>OZ023254.1:26409178-26558248 GCA_964007305.1 Netelia melanura
ACCCCTCTGTGTTGTCCTTCTCGAACCATCCTTGTACCTTTCCCCCACCCTCTACGAGAACGAGGTGGATCTAGATGAAGGAAACCTGTTTTGTTTTGCTGGTAACACAAAAATTTCGTTGGGGTGTTTTTGCATTTTTTCCAAATAGCAACCCTAAGGGGGTAAACCACCCTCTACCCGAACTTTCTTACCGGGGTCGTCTTCTCCCATTTAACACGTCTTGGCCGATTCAAAATATTTTTGACAACTCGAAAACGACATTTTCTCATGTTGCGAACTCACTATGACACCCTGATCGTGAGAGGGTAATCGAACCCCTCTGTGTTGTTCTTCTCGAACCATCCTTGTACCTTTCCCCCACCCTCTACGAGAACGAGGTGGATCTAGATGAAGGAAACCTGTTCTGTTTTGATGGTAACAGAAAAATCTATAATAGTTGAGGTGTTTTTGCATCTACCCTCTATCTTACGATATCAATTGCGAAAACGCATTCAATGAACTATAAAACTAGTTCGGCGCATAGATATCAAGTCATATCACGTTATGGCTGAGCGATCGGATTCGCGCAAATTCCACAAGAATGACGCAAACGTCTAATATAAACACCGGGAATGCATCTCAATGTGTGCTTTTTTTTCTTTAAATGAAAAATATTATCTCATTAAAAAAAGTAAGTGGAAAAAGTATTTATCCGTGCACGTATAGAAAACATGTTTCTAGAGAGCGGTTCGATTATCCTCTCACGATCAGGGTCTCATATTGAGTTCGCAACATGAGAAAACGTCGATTCGAAGTTGTTAGAAATATTTTTAATTGGTCAAGACGTGTTAAATGGGAGAAGACCACCTTGGTAAGAAAGTTCGAGTAAAGGGTAGTTTACCCCCTTAGGGTTGCTATTTGGAAAAAATGCAAAAACACCCCAACGAAATTTTTGTGTTACCAGCAAAACAGAACAGGTTTCCTTCATCTAGATCCACCTCGTTCTCGTAGAGGGTGGGGGAAAGATAAACACAAGGTGGTTCGCTCCTTAATTTTTTGTTGGAGGGTGGTGAGAGCGGGGGTATTTACAAACATGCACACAAACGTCAATAATGACGTGAATTTACCCCGGAATTCCATAATGCTAGCTGAGTATACGATACTCTTGCCTCAAAAATCGAAGGATAAAACAACAAACATGTATTCGTTTATTTCCCATCCTCCACGTGTGTGCAAATTTACATGTCAATCGATTAAAAATTCTCGGAGGAATAACTCTCATCCGTATGAAAAAATTCGAATTTTGCAATAAACAATATGAAATTTATTGTTATTTGTATGGCTCTCATCTCCAATGTATAGTACGTAAAAAAATAAGGGTTTTTGCAATTTGAATTATTTTGATATCTCGTAGGGTAGAGCGGCGATAGTTGAGCAAGCGGGTAAGTTGTGCAATCGTAATATCTCGAAAACTAAGCATCACACGTTGGTGCATCAAATTGCCGAAAGGAAGGTATGTGGGAGGGTAATACAACAAATCATTGCCGGTAGCCACGCGGCGCACGAGACGATGACACGGGACGTTCTATTATTATTGTGCACAAAAGTAAAAAATACGTGATTAAGTATTTTTCTTCTAGCATTATGTGAAAAATCAGGGCAGCAACTAGACGAGTACTAGTATGTAGTACATTTAAGTGGCTATCAATCTGCAATAATTATTTTAACGCACGTGGCACGGATTTCTTTATAAATTAACATTTGTTAACAAATCTGAGAAGGGGCTAGTTGAGCAGTTTTCGATGGGGCTAGTTAAAGGATGAGCAACCGTCCTCATCGGCTGGCGCGCATAACATGGCGGAGGTGAATACATCATGCTATCGCCGGTCCTCCTTGTTTATTTAAGAAAAAACATTTCACAGTTTGTTGCAGTTAATGTTCATGAGTCAAAATGTAGCTAATTAATGTAGGTATTGGTTTATTACTGCATTGCATCAAATGGTCTTGCATGTGTCTGATTTGTTGATGGAATTATTACCTTGCTCAACTTACCTCATACCCTTGCTCAACTTGCCCCACCTATGGGGCAGGTTGAGCAAGGGTATGAGACCTGAATCAGAGACCTAAATCAGACCTGAATTGGATAATGTTTCTGAAGGCGTTTTGAGCTGGAGAATTTGCGGATCTAACCGTGCAAGAATCAAGGAAGTCGGATGTATTTTTTAAGAGTTATGATCGATTAAGCCAAAAACTGCTCAACTATCCCCGCTCTACCCTACCGTTAAAAAGTTATCGCGGAAAAATGAAAAAAAAAAACCATTTTTGAAGGTGTGTTTCACCCCCTAAAACCGTTTTTCCGCCGATAAAAAAATACGTGTCGCTTAGTTTTCGATACTCTACCACATACCAAAGTTTCAACAAAATCGGAGGGGGACACCTAAGTGATGTTCCTTGTCAGATTTTTTAACAAATGTTAGTTTATAATGAAATCCGTACCCCGTGCGTTAAAATAATTATTGCAGATGTACTTCAATGTACTACATGGTAGTACTCGTCTAGCTGCTGCCCTGGTTTTTCACACAATGCTAGAAGAAAAATACTCAATCACGGATTTTTTATTTTTGTGCGCAATAATAATAAAACATCCCGTCGTCATCGTCTCGTGCGCCGCGTGGCTACCGGCAATGATTTGTTGTACTCCCCTCCCACATACCTCTCTTTCGTCCATTTGATGCACCAGCGTGCGATGCCTAAATTTTCGAGATATTACGATTGCCCAAATTACCCGCTTGCTCAATTAACCCCGCTCTACCCTAACGATCAAAAGAAAATTCGTTTCCAAATGTTTATGTATTTTCGTTCATAACTTTGTTATTTTTGGTGTTTGCGATTAAAAGTTACAAGACCGAAATTGAGGAGTTCAATTTTCAACAAGAAATGTTATACAAATTTTTTGTCCGGCGAATAGTTTGACCGAGAGATAAAAATGATTGAATAATAAAATGGACGAATGACTGTATCGGAATTGTGCAAATGTAACTTTTCAGCGGAGTACCCCCCCCCCCCCCCCCCCCCACGCGCCTCGCCCGGTCATCTAATGCCTAGTTCACTGCGCTATCTCTACGGCTAAGGCGGGGAGTGGGAAGCTCCAACGCTTCTCGCGAAGGTCGGCTAAACTCAGAGCAGCCAATGCTCGAGAAAAAAAATGACTGCGGAAAAATACAAGCAATCTAATTGACTGCTCTGAATGTTGGAAACCTAAATGTAACGCCCTAATCTATGCTATACTATGGCTAGGGTGGGGGTGGAGGTGGGCAGCTTTAACGCTTATTGGCACGCCGGGCCAAATTCAGAGCAACCAATGACCGCGAATAAAAAATGACTGCGTACTAATACAATCAATAAAATTGACTGCTCTGAATTTTGCAAACACAAAGGTAACGCCTTAATCTATGCTATATCTACGGCTAGGGTGGGAGTGGGTGGCTTCAACGCTTCTGGGCGCGCTCTGATTGGTCCGATTTAAAAAATTAATATCTCGTAAATTATTAACAATATCCCTAATGTTTATTTGCAACTTTTGTTCGTACTGTGCCCATCTACCTTGAAATCCCGGATGGCACCCCTTACGCAATTCACCCTGTATATATTGTAACGTTGTACAATATCTCCCCTGCACCCGGCTCGTCCCAAAGGCAGCCGTCCCCACGGACAGGCCCGAAACAAGGCAAGTAATAAAATATTATTTTATTTTCCCTTCCCTTTCCCCCAATTATTGTAAGGCCTGTGCAACACTTCGTCAAGAGGACCGGCCCGCCAGGCCCGAAGAAATCTCCAATTCATCGTCATCGTCCACGTCCCGACATCGACGAAGAGACAAATAAGGAACGCAGAAGCTCGCACACACCACACTCAGTCATCCGTCACTACCAAGGAGATACACCCGTCCGTCCCCGCCACGACGCCATCCATCGGCTGACCGGCGATAAGGAAGACCAAGATCGCAGCAGCGCACGGCAATCCCCAAAAATTTCCATTACCCGCAATTACACTTCCCCAATAAGCACATGACCTAACTTACCGACCGACCTACTTACCTGCCCGTCCCGATAGATCCCGCCGCGATGATCAAAGATCGATCAAACGCTTGGCCCTTCCCATACCAATCCGTGACGCTGCTGGCCAATGATCGACCCCGAGGACCAGCAAAGGACGAGAGATCGTCACTTTGCGACGAGCCACCGAATAGGACGAATAGCGAGAGAAAATTGAAGTCAAAGATATTAGCGAGAGAAAAGTATAGAGTTGCGATAGTTCGAGGAGAGAGATAGCGAGAGAAAATTATCGAGTGTAGGAAGAAGAGTGCGAGTGGAGTGTGTGTGTATGGATCGAGAGAGATAGAGGAAAGGACAAACTGGAGAAACCCGAAAGCAGAGGAATAAGGAAACGAGAGCCAGGACAACGAGGAGGAAAATCTGTCGTCAGAAGTAAGTGTTTGCACAGGCCACCATTACCGGCACACTTATAAAAAATCCATCTCCCCGTTTTGCGTTGACTTGTATAGAGCATCCCCCCCCCTCCCCCCTTCGTATTGCTTGCGTCTACCCCTTGCATTTTGGCCTCAGTTTTGTGATCAAAAAGTCGTGTGGGACGGCTGTATCAATTATCGAATTAAAGTAGCGAATATCATAAGTACGAGTAATGGTCATTTCCCGTCTGACCCCCCTTCCGTCCTTACACCGTACAATAGAAGATCGAGAACACTCGATCCCGCGATCAAGCACCTCACGACCGATCTTCCTCGGCACAGCCGACTCCCAAACCAAAACATCTTCCCATTTCCCCGCCTGCCCCTCTCCCTGCGACAGGCCGAGTACTCTTAAATATAAGACACAAGATATCGAATACGTACAAAATTTACAGCCAGTGGTAATTATTAAGAGGCCGTTGAGTCGGCGAATCCTCTCCCTGAGATACATTCCGATTGACCCTTTCCCTTGTATATGCGCTAGCCCTTCCCTTCAGGCCAGTATTGAGTTGTTTCATTTTGTTATTATTTTTGTTAATTTTATTTTACCTGAAAATTAACTGGCGCCCAAAATTTTGAAAGAGTTGTTGTATTATTATTTGCCGCGGAGATAGTCCGCCGTTAATAATATTGTAAAAATAAAAGTTATTATTTGAGTAATTAGTTATTTCTTTTCTTTTTCTGTTAACCCCAAATTCCCCATACCCCCCTCCCAACGGCGTGATAATATATTTATATATATATATATATTGTAACGGGTTTTCCCCGCACCTACCGAGAACCTCCTGTTCCTCCGCCCGAGGAGGAGCGCGCGTTGGTTCACGCCAGCTTCCACCGTTCCGGCGAGGTGGAATCGGAACCTGCTGACGTAGCAGAGGCAACCGGGGGCGGACGGGCGCCAGGTACGCTCGCGTACCACCGACCTAGGCCGGCTTTGTTTAAATTCGCCGCCACCGCGGCCCCCCCTACGCGTCCCCGCTCCACCCCGAGGGCGAGCACAGGGGTCTCGGGCTTCAAGTCGGCTGGCCCAGCCCGCCGGCGGGTCGGTAAGGTAGAGGGGGTGGACGTGGAGGATTTTGGGGCAATCAGGTAGCATAGTCAATTATTCCAACAATCAGTGGGGCAACAGGTTGATTGCATGGCGGTAATTATACGACCTCGAATATACAGGAAACCGAGTGACATACATTTATCAGCTACCGCTCACTCGCGGTAGATAGCCTTGTCCCGCTGTTATTCTATTTCTCTTGGTCGGGAGGTAGCCGCGTCCGAGAGAAGGACTAACTTTACGTAACACCTTATAGATAATGCAGGCGCAGGAATTCCCCTCAAAGCTAACGCCTTATTTTACGGAGCACCTTATAGATAACCGATAACGCCAGGTAGCCCCCTCGAAGATCGGTAATTTATATAACACCCTGTAGGTAGCAAATAGTGGTAGGTAACCCCCGTGAAGATAAACAATCATTTTATGTAGCACCCTGTAGATAGCAAATAGTGGTAGGTAACCCCCGTGAAGATAAATACTCATTTTAGGTAGCACCCTGTAGGTAGCAAATAGTGGTAGGTAACCCCCGGGAAGATAAACAATCATTTTATGTAGCACCCTGTAGATAGCAAATAGTGGTAGGTAACCCCCGTGAAGATAAATAATCATTTTATGTAGCACCCTGTAGATAGCAAATAGTGGTAGGTAACCCCCGTGAAGATAAATAATCATGTTATGTAGCACCCTGTAGGTAGCAAATAGTGGTAGGTAACCCCCGTGAAGATAGATAAATAATTTATGTAACACCCTGTAGGTAGCCAATACGCCAGATAATTAATTTAGGTAGCTTCGACGCGATGAGAGAAAACTTACTGCTCTAAGATACTTTTACAGGTATTAGAAGCGACATACTACTTGGCACGGCGACTCGATACAAAAAGGTAAACAACACGGTGCGACCGCGGTCGAGGACGGTCGCACGTGGTACACGACGCCGGCGTCTCGACCATTACGTAGCCTACTGGGCACGCTCGGGTATTCCGACTCTTCGGGTAATTATTCGGACAGCGACGAGAATTTTATGGAGGTAGAAAGTCGGCGAGGGGCGAGCAGCATCTCGAAATCGCACATCGCTTTTCGTGATTATTTTATTTACTTTACGCGGGGCTACCGCAAATATTCTTAAATTTCGTTGTAATGACTATTGCCGGACTTAGTTACCTCGTTGCCTCGACCCTGCATACTCTCTCTCTCTTTAGGAAAATCGGATCGACTTACTGGAATTCCGATCTGCGTTGCACACACAATAATCTCTCTTTCAGTCGCACCACTCACTCTCGCTGTTCGCACTGCGCTGGTCCTTTGAACTCTGTCCCTCGTTGTTCGTTCGGCGTACTTAGCCTAGGTACTCTCCCCCTACTTTTTCTTCTTACCGTCGGTTGACCAATTATGCCACATGGCAGCGTTGTCGGCTCCCTTCTTGGAAGATTCTCGCTGGTCCTCCCGCGCCGCATACCCCTCGCTGGCCGTCGAGTGGCGCGAGCGGGGGAGGGGGGGAATGTGACGAGAGCCGTGCACAGCTCACCTAGGAGCCGAGTGCTCCCGAACCCTACGACGCACCCCCCTCACCGCGCGCCTTCCCTCTGGAACTCGGAACGGGCGACGGGGAAGGGGGATGCTCACCTCGCCGGACAGGCGTCCCTGTTCTCGGCAGTTGGCTCACGTGATTTGCCACCAGGCACGAAAAGATGCAGCACCGCTTCCCTCGCCGCACCCGCCGAACTCCTTACGTCAAGGCGCCGAATCGCGCGGACTTCGACGCGCGGTGTACCACCGAGAAACCCCGTTTCTGAGATAGGTAGCCGACGACCCGAATTGTACGCGGTGAAGTTGATTCGACGCTTCATCGGCGCCCAGGGTCGCACCTGCGACCCCCTGCAGGCTGCCATCTCCGGCGGGACGAAAAATTCGTCTCAATATATATATATTGTGACGAGCTCGCCTACCTGTAAAATTTCGTTCAAAACCGGCAACGAGCTACCAGTCCAAAATCACTGATGACGCCCAAAATAATTTACTTCCTCTTCTTCTCTCTAATTCTACCGGTTAGGCGCCAGGTGTTTGTACCTACCCCTTAACACCAAGGGTTTTACCGTCCTCAACGTACTGTCTTTTCGCACAGCTAGCAATAGGAAAGGGGGGATTTCGACGGGCAAACATTGACAATTATTACGACTATGACAAAATAACGGGTGAGCAACTCGTTTGTCTAATTTGACAATTAATTCAACAATGATTTGTTACGTTCTTCATTTGGCAATCACGACAAGACAATCTCGTATTTTTCTTATTCTAATTATTAACTACTCGTTCATCTGATCTGCGAGGGAGACACAGCGGCTTTCCGGTGACGCCGGAAAGCACAGCTTATTACTCGGGTACGCGAGGGGGGTGCGTGACGGGCACCCTCTGCCACCTCACACACAACCTCGGGGGAGTCGCTCGGGGAATAAAGAAACTGCACCACGTGTGCCTACCTTTTTCGTTGCCGCTCGTTCTCGACGTCGCGCAGCGTTCCTCGGCGTCGATCCTCTCGCTCTCGCTCTCGCAATATCCCAACCTCCGTCTCACTCTCTCTCTCTCTCTCGCACTCACACACTCTCTCTCACTACACTTCGCAATCTCGACTCTACGCTCTCTCAAATCTCAACTCTCCTTTCTGTCTCGCGTTCACACTCTATCTTTTCTCTTTCGTACTCAAATTCTAACTCCTTATTCGTCGATATCCGATTTCTAACCACTTATTCTAATTCCTCTCGCGCTCGCCACAGGCTCGCGCATTCTCCTCGCTCCCTTATTCCCCTATCGGCGAAGGTGGGGGCTCTCGCGACGATCGTTCATGCATCGCCGGCACAGCCATCTCTCTTTCCGTCGTTCCTCGGGCAGCGTCGCTCTCTCTCGCTCGTCCGTTACCGTCGACGTTTCGCGGACCGCTCCCTGAAACCGACGAAATCCTCGCCAACAGTGTTGTTGTTTTTTCTCTCTCTTCACCACGGGAGCGAGGCGTCGCGACTCTGCTAGGTCACTTTCTCGCTTTAATATTTGTCTAGAATATTCCTCGACAGCGCGATTGCGAGGAGAGTACTGCCTCGTCACAATATATATATATTGTGACGAATAAATTTTTCGACAACGACAACGTCGGGACAAACACCTTCCACAATCGTCACCTTCGTCCGTCGGTGCCGCGCTCGCGCGTCCGCAATAGCCGACTTGGGCGCCAGTCGAGTTTTGTTTCGCCGGTCTCGACAACCGGCGCAGAACCGGCGATCGCGGGGGGGGGGGGGGGGGGGGGGGGACTCGCCGCGATCGCACCAACTGGTCATCGGCCAACACGCAACAACATTAACAACAATAACAACAACGACGGGAGACGGGAACGATCTCACCGAAGACGAGGACACGACACACAGGCCGATGACCGAAGGGGTTGCTTTTTGTTTCGCCGGAAGCAACGAAACCGGGCTGACCTGGACGCGTTGGCGGGCACACGACGGGGACGGAATTGCTCGGCCGCTCAGGCTGCTAGGTTTGTTAGAGAGGGTCGGGGTCGGCGGACAATGGATGCGAGAACGTCAATTCGCGCGAGCCATCGGCTCAAGCGCGTTACCGAACACGAGAATCGAAATCATAACTAAATCGTGATATTATTATTATTCGAGAACGGCACGAGATCGAAAGTACTCTGAATTTGAGCGATATTATTCTCCGCGAACATCACGTGAACGCAACTTAGCGACGGACAAATAAATATCGAACGACTTACCGAGTTGCCGAAGACCTTGGCTCACCTTCATTGCAGATCCCTCCGACGTAGCTCACCTCGCTCGAACAGAGCGTTTCTGGGGGTATCCGATCAGGCCGAGACACGAAAACACGAAGTAGCGCGATCGCTGGCACGACACTCGAGAATCCACAGTACGAAATTTATATTATTCCGTATAGTACGAGAACACAGGCATCGTCTTAGGAGACGAGTACGAACGTAAACAATGCAAGCGAGTACTCGACGCGAGGACGCGTCGTGCCCTCAGCGAGTGCGAGCGAGTACGAGCTATTCGCACAGTACCGAGAGAGCGCGAGTTACGCGAAGCTCGGCCTCGACCTTAAGGCACTCGCGAATTTTCATCGGCGAGAACTGTCAATTCGGTAACGCGTAATTCGAACGAGAAAACTCTCACGCGAACAATCACAGTACGCGACTAGATCGGACCTCTCACTCTAGAAAAAGACGAGAGACCAAGAGACAACACTAGAGCTCGCGTACGGAGAGAGAGACCGACTCAACTCCGACGCGTAATGCGAGAGCGAGTGAGACACCGAGTGTCCGACACCGAGCGTACGCGAGGACTTATTATTGTCTCGATCGCGACGCTTCGACGACTCGCGGTAGACTGATTGATTCCCAATCTTCGAAATCGCAACACCCATCAATATGATGCCAAATTTTCATTGCCGGTAACTACTGCCCTCTCCCTTCGGTCGAGAGAGAGGCTAACTATAACGAGAGCGATACCTTGTGACCGTGATTTGCCGGGACTCAGAAAATCAAGTCACAATATATATATATTGTGACGAATTGCCGGAATCCTTCCGCCATCGTCACCTTCGGTTGCCTCTCTCGCTGTCGCACCCGCAATTTTGCCGGCAGGGCGCTAGTCGATTTTTGTATCGACAACCGGCACAACCTGGGGGTCGGGAGGGAACGACCCGGCCCCTCCATCCTCACGACTTACCTGCTTGGATCGGGTCACTTTTGTTTCGCCGGAAGTGACAATCCGGTCCATCTGGATGCGCCAGCGAGATCGACAAACCGGAAAAGCTCGGCCGCTCAGATTGTCGATTGTGGTAGAGAGGGTCGGGGTTGGTCACTCCGAGATGGCACCAAAACGTTAAATCTTTCTCGAGAGGTTATGCCTCGATCGGAAAACGAGAACGTAAATCGTCATTTATTCACCTGCGAAACCACCTGAGGGCAAAATCGTTACCATGAACACCAAAACTTCTAAAACGTCCCAAGAGCGATAACTTAATTTTTATTTTTATGTTACGAGAGCTAATTATTTATCGAGAGCGATCGAGAAACACGAATTTATTTCCTCTATAGGGAGCTGGGCCTACACGGAACTCCCTATAGCCCGTACGCGAACTTACACCTCTCACCCACGGATATAGGAATATAGGGATGGAGCACGAGTTCACGGGGGTGAATCCATTGCGGGACGAAGAGACGAGGTATTATGTGCCTTAATCTGATTGGTTGAATGGTGCGCAAGTGCAGTGAGACCTCATCCAGTTACCAAAGGAAAAGTGGTCACGTTTTTTGATCCTTGCCATATGCTGAAGTTAATCCGAAATACATTTGGGGACAACAAGATTTTGTTAGATTTAAATAATCGTTTTATACGATGGTCACATATCACTGAATTATACGATATACAAGAAAATGAGGGAATGCATTTGGGTAACAAACTGCGCAGTGCCCACATTAATTATACAAAACAAAAGATGAAGGTACGTTTAGCAACTCAGATTTTTAGTAAATCAGTTGTTGATGCCCTTTCATTTTGTAAAAATGATATCCAGTTAGAACAATTTCAATCTTGTGAAGGGACGATACAGTTTTTAACCATATTTAACGATCTTTTTGACATTTTAAATTCAAGAAATATGCACCACCTTGGATTTAAACAAGCGTTAAACTCTTCAAATCTAGCACTAATCAAAGAGAAATTTAACAAATATAAAAAGGATATTTTATCATTGAAAACTGCAAGTGGCGAATTAATAATTAATTCTCGTCGAAAAACCGGATTTATCGGGTTCTTAATTTGCATTGAAAGTGCATTAATATTGTATGAGGAACTATGTGAACAAAATAAATTGCTACAATATGTACCATTTTATAAGTTAACTCAGGATCATATGGAATTATTGTTTGGATGTTTAAGACATCATGGCAGAGGAAATAATGACCCCACTGTAAGGTAGTTTAAAGCTGCGATGAAAAAGATTTTAGTTCATTCAGACATACATAATTCCAACAGTGGAAATTGTATGTCTTTAGAAGAAATATCAATTTTACATATAACATCCTCAAACACAATTCAACAGTCTGAAGAGATTATTAATTAGACTTCCAGAATAGCACGATTAAGCGACGATTTGGAAGATCACAATAATAATAATGAATATAATTCACTATCTCATGGTCATTACCTATATGAACGATATTAGACAAATAACAGAATTGTCAACCAAAGTTATAGAATACCTTTCAGGCTATATAATTAAGCAATTAAGAAGCACTTTGCGCTGCGAAAACTGCATAACCGCATTAGTAGCAAAAATAGATAAACATAATTTAATTAATAGAAAAAGTCGTGGAGGTTTAATCCAACCTTCCAATGACGTAATACAAATAGCTCGGAAACGTAAAACTGAAATTCGTTGTGCTATTCAAGAGAGCGGCATATTGATAAAACAGAAATTTAATGGGCACTATAACAAATCGAATTTTAGCATACTTTATACAGGCCGATATATTTAGTACTTTGGCGGAACATTCTCACGATCATGCAGTCATGGAAAATCATGCTGTTCATTTAATTCGAACTATCGTGCAGAAATATATCAAAATTTGTTTGCATTATGTTACTATGAATAGTATTGATAAAGAAAAATCCAAAAGTCAACGTAATTTTTTAAATAAACTTACATTATTCAAAGGTCAGTAATCATTTATATGTATATCTATTCTGTTTTATGATTTAACTTTTATAACAATTCGAAATAAATTGTATTGTTTTGTAATATACATGTGTATTATCGTAATTATAATTTCTATATTATTATATCCGTTTGTTTTAAATTAATGCTGCATACTTTATGAGTCATTTTTGTATAAACTTTTTTCTTGCAAACTTTAAATAAATATCATTGATATAAATTCTTTTACATTAAGTCTCTATTTTTTATTCTATTATGATTTTCTATCACTGTTTTTACTGTCAATAATTTTGGTTGTTTACACGTACACACAAAGAGAGTGATGTGATTTTCCAATTAATTTACGTTCTAACTATTTGGCATGACTCGTGAAGTAAATAGAAGATTACAAAGAAGTATAATTAAATATTGTTTTTATATTAATGTAATATTTTTTATATTTATTATATTTTACAGCACAAACTAGAATCATTAGTACTTATTTTACAATTACCTATGCATTTTCAATTTTGTATTTTAACCTACAAATACATTGCGCGTCCTACAAACATAAATGTTTGTATTTCATTATATACATATATACAATAACAATATATAATACTTTTACCATTAACTTTTTCACAACCGAATATAATTATTATCGTTTTACATTTAACCTGCCGGTGACGATTGACATGTAGCAGTATACTGAGCATGCGCACAATCGTAACCAATGAAATCCAGGCACATAAACGCCCCCGCATTTCGGCTTCACTCCCCTCATCTACCATCCGGGCTTATACTCCATCCCTATATTCCTATATCCATGCTCTCACCTCGGCGAGAGACGACCAACGACTCTCGAGCGAGTCCGTAGAGGGAGAGAGCGCGACTTACATACAACGCGTAAGCGAGAACGAGATAATACTAGAGCGCGTGCGTAGAGAGAGAACTCAGCATACGCATGGCGCGTATGCGAGACAGAGACACCTCGCTTTCTCCATGATGGTTCGCGAGACACCTCTGGTCTCGAGCGCGACACGGTAACCACTGATTTTCAGCCAATCAAATTTCGATCAGCCGAAATATGAAATCTATCACCGAGAGCTACTGCCCTCTCGCTCGGCACAATACTTACCTTAACGAAATCGCAATTATCGACGTTACTCAAGATCTTGCGAGTACGCCGAAAATCGTATCCCCATGGTCATGGCGCATAGGGGAGCACTTACATCGGCGGCACGAGAGGTTCCCGCTTTCGCCCGCAATTCCAAAACCTCCGCTACCCCTTATGCACGATGCACCTAACAGCGGGGCGCCGGTATTGCAGCTGGGCCTGTATCAATTTTCCGAGCATACTCGCCGGCCGTTCTTCCCTGACGGGTAACTCGGTACGTCGAGCACTCCTCGCCTCGCCAGGGTCGAACGCCGTGCCGTTTATCCTCCCCGAAACTATCCCTCTGACAACACTGTCACCTAACAAAATACATCTATAACGGCAGTAAAAGATCGAAAATCGGGAGCGCATAGCGATCGATGGTTTGTGCGACGAGGGCAAACCCGATAACGGCCTTGGGACTGTGACTTTTCCCCTACATCGGGAAAATCACGTCACAATATATATATATTCTATTAATTCAAATTTACCAATTATATGTTCCAGCTTTTGGTCAATTGGTAGATTGGTAAATTTTATATATACATATGGGGCATTCCACGCCGAATCGGATAGCTATTACCTCTTGCATCTCCGATTTTTTGGAAAATTTTTTATGTTCTAGTATTGGTTGAAAGAGGTCTCCGCGATTGTTTTTCAAGTCTTTTTGTCGACCCGATTTTAAGATATCAACCTTTCAAAAATGAAATTTTTTTTTCATACGTCCATAACTTTCCGAGAAATAAGCCAAAGTGGACGTTTTTTTTAAATTTCTCTTTTTAAACACTCTTTTGATTAGAAAATATGAAATAAAATTTTCAAACTGTTATGTATTACACAAATATTTATTATAAATGGGTGTTACAAGTTTAAGATATAAGTATTATAAGTTTATTGTATAAGTATCTCCTCTGAGGTACGCTATCTCATTGGCGCTCGGATGCCGGTACGCTACTGACTCCCTACCGTCTCTCACGTAGGCAGCGCAACGCTGCCAGTCGTTCGATGTATATCGGTACTGTCGCTCACCAATACATCACAACTCCTCCCCTTGTTTAATAACAAACCTCGGGGAGCGCCGCAAAGGGGGCTTGACTAATTGGTCCACATGCCGTTTATGGAATTTCCCCGTATCAGTTTTGACTACGTACGTCGACGGAGTAGTTTTTTTTTTAATTTTCCCGGCGACCCGCTTTTGCTCCCGCACTCCGTGCGCGTTCATATAAACGTTATCGCCTACGTCGATATAGATATTGCGACTGCCGGGTCTCGCGACTATTTTACGCCTTTGTTGATCTTCTACATGCTTAGATGCGCTTGGCCGTAGACAGTCGAATCGTGTTCGTATCGCGCGATTAAACATAATGCTTGCCGGACTTTTACCTGTGGTGAGGTGCGGAAAATTCCTGTAGTCGAATAAAAACGCATTTACCGCGTATTCCGCATCCTTCCCCTCTTTCATAATTTTCATCACTTTATTCTTGAAAGTTTGTATGAAATTTTCTGCCGCCCCGTTCGTGGCTGGATGATACGGAGGCGGGAGTGTATGCTCAATTTTATTTCCCTTCAAGAATTCGGTAAACTCTACACTTCTGAACTGCGGACCGCCGTCTGTAACGCAGTGAATTGGCAACCCGTACCGAACAAAAAGATTCTTAAATTCCTTGATCACTCTCTTCGCATCCGTATTATTCTTACAATTTATAATTCCAGGCCACTTGCTGTGCGCATCGATAATTATTAGGTACATGTCGCTTCCAAATTTTGCGTAGTCGCAATGTATGCGTCCCCATACTTTGTTCGGCCACGGCCAGGTTGTTAGTGGCGTTTTCTTTGGGGATTTTCTCTCAATCAAACAAGTTTTACAGTTGTTTGCCATGTCTTCTATCGCGACGTCGATTCCTGGCCAGTATACATATGACCGCGCGAACATTTTCATCTTAACTACTCCAAAATGAGTTGCATGAATCTCATTTAAAATTACCGCTCGCATTGATTCTGGGATGCACGCCCGAACTCCCCAGAAAAGGCAACCCTTTTCAACAGTTAATTCGTACCGAATTTTGTAAAAGATTTTCTCCTCTTTTGATAGTTCGCGGAAAACAGGCCAGTCGCATGTTACATGCCGAATTACATTTTTGAGAGTTCCATCCCTCTTACTTTCTGTTTCGAGCATCTTACTGTCAAACGCTGTCGCCTTTTCTTCGAAGAAGTTGATCATTGATGGTATGGGGTCATACACATCCGATATGTCTGTTGTGTCTTCTATCGGGAGTCGCGACAGGGCGTCTGCATTCGCATTTTTCTCGGATTTTACGTGTTCTATTGTATATCTAAATCCGGAGAGAAAATACACATAACGCTGCAGTCTGTTATCTGCAGTCTGCGGTATTCCCTTTCGTGGTCCAAAAATAAATTGTAGGGGCTTGTTATCTGTCCGCAGCACAATCTCCTTTCCAAAAATGAATTGATAAAAACGTTTGAGTCCGAAAATAATGGCCATCGCCTCCTTGTCAATAATTGCGCGCTTTGTTTCTCTCGTTGGAATTTTCTTAGACGCGTACGCGATCGGCCTCTCGGTACCGTCTTTGTATTTGTGTGACAGGATCGCGGAAAGCCCATAGTCCGACGCATCGCATGCTAGTATTAATTGTTCTTTGGGGTTGAAATACGCTAAAAAATCTGGCGCGATCAGTTCATTTTCTACCCAATTAAACGCCTTATCGCACGGTTCGTCCCAGTTGGTTTTTTTTTACTAAGTAAGTCGTATAATGGCTTTAAGTTAATCGACCGGTTTTTCAGGAATCTCGCGTAAAAATTTACAAGGCCTAAGAACGACGCTAGTTCTTTATCGTTTTTCGGTCGCGGCGCATCGACCATCGCATTTATTTTTGACTTCGATTTATGCAAGCCGGATTTGTCTGTAGTGAAGCCTAATACTTCAATACTTGGCTCCATGAATTTGCATTTATTTAAATTTAGTCTCAAGTTACAATCGGCTAGCCTTTCGCATACCATTTTTAAATTTTCTCTATGTTCTTCTTCGTTCTTGCCTGTCACGTATATGTTATCTAGATATGCGATAACCCCTTCGATCCCGCGCAAACATTCGTCCATTTTCCGTTGAACGTCGGCCGGTGCCGGTGAAACCCCGTCGGGTATTTTCGTGTACCTATATAATCCTTTGTGAGTTATGATTGTTAATAGCTCCGCGCTGTTCTTATCTACGGGAAATTGATACGGGTCGCGTGTTCTCTTTCAAGTATATTTTGGTAGTACTTTTGTTGTACATACCCGGTGTATCCTCAAACAGAGTTTTATACTTTGTAGTTATGTAGTCGTGCAGTTCGCACTCTAACTTATTAACTTCGAGTGTGTTTAACTTTGGTATGGTTAGTGGCCATGCGCCGAACTGTTCTAGCCATTGTCGCCCCAATAAAGCTGGGCCCTCGCCTGGCAAGACGAAACATCTTACTACTTTTTCTGAGTTATTGAAATTTGCTTTCAGATCAACTAATTCGCTTATTGGCACTAATGGTTGTCCGCCATACGCTCTTAAGTCTTTATTTGTTTTTGAGATTCGGGTGCCTTTGAAATAATTGTTATAAATCTTCTCAGATATCATCGCAGCGTAAGTGCCAGTGTCAACTTCAAAGTTAATTTGTTTACCGTTAATTTCAACTACCACCATCATGGGCACTATGCCTGAGCTTCTGTTTGTGTGGTTATTTAAGTGCGTGACGATTTTATCATTTCCGTACTTGATATCGGCCTTAATAGACTCTGTAGGTTTACTTAACTCTTCCTCCTTATTCTTTTGTTTAATCGTGAAAAAATTGTGTTCGTATTCGTGCTCTTCATCGTACTCGCTTGGTGACGATATGTTTTTCACACTACTTAGAGACTTAGACGCCTTTTCTCCGTCGCTCTTGCACACTTTCGCTAAATGTCCTTTCTTATTACATTTGTGGCACGCATACTCGCGGAAACGACACTCGCGACTGGTATGGCCTTCCTTACCACAACAATAACACGAGATATTCGTCTCGTTTTTCGACGTCCCGTTGGCCGATTGCTGTTGTTGCTGCTGGTTTTGTCCGTAACGGCCGTCCCTCTTGTTCGCGTTTCTCCCTCTGTCCCTGCCCTGTTGATACTGCTGCTGCTTTGGTTTGCTTCGGATTGTGTATACATCAGTTCTTGTGTGTTTCTGATCCAAGGCACTGCTTGTTGTTTCCGCGCTCTTCACGGCTGCTTCTCGCGCTGTTGCGGTTGTTACGTCCCGAGAGAGGGAGACACCGTACGGAGACGCAGCGCGATCGGAGATAGAGCGCGAACTTTGAGTGTACTTACGTTCTGCGCGAGCGAGTCCTTTGGTGATCGGCTGCGACTCCCAACACAACTGAATATTTAATGGTACAGATTCTTTTGAATCTGTGAGATATTGGTTAAGGTTGCGTAGACTCTCTATACGAGAGAATAACACTGTCACACGCGGTTATTTTTTTCGTAATAACCTACAACGTAGACTTTATTCAAACTGTTGGTAGATAACGAACCTTGCTCGTTCGAGTTAAGGGTTTACAGTTTATCGGATTTTTAGTCTAAGTCTTGTGACTGTTCGTGAATTCTTTTACAGAGTTTTTAAGATGTGAACTCGATGAGTGCGGAGTATGATCTGCCCTAAGTTTCTTTTAGAGCGTTGCCCGTTCTGCCTCGCAGAGGCAGATTACAAAGAAGGGCAGTCGATTTTTGATTCGTCGGATTTGTTTGAGCCTTTGTTTTATTCGGCGGAGGGGATTATCTCGATCACGCGGCGGTGACTCGAGGTGGTCGCCTCGTGGGAAAGGAAATAGGGTTTTGAGTTATAGTTTCGGTGAATGGTATAGAGTTTGTTTATGAATGTGTTATCGAGCGGCGGTGTCGCATGAGACGTTCGTGGAAAAAATATAAAAGAAAATGTTCGCCGGACCGGATGTTAACAAATTGATAGAGTGCCTATATTTGATTACAGTTTTAAATTCTTGGTGTGTGTATGTATAATGAGAGCGTGGTGCTTTGGTTATTTTGGTTGGGATCTTTCCCCTAAGTATATTTAGTTTTCTAAGAATAAATGATATTATTAATTAATTAGGAGTTTAGGATCGACGAGTAACGGTGGCTGTGCTGGTATGTTATCGACTGTCGAGAGTTTGAGGTACCGGCCGAACACCCTGTGTCGATTCCGGTATTACCGGCTAGGACATAACACGGTGTCTAATGCCTTCGCTAACGTTAATTGTCTTTCTTCGAATAGCTTGATTTTAATATCTTGATCTCTCACCCCGCACACGAACTGATCTGTTAGCGGGTCATCTAGGTTTCCAAAGTTGCAATTGAGCGCGAGTTTCCTTAGCCGCGCTGCGTAATCTGCAATTGTTTCATTGCGGTCTTGTGTAGTTGTGTGGAACGTACATCGTTCCATCGCCACCGATTGTTTTGGCTTTAAGTGGTTCGACATGGCCGTCATGCTTTCCACGTACGACTTAGTGGTGATTTTTGCTGGGGCGACTAGCTGTTTTAATAACGCGTGGGCATTGTCGCCCAAGCTCGTCACTAATGTTGCTACGTTTATTCTATCGTCCGTTATGTTTTTTGTTATAAAGTAGCAGTCCAATTTTTCTTCGAACAGTTCCCAGTCATCGTCCATTTGGAATTTGGCATTATTGTTTCCTTCGGCCATGTCACTGTCGTAGTCCGACCCGGCGGAACAGTCCGTTGGTACCACCGTTCCCTCTGTTGCCTGCGTTTTCGCAACGGGCTCGTTCGTTTTTGCACACTCCCCTCCGAGCTTTATATTCGTTTCTGGGTCTAATTTTCCTTCGTGACTATCACTGTGTTTTATTGTTTTCCTCAATAACTCACGTAGATTATTGTAATTTTCGCTTAACTCGTGCGGTACCTCCCGTTTTTCTAACTCCGCAATTATTTGTTCTTTGCTTAAGTTCTGTATCCAGCCCGTTTTAATTTTGTTCGACATCTAATAATTGACCGGTCTAAGTTGCATTCGATCTTTTACTCGGTTTTTCTGCGGAACCATCTTGGCCCTTCCGGCTTTCAATCGAACGCGTTTTCGAACGTCGTACCTTCCTACGCGATGGCCTTGCCACGTGTTCGTCTCGGCGTCGCACTTCTTTCACACGCGCGAATTCAATTCTTTTACCTCGTCGCCAGTTGTTATGTATTACACAAATATTTATTATAAATGGGTGTTACAAGTTTAAGATATAAGTATTATAAGTTTATTGTAGAAGTATCTCCTCTGAGGTACGCTATCTCATTGGCGCTCGGATGCCGGTACGCTACTGACTCCCTGCCGTCTCTCACGTAGGCAGCGTAACGCTGCCAGTCGTTCGATGTACATCGGTACTGTCGCTCACCAATACATCACACAAACCATATTTCTATAAGATTTTCAAGTTTTTAATATAACTTGTTGATTTACAAAAAACACGTACTAATCGATTTTCTTGAAATTTTTTTCTAAAAAACTGTCATTCATTCCACAACTTTTAAGCCTAGGTAGATAATGGGATAACGATGGGATCTATTTTTTTCGGTTTTTCGATTTCCATATTTTAGTTATCTGTATTGAAAATAAATATTAATCGTTTTTCCAGGCTCACCGGTAACGGTCATTGTTATGTATGAGATGAAATAGATATGTCCTAATCATTTAATGATGACTACCGATTATTTTTATTTGAATATACCACAATATATGATTAGAGTATAAATTATTATCTGGTTCTTTTTTTGTCGATATCTAAAGGATAAATCTCATTTTGAAGGAATTTGGTTAATGTATGTATGCTGAAACGTTGAACGTCCCGCCCCGGCGAAGGAGGCATCGCAGCAACAGCGGAGGCTGTTTCTTTACTGCAAGGCAAAGGAAAAGACAGTGCAGAGACAGCGGAGACAGTTTATCAACTATAAGGCAAAGGAGAGACAGCCCAGCAACAGCAGAGAATGCTTCTTTACTGCGAGGCAAAGGAAACGACAGCGCAGAGACAGCGGAGGCAGTTTCTTTACTGCGAGGCAAAGAAAAATACAGCGCAGAGACAGCGGAGACAGTTTATCAACTATAAGGCAAAGGAGAGGCAGCACAGACACAGCGGAGGCAGTTTTTGTCAACTGAATAAGAATATCCGTACCTTGTTTTTAATTATCTTTTATTAAAAAAATGTATTTTAAATGATATTCTAATTTGTTGTTGCGTTCGTTGCGCCGTTGCATTCGCAGTAACATTGCCGCAGTTTTTTTTTGAGCGTTTTTGAGGTTATGTTCCTTACTGGCATCCCTCATACGACGAATAGTGGCGTTGTCTTTGTCGAGCCGTTCTTGCATGCGGCTCACATATATGGTGTGGTTGTATGCTCTGATGTGCTTATTTAGCCTAGCACATTGTTCAGCCATTAGCACCGGTGCCGCCTGCACCGGAACATGTTCCGGCACCAACGACGCTGGAGCATACCCCATGCCGACGGCACCGGAGCATGTTCCGCTGGCGGCGGCGCCGAAACATGCTCCGCCGGCCACGTCGCCGAAACGTGTTCCGACGGCTACGGCACCGGAACATGTTCCGATGGCAGCGGCGCCGGGACATGCTCGGTCGGCCACAGCACCGGTGATGCCCGCACCGGATGCGCCGGTGTCAGAGGCGGCAGTACCGGCGGGATGACAATCGTAAGCGGCGTTTGCATTATCTGTAACAAGAAAATTCACATTAGAACGAAACCAAGTTATAAATTTAAAAAAAAGAACGTCTTTCTATTTTTCAACCATTTTCAAACACTCAGAACTTTTTCAAAAATTGCACAATCGAGACGTTTTTTAATGAAATTTTAATTTTTTTCGAGAAAAATCTTCAATTCTTAGAAACTTAAAAAATGAAATTTTAATTCAAGTAAATCCAGCAAATTGTAAAAAATTCGTACATGAATATTTCCAAATTAAAATTTTTTTCAGCAAAATCCTTAAAGCCGTGTCAACTGATTTTATGAATATAAATTGTAAACAAATTTTCATACCATTCTAAAATGCCAATTTTTTTTTTCACGAAATCCGTACGGTTTGTAAAAGAACCACTCCAGAATATAAATAATCAAACTGACCTTCCTGCGACATACCACCGTACTCCAGGGGTCTGCCCATGACGGGCCGGGCGGTGGCGTTATCACGCGTGCCCGTAGCGCCGGTAGTGCCGGTAGCGCCGGTGGTGCCGGTAGCGCCGGTGATGCTGGTAGTGCCGGTGGTGCCGGTGATGCCGGTAGTGCCGGTGGTGCCGGTAGCTCCGGTGATGCCGGTAGCGGGTCCGTCGACGAATTTGTATTTCTTGACATCGGTAAAAAAATCACGATATTACAATTATTTCAACAACACTTTAATTTGATATTATATTTTTCATTAGTAAATATAAACAAACACTTATCTTCACCGTACCGCTCCGTTTAGTGTTTTGCCTCGACTTCGAGGCAATTTTACATTTGCCTGTAAAAAAATAAAGAAACATTTATTGATATAGTATTAAGTACATATCTTTCTCCATATGTGGTTCAAATTTCGTAAAATTCTGCGCAATGGAAATATGTTAAATAATTTTTTGAAGTTAGCGCTTGAAACCATTTCAAGCGATTTGACAGAAATTTACAAATTTTCCGAACTTACTGTTCTACAGAAAAAATATGTACACATTGTCACGCCGACTGAGAGGGGAAAGGGGGGGGGGAGGATAATGCGCTCGGAAAGAGAACAAAAAAAATTCGACGCAAAAAACAAAAAAAAGGTTTAACAATTAATAATTTATTATAAGTATCGGCGGACGATCTCTGGGGGGGGTATTCTCAATGATATGGGGGTGGTATGGGCGCCAGTTAATTTATTATTAAAAATTAACAAATAAAAATATAAAACCAAAACAAAAAAAAATAACACGCAACTTACACTACTGTAACTAACGGCTCTAAGGGGAGGGGAGGGGTATCTCAGGGCAAGGGGGTTCTCCGACTATCTGCGGCCTCTTAATAATTGCCACGGACGGTTAGACTGATTTGAATTCAGGATGTTCTCGAAGGTTGGACCGATGGAAATTGGTGGCTCGGGGAAGGGAATGAGGGGAGAGGGGGTTACTCTAAGTTTAACGCTATTCGCTCAACCGTTCCACGCAATTTTGTTTTCGCAAATTTAAATTGGCTAATTCGCAACTTTTCGACGCACGCTTTGGGAGGGGAATGACAAGAATAATATGCGTAATAATTCGCTAATTTGTCCGCATAGGACACGAGAAAAGAAGGGGGGGGGGGGGGGGGGGGGATTCTATCATTTATTAAATTTGTATAAAATTTTCTTTGGAGAGGTAGCCGTGCAAACACTTACGGTCGAAGTTTCACCGCTCGTTCGTTCTCTCTCTCTCGCTCTTGGGCGGCGACCTGCTCGATCTCCTTCTGTCTTTTTCCCGCCGCTCTATCTCGCTCGCTCGCTCTCGTTCTCCGCCTCTGTTTTCACTCCACTCTTTCAGTTTATTCATTCACTCTATCACGCACAATTGATTCTCTCACTCCTTTACTCTTTCACACCCACTTTATCCTTTGCTCTATAATTATTATTATTTTTTTTTTTATTTCTTTCTCTCTCACTGTCTCGCACGCACAATGTACTTTCTCACTCACTCTTTTTATCGTCACTCTCACTCTAATTATTTCCACTCGCACTCTAATTTTACGTTTTTGTTCCCTTTCTCTCTCACTCTCTCGCACGCACAATTTACTTTCTCACTCACTCTTTTTATTGTCACTCTCACTCTAATTACTTCCACTCGCACTCTTTTGCATTTCACTTGCACTCTAATTTTACGTTCACTCACTCTAAATACAATTTCGCACTCCAAATTTATTTCGCTATCGCTTATTAAATCGCCTCACACGGTTTTGCTATACATTCGCCGGTGGTCGCTCTCTAAGTGACGAGAGTTCGTTGCCAAAAAATTTTCATAATTTTCTCCTGTGCTTATTGGCGTCTTTCGTTGATTGGGGCAGCAGCGGCACGGGTCGACGATAACGGGTCGATGGGAAATCGATTCTTGGGAAGTGGCGCTGGGACGATCTAACGGAAAGACGGGTAATTACAGTAACGGGTCGATAGGGTAAGGTCGCTCTCGTGATTATCGGAAAGGGAATCTAGGAGGATCTACGTGCGCTGCTGCCCTCTCGTTACTCTCTCCGTCACCACGGCAATATTTTTGCATGCGTGACGGAGTTTTCGCGAGTACGAGATTTTGACAGCTCTCGTACGGTGTGGTGCAGTGTCGGTGGATTTTTGGTGCTAAGTGCTGCGATATTCTTCTTCGTCGGGTCGTCCTGCTGGTCTTGGGATATCCTCGGGGTGATCCTGAGGTACGTACTGTTCGTCTTAGATTTCTTTATATTTCTCCTCTATTAGGTTCCTTACGGTTCTCGTCGTGTCGTCGTCTAATGTACGGCGACGACGACGACGACGACGACGATGTCGACGACGACGACGATGTCGACGACGACGACGATGTCGACGACGACGACGACGACGACGATGACGACGACGACGACGCGATCGACGACGATGACGACGATGACGACGACGACGCGAACGACGACGACGACGACGACGATGACGACGACGACGACGCGAACGACGACGACGACGACGATGACGACGACGGCGCGAACGACGACGACGACGACGATGACGACGACGACGCGAACGACGACGACGACGACGATGACGACGTCGACGCGAACGACGACGACGACGACGATGACGACGACCGATCGCTGCGATCGGGGTATTCCTGGGACTATGGTGAAGGTCTTTTCGTGGCGCGGTAAGTGTTTGCATGCTCATATAATTTAGGGATGGGAGGGGGAGTTGGGGTGCTCTTCTACTACTTGTCGATTTTACTTATTGTTCTAGGCGCTGCGTGGAACGATTGCCGTAGATGGCCACCGGCGCGGGAGGAAATTGTGCAACGTCACAACTATATATAAATATACAGGGTGTCCCATTTTAATCTTACACCTGATTTATCTCGGAAAATACTGCTCCGATCAAAAATTGTGTATAATGAAACTTTTAGGGTTCGAAGGGGGACGTTCAAAAAAAATTTTTTTTTTGTATCATAATTCAAAATGGCGGCTGTAAGATGGCCGACATGTTTTTTTTAAATAGAAACAGGCCATTTCTTTGTTACTAAAAAATTTGTCGGATAAAAACTAACAACTTTTATAGGAACATTTTTTTGATAAAGTCCATAATTTTTGGAGTAGAACACCATTTTTGACTATTTTAGCGTTATCCAGGATGTACCACGAGGAGGTAAAGTCTTTAACATCCCAAGTGTAAGTGTGTGTGTGTGTGTGTGTGTATGTGTGTGTTTGCGCGCGTGTGAGTGTGAGTGTGAGTGTGTGAAACACTCACAAGGATTAGGTCTCTGCGGCTCGTCACTTCCGCAGTATTTACCGACTCCAAAACCACCTCCTTATGAGTGTTCTCTGAACTCTTAAAGGTGTTCGAAGATTCCCCCATTCATGTTTAAGCATGCCCGAACTCTCCTCTCAAAACCATCGACTGTTCGCAAGAGAACAACTCTCGGGATTGCACGGCAGGCAGCTCAAATGATATGGGGTACCATGAAAATTTTCTCTGGAATGTGTCGCTGTTGAAATTTTTCTGTTAACTGGATACGGCAGGACAATACGAATTTTCATGGTACCCCATATCATTTGAGCGTTTCAAGTTCGCTTCGCTTCTGATCGAAATAAGAAAACGAAATCTCACGTTGAACGCCTACAATAGACGCGGATTTGTTAACCGTTTACTGACGGTAATTCAACAATGGCTGATTTCAGTCCCAACGAAATCGTTGATATGCTCCTTATTTTAGGGAGATGCCGGGGCAATTATTTACGAGCAGAAAATTTGTATCGACGCGAATATCCTGATCGTCGTCATCCATCGCGGCAGACAATCCGAACCCTCGAGAGGAGAGCGAGGGCAGGCCGAATAACCCGCCACCGCCAACGTCGCCAAAACGTGAACAATGATTTTGGTGGCCCGCATGAGGCTCGAAACATGGCTATTTTAGCGATGATAGCAATCGATCCTCATTTGAGTGTTCGAGGGATCTCGGAGCGACTGGGGTTTCCCGGATCCACAGTGCACCGAGTACTGAGAGGTGCAAGGCTCCACCCGTACAGGATACAATTCCACCAAGATACGCCTAATCCTGATCCGTTGCGAAGGATGGAGTTTTGTCGGTGGGCATTGAGACGAATCGAGCAATTCCCAGATTTTTTTAGGTTTGTTATGTTCAGTGATGAATCCACATTCAACAACCGAGGTCAGGTAAATCGATGGAACTTTCGGTATTGGACTGATCAGAATCCACGATGGGTGCGACAGATCGATCACCAGCATCGGTGGAGTTTGAATGTTTGGTGTGGAATCATTAACGGGCAATTAATAGGTCCTCACTTCTTCGAGGGAACTGTGACGGGAGCCCGTTATTTTGACTTTCTGCAAAATGAATTGCCGCTTTTGATGGAAGACATTGATTTGGTTACACGTCAACAGATGTGGTTTCAGCAAGACGGTGCACCCGCTCACTGGGCTCGTGTTGTTCGAAATCACCTGGACGAAACATTCGGTCAAAGGTGGATCGGACGAGATGGACCTGTCCATTGGCCTCCAAGATCACCTGATCTTACCTCTCCCGACTTTTTCTTGTGGGGTTATCTTAAAGACGCGGTCTACCGTCAAGCTCCAACCACACAAGAGGATATGAGGGTGCGGATAAGAGCTGCCTGCCGTGTAATCCCGAGAGTTGTTCTCTTGCGAACAGTCGATGGTTTTGAGAGGAGAGTTCGGGCATGCTTAAACATGAATGGGGGAATCTTCGAACACCTTTAAGAGTTCAGAGGTGGTTTTGAAGTCGAAAAATACTGCGGAAGTGACGAGTCGCAGAGACCTAATCCTTGTGAGTGTTTCACACACTCACACTCACACTCACACTCACACGCGCGCAAACACACACATACACACACACACACACTTACACTTGGGATGTTAAAGACTTTACCTCCTCGTGGTACATCCTGGATAACGCTAAAATAGTCAAAAATGGTGTTCTACTCCAAAAATTATGGACTTCATCAAAAAAATGTTCCTATAAAAGTTGTTAGTTTTGATCCGACAAATTTTTTAGTAACAAAGAAATGGCCTGTTTCTATTTAAAAAAAACATGTCGGCCATCTTACAGCCGCCATTTTGAATTATGATACAAAAAAAAAATTTTTTTTGAACGTCCCCCTTCGAACCCTAAAAGTTTCATTATACACAATTTTTGATCGGAGCAGTATTTTCCGAGATAAATCAGGTGTAAGATTAAAATGGGACACCCTGTATATGTGTACATTTTTGTGTACACATATATGAACATAATTTATAATAAATAAGTAAATACGCATTTACACTGGATAAACAATTGATTAATTATAACTAAAAAAGCATTATTGAATATTGAACATTTTTCGATATTTTGTTTCAGAATTTTTTAACAACGTTTTGAACTTTTGCTCAAATTTTAGACCACGTTTTTTTACATCAAAATACATTTTTCTCGGGTCTGAATCGTTTTTTCAAAAAAATGGCTCGACACATCCTTCGTTTGGATGTACTGATTACGCCAAAAAAAAATATGCCGATACAATGAGTAGATTTTGAGAAAAGGTACATTGCAGCTAAAAAAAACATAACTTTTCAGGAAATACGATTTTCTGAAAAAGTTTGAATTTCTAATGAATTCCAAGTTGTTCGTAGCATCGATCGATAAATCATTTACATATATATTTATATGTGCGTTATAATTATTTAACCCCTTTGAGACGGTTGGTATTCATAAATGCATGTAGTTTGCACCAAACAATCAAAAAAGACTTGTACTATGAGAACAATTTTTTTTTCAAAATGCATTTTTTACTTTAAAATATGCCGAACCCTCTTAATGAACGTAAAAAGATTCCAAACTGTTTACATGATCTAACAATCGATAGTTACTTTGATCGATGCAACAAACGCTCCGAAATTCACACTTTTTCAGAAAATCGTGTCTCCTGAAAAGTTATGTTTTTTCACCTTCAATGTACCTTTTCTTGACATCTACCCATCGTATCGTAATATATATATTTTTTGACATAATCAGTAGATCCAAACGAAGGATGCATCTGTTACATCCCCATAACGTAACGACCATCGCGCCTTAAAGACGAGCATCCCTCCTTACGCCAATGCACGACCCAACCCTAACTCGGGAATGAACGCGGCGGGGAGAGATGCTCGGGCCCAAGAGTGGGGACAGACGATAAGGATAAATTTTCCTCCGAATTGGAAAAGTAAGGAGTGGGAGACGGTGGAGATTTTGGACCAATAAGGAAATTGTAAACTACCCTCTCCAACCCCTACGCAATAGACAACGATAGTTGATAGACTAGTATATAAGGCCCGAATTTTAGCATAAAAAGCAGTTCTCCATCAACATTCAAACTTGTAAGCTTCTCTTAAGTCTTCAAAAATGTAAAAGTCCTGGATAGAGCAAAATCCCTGTACTGCTCTACCAGTCTCAACTCAACCACCAAAAATAGAAAAGAGTAAGTTACTAACTGACTCCCACTAATTATTGAATTGCGAAGACCACCTCGAGTTCGAAATTTCTTCTCAACAACAAGTCGAATTGCGTGGACCACCCCGAGTTCGACCATCCTCCGATACTCCATATTGAACTGCGAGGCCCACCTCGAGTTCGATCATCCTCCTACACAACCCATTGAACTGCGAGGTCCACCAAGACTCATTAGCTTTGCTAAGGTAAAAAATAGGGCAACTATTATGTTACTAGGACATAACACATCGAGCCTTTTTTTTAAACGATTCAGACCCGAGAAAAATGTATTTGAAGGTCAAAAAACGTGGTCAAAAATTGTAACAAAATTTCCAAACGATGTCAAAAAATTCTGAAACAAAATATCGAAAAAGTGGCGCGACACAATGTTTATAACACTTTAATATACACGCACAACAAAAATGTCAAAATCGGTCGTATCTGAGAAAAGGTACATTGAAAATAGGCATTTTTTCGAACAATATTTGTCAACTTTCAACTGCACCCAAAACTTTTCTATTTCGAATATCCTAAAAACCCCTACACAGAATTATCAATAAATTTCTGAACAAATCTAAAGAAAAAATTATTAAAAAATGTTGAATAGATTAAAAAAAATCTCAAATAGAGCCAAGAAGATCGGATCGGGGCGTCCGCAAATGTCGAACCCCCTTAACTTCGAAAACACGTGTAACCTAATTTTATGAATATAAGTTGTAAACAAGTTTGTATACGATTTTAAAATATCAAATTTTTTTTTGATGATATGTGTACGGTATGTAAAAGAATCACCTATAGTGATGAATTAGAAAATGATATAAATCACTTACTTTTCGCCTTTCCAACCATATTCGCAGAAGATCGTACACGATGTTATTCTTCTTCAACACGTTTTCTATAACTGATTGGAAAAATGATGGGAAAGTACACTGCAAAATGCTCGGTCGCCGATGTTTCGGCACACGGGCAGAGGAGAGGATAAAGAACAAAAACCTAGTTATCAAGCTGTATAGCTATAGCGGTAGGGGTGCAAGGGATTCTCGGAAAAATCTACGTGCGTGAAATAAGTGTTATATTGCGCATAATCCTTTACAGGTGTCTGAGGGTCCATTATACACACGCATTATTTCTTTAGAGACATTGAGTGTGCGTTACACGCACACACACGCACACGGGCACACACACACACACACGCACACACGCGCGCGCGCGCAGCGGGCCCTCCCGATAACAATCTAAAAGCACCACTGTCTCTTTCACTCTTTTGCGAGCAATTCTCGAGCACGGAGTTCGCGTCGGAATAGGAGAGCACTCGAGTGACAAACTGGGGAAAGTCTCTTATTGCCGAGTTTTTTATTGGGGAGTCGGACTGCATATACATGTATCCTACTTCCACTGGTGTCCTCCTTCCTTCGATCCTCTCACAGTCAGAGAGAGATGAAGGGAAAATACCAGCTGTGGTCGACAGATGACGATAAAATTATAGTAAAATAAAAATGAAATTTCAAATGCAAAATTGATAAAATCTGAGCTCTGTGCGTGAGATTTATGTCTCACGGCCGTGTAGCCCCCAGCTAGGGAAGAGTCGTTCTTCCTGAGGTTGTTTGACCTCGTTCAGGTATAGATATGCCTGGTAATGACGGCCCAGCGTGCGCGAGGAAGCTGATGAGCTGAATCGTGGCCGTTTTGGCTAGAGCACAGATTTGCATAGCTGACATAAGGAAACAATAACTTGACATAAACAAAAACAAAAGTGAAAATCATAGGATTTTATCGGCATCTGTTATTGATCAATAAAAATAAATGCAGCCTCTGTTTAAAAACAATTTATGCACGAAAAGCAGCTAGCAACCGTGTTTGCTTGGTCGGGAAGACCAGAATCAGTCTGACGGCCACAGAAAGAACACGTAAAAATAAACTTATCCTTAATCACAATATTCGTAAATTCCTTTTGTCATTTACAATTTGGTGCCGAAACCCGGGACCGAACCGGGGACATTTAGATCTTAGTACGGGTATTAAAGATAAAAGGAAGTTGTTAGTTGTTAGTCGCTATAATAACAAAAAAAAAAAAAAAAAAAAAAATTTATATGACATATTGTACATATTTTAGCACAATAAAAATCTGAAGAGGATCCAAAATTCTGGATCGAAACGTAAAAATTCACTTGTCCTATATATTGAAATTCTGACCGAAACAGCCAACATCCTATCAGCCCAAGATAAAAGGAAGTTTCAAAAATTTTATGAATTACTGAATCGGACATGGTTGGTAAAAGACCACAGGCTCCAAAAGCTGCAAACGACGCTGCCGCAGTAAAACCAAAGAAGATGCGACCTTCGGGGAACGCTGCAACCGGGAGCAAAAAGAAGAAAGAGACTGCGATGGCGACGGCTGAACCTGGGTATACCAAGGCTATTCGGAATTCATCTACAAGGACACCATCATCATCATCAATCGTCCAAGGGTGTGAGGGTGGAAAGCAGGAAGCTGAAAACGAGGCAGCACGTAATCGGAGTTCACCGCCAGAGAGGACAACTTCAGCAGGGAGCCACGTTACAACGCAACCGATAGGGACCGATACGAGGCGGACAATTCCGTCAGGACCAAAGATCATCGAGGACATCCTTGTGAGGACTGCAGACGCGCACAGCACGAGAGGCAACATGGGAGGCTTGCTTGAGGACGTCGACGAGCGACAAGACCATCGAAGCCTGAGATCATCGAGTTTTCATGTCGATTCACCGGAACTAGTAAATAGCACTTCGGATCATTTTAATAAAAATCGCGAAAACATTGCAGAAAGTCATGATGACGCGATCGCTCGATTTGCTGACACTCTTAGTTCGACATTTCATGCTTTTCGGGAATCATCTTTTAGTGACGGAAATTCGCGTCTTGTGCATAGATTAATGTCAGCAAAAAGCCTACCGACTTTCTCTGGTGATCCGTTAGAATGGTTGCATTTAAAACAAACTTATCGAACAACATCAGAAATCGGGGAGTATAGCGATCGCGAAAACATCACTCGTTTATTTGAAGCGTTAAAAGGCGAAGCTCGCGAAACAGTGAGCACTCTGTTAGCAACGAACCAAGACGCCGCGGCGATAATGAAAATGTTAGAATTGCATTACGGAAATGAACGAGTAATAGCGCGAAAAATTGTGAATGATATTTACGAATTACCGTCATTAAATTCCAGTGACATAAATTTGACCCAATTCGCGTCAAAATTAAAAAATGCCGTGTCAGCCTTTCGCAAACTTAACCTTATAGGGTATTTGTACAACACTGAACTTTTGCAACATGTGGGCAGTAAATTACCGTCGGCTCTAAGGTATGGGTATGACGAGTATGCTTTTGATGCGTCTGACAGCAAAACCGAGCTCGAAAAGTTAGCCGATTTTTTACTGTACAAAGCCGAACGAGCCGTAGCGGGAGGGTTGTCCGAAATACATTTTACAATCGTGACGAAAAAACAAACTGCAAACAAATCGGTGAAAGTACATTCGATCAGTCATGAGTCAGATGCTACTTCCGCAGTGGGTGATCGTAATAAACGTGCGTCAGAATGCGTAATTTGTAATCGCAAAAATCACAAACCCGTTGATTGCAATGTTTTAAAACGAGATTCATTAGAGCGACGGTGGTTTTTGGTGAAGAAATTCAAACTATGTTTTAAATGTCTTGAGCAAGGTCATTCGCGGGATAATTGTCAAAGTAAAGGCTGCGCGCAGTGCTCAAAATCGCATCACATGCTGTTGCATTCGCCAAGACGTGCAACACATGTACGAACTAATGAAAAACAGACTGTTTCGGCGTTTACCTGGTTGAGGAACAGGCGATGGTGGGGTATTAATCCGCGCACTGTGAGCCGCGTTTATAGTACACTCAGGTGCAACAAAAGAAGTCTAATTTTTATTCCACAATCCAAGAAAATTTGTACAGGTCTTACATTCAAGCCAAGGTCTTCGTAGGTTTAACACTTTTAGAATAGCCAAGGTCGTTATAAAACAAAAGGTACAGAAAATAGAGCCGAGAATTAATCCGTTAGTCTTTCGAAAAAACCGTTACGCTGACTTGAGAATTCGCTGGTCGTAATTACTGGAATCAGTGTGAGCGCGAGCGATTACAGGATATAACTGATTCTCTCGCATCGGTTTCCGGCATCCACACGGCGTCCCGGCGAGCGTGGCGCGTCGATCGATCGACCCTAAGTCCATCTATCGATGAACTACGTCCATCGATAGATGGACATACTAGCTTCATATCGAGCCGAGTAAAGAGCCGCGCTGTTACCGGCCGTGGCCGGAACATTCTCCCCCACCGTCAGCCAAAGGTGGCTGACACTTCCTTCCATCGTGTGATGATTCGCTGGTCCGTGAGCCACCTACTCGTTCACGTGCTGCGGGATGGGAAGGGGCACGAGTTTGACAATGGGTCGCTTGAGCGTCGTCTCCGCGGTTTTGAGTGTCACCACTCGAGTGAGCCCGTCCTTCCCGGGGTGGAGTTCCACTACTCTCGCGAGAGGCCATTTTGTGGGGGGCAGTCGTTCATCGCTGAGAAGAACCAGGGAGCCAAGCGTGATGTTGTGCTGAGGGCGTTGCCATTTTGAGGTCGCTTGAAGTTGTTGAAGGTAGCTTCGCGACCATCTCCGCCAAAAGGACTGCAGTTTTTGCTGCAGGAGCTGCCATCTGGCCGATCTTGGAATTTCCTCATCCTTCAGCGAGGGTTCCGGAATTGTTGTAAGAGCTTCGCCCACTAGGAAGTGTCCTGGGGTAAGAGCCGAGATGTCGTCGGGGTCATCTGAGAGCGGCTCCAAGGGTCTGGAATTGAGCACCGCTTCGACCTGAGCCAGCAACGTTGACAGTTCTTCAAAAGTGAGAGTGTCGTCACCTAAGGTCCTGGAGAGATGGTGCTTGACGGACTTAACTGCTGCCTCCCATTTTCCTCCAAAGTGAGGAGCACTGGGTGGGTTGAAGGACCATTGCGTACCGTCGTCGATCAAGAGCCGAGCTAGCTGTTGAGATTCCGATGAGACGGAAGAAAACAGCTGACGTAGCGTCTTGTCTGCTCCTACGAAGGTGGTTCCACAGTCGGAATACAGGTGTCTGCAATGACCTCGACGAGCCGCGAAGCGCCTGTAGGCAGCAATGAATCCACTGGAAGAATAATCCGAGACCACTTCCAGGTGAACTGCGGATGTAGCCATGCACACGAAGATCGCGAGCCACCCCTTATAGGCCTTGTGTCCGCGTCCCTTCCAGGCTCTCAGAGTTACCGGTCCCGCGTAGTCGATACCCGTCCGAGAGAAGGCCCTTGCCGGGGCGAGCCGAGCTAATGGGAGTTGTCCCATGAGCTGCTGCGCCCGTATACCACGATGTCTAGCACAGGTGACGCACCGTCGGATGAATGCACGGACCGGAGCCCGTCCTCCTACATTCCAATATCCCTGTCTGAGGTGGGCGAGCGTGAGCTGAGTACCTCCGTGAAGGGTTCGTAGGTGGGCGTCCTTGATCATGAGCCGAGAGAGCGCTGCGTCCTTGGGGAGGATGACCTGGTGTTGCGCTTCATAACCGATCGGTGCTAGAGCTAGTCTCCCTCCCACGCGAAGCAGTCCTCGACGATCGACGAAGGGGGTGAGCCGTGCCAGCGCATGAGACCCTCTAAGTGTCTCTCCTCGCGATAACACTCGGAGCTCGTCAGCGAAGTGCACGCTTTGGGTTGCCCTGAGCCAGTAGAGCCGAGCCGTGTCTATGTCCCCCGAGGTCAGTGGGTTGGTTAACGAAGCGCTGGTGTTCCGCCTGAAGCGCGCAATGGCGCGTTGGCACACGGCAGTCACGCGGAGCAGCCGATCGAGTGACGAGTACCTCTCCGACAGTTCCCAAACGGCTAGTGCGGTTGTAGTGGCTGCTAGTATGGTGCCAGGTTTTTCCTCTAGATCGATGGGGTCTTTCAGGCTGGGTTCAACACAGGGCCATTGCTGAGGGTCAAAACGGAGCCACGCAGGTCCAGTCCACCAAAGCGGGTGCGAGCGGAGCTGTGCTACCGTGAGTCCTCTCGAGGCGCAGTCGGCTGGATTTTCCTTGCCGGCAACTAGTCGCCACTCCGCCGCTAACTCTTGAATGCGCTGCACCCTATTACTCACGAACTCCTTCCATCGAGAAGGGTGAGAGCGGATCCAGGCCAGCGTTACTGCAGAGTCGGTCCAAAGCAGAGTAGGAGAAGTTTCTAACTCGAACAAGCGTTTGACATGCTGCACCAATTTTACCAGGAGAACAGCCGCAGAGAGTTCGAGCCGAGGGATCGTGAGCCTTTTAAGTGGTACGACTCGGGTTTTAGAGCAGACGAACACCGTGCGAGGCTCCTCTCCCTCGCTGAGAACCCGAAAGTAGACTACGGCTGCCATGGCTAACTGAGATGCATCGGCGTATCCGTGTATTTCCACCGCGGCGTTCGGTCCCATCCCGAGCCACTGTGGAATGGTTAGGGAGGATAGTTCGCTGATATCTTGGCGAAACTGTTCCCAGCGATGAGCCGAGTGCGGAGAGATAACGTCATCCCACCCTATCTGTTCACTCCAAAGCTCTTGCATGAGCGCCTTCCCCCTAATGGTTACTGGGGCGATGAATCCGAGCGGGTCGTAGAGCTGAGCCAACTCTGACAATATTGTTCTTTTCGAAATCACTCCTAACGGAGCTAGGCGCGTGGTGAAACTAAACTGATCCGCGCTTGGTCGCCAGAGCAGTCCCAAGATCTTTGTCCGCGACTCCTCAAATGAATGCTCACTGTTACCAGAGCGTTCGATGTGAGCCGTATCATAGAGCATCGGATGGTTCGTCTGCCACTTCGCCAACGGGAAACCCCCTGCGGCGCAAAGTTCCTTAACCTGCAGGCAGGTTTCGACGAGCGGATCCAAGGAGTCGGCACCCCCGCAAATGTCGTCTACATATCGCCCGTGGAGCATGGGCGCCACCGCCAGTGGGAATCGATGTCCTTCATCCCGGACGAGCTGGAGCAAGGTGCGCACCGCCAAGAAAGGAGCCGAACGTGTACCGTAAGTGACGGTAGTGAGCTGACACGGCACCACGTCTCCTTTATTGTCAATCCAGAGTATCCGCTGGAACTGCCAATCGTCTTCATGAACGCGAATCTGCCGGAACATCTTCGTAATATCGGTGAGAAAAATATAACGATGTTTCCGAGCCCAGAGCAGAACGTCAGCGAGGTCAGGTTGCAGATTAGCCCCAGTATGGAGCACATCATTGAGCGATACACCTGTACTTGTTGGAGACGAGCCGTTGAACACAACTCTGAGCTTGGTTGTTTCACTCTCTTCGGGTAGCACACCGTGATGTGGCAGGAAATATCCCTCTCCTGCAAATGGCGGAACGTCCTTCAGCAGCGCGTCGAGAACCCTCAACCCTCCTGGAGATGACTCCCCATGTGCTAAGGTCATTCTCTCGGCGCTGCCTACAGACCCCGATTGCGGAGAGCTCGCGGAAAAGAGCCTTAGGTGATCCATCTCCGCATATTCCTTGAGGAAATCGAAATAAAGTTGTTGCAAGGATGCGTTCCTCTGCAACCGTGAGAGCGTTCGACGCAAACAAGAAAGAGCCGTGCCTGATGAGCTTCCCAGAGTCGAGCGAGGTGCGGCGAACGGTAGTCGCACAATGTACCGCCCAGTAGAGTCCCGTGAGTGCGTTGTCAAAAAATGTTGTTCGCACTCAATCTCCGCCGGCGTGAACGTCTTGGCCGTCGACTGCGGCGCTTCCTCTTGTCTCCAAAATCGGCAGAGCAACTCGTCGAGCTGTTCATTGGAGACCTTTAAATGGAGAGCGGCGGCGTTGTCATTGGTGGAGTTGCCAGTTGGACCAAAGACCAACCAGCCTAACCGGGTGTGTTGTGCGACGGGGACAGACGGTCCCGCTTTCCGGATTTCAGGGAGCAGGAGCTGGCCGTAAACATCGGCTCCAAGGAGCAGGTCGACTGGAGCGGGGTGCAGGAAGGCCGGATCGGCTAACTGGAGCCCTTGGAGATGGTCCCAATGGCAGTTGCCAGGATCGAAGGTCGGCAGTGAGGTGAGGAGCTGCTCAATCACGTGAGCTGTAAACATGAAGGAGAAGGAAGAGTAACAGGAGCGTAGAGTGAGCTGGACTGATCCAGTCGTCGCTCCAAAAGGTGCGTTGCCAACTCCGGAGAGTTGGACTGCTGATCGACGACTTGTTATACCGAATTTACTCACGAGTTTCGACGAGACGAGTGATATTTCCGACCCGGGGTCAAGGAGCAATCTAACCTTCAGAGCCGGTAGCTGATTGAGCAGAAGAAGAGCTGAGCTGGTCGCGAGAAGGACTCCACGGGACGGCGTCACCTTGCCGGAGAAGTCTATCGCCGAGCTGGTCTCATCGCTTCATGCCGAGTATGACGAAGGACCCCCCTCTGATGGCGGACGGCTCTCGTCCGGAACTGGGGTCGTGCTTGGGTCCGATGCTGGTGGTGAGGATCGCTGAGAATCTCCTTCCGAAACTGCCACCGTGCTAACTCCTGATGTTGGCGATGGGACGGCGCTTCGGCTTCTTCCCACAGGCTGTTCCATATGCAGAAGCGTGTGATGCCGCAGCTGGCAGCGAGCACACGTTTTTTGGTTTGGCAAATCCTGACGCTATGTTTGCCGAGGCAGTTATAGCACAGGTAGAGCCGAGATACCACCTCTCTCCTCTGCTGCTCGGAGAGAGCGCGGAACCGCTCGCAGGACGAAATATAGTGCTCCCCGTTGCAGTGAGAACACGGATATCGGTTCGCCGTCGGTACCCGATCATAACCAGTGGACTGTATGGTATGGACTTTGGCTGCGGAGCGGACGGGAGAGCGACTTCTTACTGGAGCGGGTCTAACCGCGGGCTTCTGTGTATCTGCCTCGAGTTCCATCGTTTCCATTGCGCGAGCACGACCTTGAAGAAATTCCATTAGTTGCGCGAGCGATGGGAATTCTGGTGAACCTCCTATTTTGTTTTCCCACGACTCCCGTAGTTTTGGGGTGAGCCGACGGCCCACGGCGTGGACAGCGATCGCGTCCCAGTGGACGGTGGGAGCGCCGAGCGCCTGAAGAGCGTTGAGAGACTCAGTGGTTGCCGCTGTGAGCGCATTGAGCGCCGACGCCGTGTGGGTGGGCATCGGAGCTCCACACAAGAGACGGTCGAGCTGCGCGGTGATAAGCAACCTTTTGTTCTCATACCTCGTGCATAGTAGTTCCCAGGCCGAGGTGAACGAATCCTCCGCAATTGCGATATTCGAGAGGAGTTGGGCCGGTTCTCCCGTTAAACTGCTGCTCAGATAGTGCATGCGCTCTACATTGGATAGCTCCGGATTTGAGCCCACGAGCGAACTGAACATATCTCGAAAGTGTCGCCATGTTAAGTACTTGCCGGAGAATTGCGGAATCTTGATCTCCGGAAGCACCCGGCGCGTGGCTGACAAACCTCCCCCTCCCGTGACGGATGGATGTCGCGTACTAGAGAGCGGTACTCCTCCGGCGTCGTCGATGAGCTGCGTGAGCCGAGCGCGAGCTGCCGAATAATTCGCCAAGGCTCGATCAAATACCTTCTCGACGAAGTACGGACGCTCCAAAATTCCTTCCAGCTTGCCACTAGAGCTGACAAGCTTTTCGTGCGAGGCATCGAGCTTCCCCCAATAGAGCTCTAGCAAGTGGAGCTGCGACTCGAGAGCAGAGCAGCCAGCTGGAGCGAAAGTCTTGGCTCTCAATTCCGTTAACATTGTCTCGATGAAGGTCGCACGCGACTCTTGCAGATTTAATACTGCGTCTAAATTAGACATAGTTGCGCGCACTCACTTAACCGGTGTACGCACTACCTGTCACTTTCTTACTACCCACTCGTTCGCCAACGACGAAGAACCAAGATGGCGACAACTGAGCCGGCAAGTATACGTGCACTCTCGTCGAATTCACAGTTGCGCGAGAGCTATACGCACCGTACTATTCCGTGGGCTTCACTCAGGAGAGGGGAGAGAGATAAGATGGCGTCAACTGAGCAGAGTTGGTCGCTTCGCGGTGCGTAGCTCGTTCCGAGGAGAGAACGCGCGAGGTTCCCCCTCTTCTGGCTCGTAGTCGCGAGAGTGGGGCTCCACGCAATATGGCGCCAACTGAGCGGAGCTGTTCGGTAGGTCTCTCCACGCACTGATCACCGTCCGCGGTATCACGATACTCCCACTCTTCTACTCACCGTGCCCCACCACGCGAGATCGCGAGAGCGTCGCCGAGCGAATTTCAAAATGGCGCTGACTAACGCGCGTAGGAGCGATGCATGACTAGATTTGGAGATTTTGCTTAAAATAATTCCAGTTCACGTAACAAATTCATGTCGTTCGAAAAAAATGTATGCGCTTCTCGACGATGGGTCAACCGTTACTTTGATGAATAAAAGTTTGGCGCGTGAGTTGGGCATTCAAGGGCAAAAAAGCGATATCGGTATCAAAGGCATTAACGATTTTGAAGCGGTAAGTGTATCATGCGAAAAAGTTAATTTTGAAATCGCAGGCGACGACGAGAATTCGACGAGAATTCGACGTCATTAAAAATGCTATCGCGACCTAACTGTCGGATCTATCAGCCCAAACGTTGTCTAGCGATGTCGTATGGTACATAGCAAAAACATGCAGTGTTTTTGTGCAGCCGTATCATCACGCACAGCCAGAAATTTTGATCGGTCAAGATAACTGGAACCTACTAGTGACACGAGAAACTCGTCAAGTTCAAGGTACTGCATTAGCAATTTCGCACACGCGTCTCGGTTGGGTAGTTCATGGGAAGGTTTCCGTCATTAAGGATATTTCTATATTAACCACACACGCAAACAGGCAAATTAAACAAAGCATGGGTACCACTCCGATTGTCGGACAAAACGAGCGGGATGTCGAAAGCCTTGACGACTTAATACGACAATATATTGAAATATATAGTTTTGAAGTGCGTCCAAGAGGTTATTCAAGTGCAAAACACGAGCGCGTTTTTAGGATTTTAAAAAGCACAACTAGACGTTCAGGAAACAATTGGGAAACTGGGCTGATATAGAAGGGAAAAGATATTCCTCGACTAGATAGCCGCGCCACCGCATTAAAACGATTGTTATCACTCGAACAAAGTTGGATAGAGATAGCGAATATGCATCTTTGTACTACAAGGAAATGAATCGATTCATCAAAAACGGCTACGCATCAAAGGTCGAAGATGTTGAGCGAATGCGGATATGGTATTTACCGCATTTCGGTGTACAAAATGTAAACAAACCGGAAAGAGTAAGACTCGTTTTTGATGCTGCCGCGCGGACATCCGGTGTAAGTCGAACGATCAGCTCGACGCTGGAATAGATTTACTCCAATCTCTTCCAGGAGTATTAATACGATTTCGACAGTACGCGGTTGCGTTTATGTCTGATATACAAGATATGTACTTACGCGTAAAAGTAAAAGAGGAAGATCGAGGAGCATTGAGATTTCTTTGGCGCAATTCGGACAGAAAGAAACTTCCTGATACGTACGAGATGAATAGTTTAGTTTTCGGAGCTAATTCATCCTCATGTAGTGCATTATACATAAAAGATTCGAACGCGAGAGAATTCGCTGAATTAAAACCGCAAGCATCAGAAAGCATTATTAAAAATTTTTACGTTGACGATTATTTATATTGTCGCGACACCGTCCACTAAGCCGCGGGATTGATTCAACATGTGATTGAAATAAATGCGCGAGCAAATTTTACAATGCACAAATGGGCTAGTAACAAAATGCAAGCGCTGGTATCAATCACCGACAAAACGCTTTTATCACAGAATAAAAACAACAATGTGTGCGGGCGGGCGGGAGAGCGCGTTTTGGGACTTATATGGGACACGTGTGCTGACAAGTTAGGTTTCAATTTAAGGCCTTAGGCCACCCTAGAATTTTCGAAAAATCGATTTTTTTTTTTAATTCCAAATGGTCCCTTAGGACCTCAAAAATGATGTCCCAGAAGATTATGGCCGGGAAAACCTTTAGGTACTCGGTTTTCGAATTTTAGTACAAGGCCGTCTGGTCCGCAGCGAGCTCCTCTTGTGAGCGCTAGGGGGAAGGTACGTTAGGGGACTAGAGCAGGTATACGGCAGATGTTATTGAAAATATTTATTTCCTGACTAGTCCTAACTAGAGGATTTCATAGTACTCAAGAAAGAGTGCATAGATCACGTGCAAAAGCGAATGGGCACCCGACTACGTAATTTGAAAAAGAAGACAAAAGGTCTCGGTGGAAGGGGCAAATTGAGTGGGAAACTTATAGACGAGCTATCTATTTATTATGGATTAGCGATTCGTAGAAACAGTGATTCAGTTAAGAACATGAGAAGCAGTATATGGGCTACACTGGATCACAAATTATCTACTGATGATAAACCGCAGCACGACAAATGTCCTATTGGAGAGAATTCATGGTGCTCATGGCAACGCGCTAAAGCTACAAATACTTTAGCTGAGTACAAACATAAGCCAGCTCTTGCAATTGAAGTCTATGAGCTATCAAACCAATCTATGAAGAACTGGCCAGTGAAGATCTTCTAACTCGGTGCATCGGTGGTTACACACAAAACAATAATGAAAGCTTCGATTCCACTGTGTGGGCATTGGCCCCGAAATCCATTTCGAGTGGTAAAACAATCTTGGATGTAGCCACGGATATTGCAGTTTGTGTGTTCAATGACGGGTTTGTTTCAATTTTGCACATAATCAAGGCCATGAACTTGGAAATCGGTCCGAACAGCTACGAAATGTGCCTGGAGATCGACAAACAGCGCATAAAGCTTGCAGAAAGATCGCTGTCCGACCGGGTAAAAGAGGCAAGAATCGCTTCAAGATCAAGCAGAAAAGAAATGCAAGAGCAGGAAGATAATCTGGAAGGCCAATTGTATGGTGCAGGCATCGCAGATTAAAGATATTGTAAAATTATTCATGATTTCTACTACTCAAAACTTTAAATGCGTTTATCTCAATACTGTATTTTTCAAGTTGGCCGGACTCGTAACTCAAGCAATTTTCAACCGATTAACTTGAAATTTTGAAAATATCTTGAAATATACATTGTCTGTGGAAGTACGTAGGATTTTTTTTATATTGCGTAATTCATTTGTTATTAACAATTATCTAACAATTTTTAAGGCAAGTTTTTCACTTTTCACTTGAGGAGGGCGCCATTTGGCCAAAAATCAATATATCGCAAAAATCCTACGTACTTCTATAGCAGTTACTATATATAATCGAAAAATTCATTTGCTCATTATTATTTTAAAAATTACAGGAGCTGTTAGTCCGGCCGTGGACCCCGAAAAAAAAAGACGGCGGCGTAAAAAGGCTGCACAGCCGCCATTTTGTAATAAATCGCTTCAAAAAAATGATTGTAAGCAGTCACTGATATAGATAACAAAATCATGTTTCTGTTATCTCGATTTATTTTGTAGTATTTCTGAAAAAAAATCCCCAAAAAGCCTATTTTTTTCAGCCTCTAGGGTGGCCTAAGGCCTTAAATATTGATCGTATCCCTACCGAAGTAATAAATGGCCTACGGAAACCATCAAAGCGCGCAGTGTTAAGAGCAATAATGTCAATTTTTTATCCGCTTGGGGTACTCGCTCCATTTACAATAAAGTCCAAACTAATTATGCAAGAAATTTGGCGGAGCGGTATAGGTTGGGATGAAAAAATAAGAGATGAAGAGCAAGTTGGTTGGGTATCATGGACAAAGCATATGCAACAGGTAAAAGAATGCGAGATTCCGAGATGTATTACTCCGAAAGGAACTTTGTACGAATCTGGGCAATTGCACGTATTCTGCGACGCAAGTATAAAAGCGTACGCAGCGGTTGCCTACGTGCGGTTTATTATCCCAAACGCGCCGGCCCACGTATCAATAATAATGGCCAAATCACGCGTAGCGCCATTAAGACCGTTGTCTATACCACGACTGGAGCTGCAAGCAGCTTTATTGGGGGCGCGACTGATTAAAAGCACTGGAGAAGAGCTTGAGATTCGGATTTCAAAACGGTTTCTTTGGTCAGACTCTCAAACAGTGATACGTTGGATTAAAACGGAACCGCGAACGAAACAGGAGTACGTAGCGCACCGGTTAGGAGAAATTGGGGAGCTGACGTTGAGTTCTGAATGGTTTTGGGTCTCCACGCATAAGAATTCTGCAGATTACGCTACTCGTTGGACAAATGATTCTTTGAACGCAACAAAATCATGGTTTGGCGGGCCTGAGTTTTTAAAATTGCCTGAAGAAAAATGGCCTGCGCGGAAGCCTCTTACTGAAAAAGAACAAAATGCGATTGACAGTTTAGAAACGCGAAAAGTTCAAGTGTATCAAATCAAAGCATCAATGGAAAGTTTACCCCTTGCAGCGAGGTTTCTGGGTTGGCGAGGTTTACTCATCGTAGCTAAGCGGGTACGAAAGGTGTGGAATCAATGGTGCAAGAAGCCAAAGGATAAAAATAACGATTTCGACGCAGAAATGGCTGAGAGATTTTGGTTTCGGGAAATGCAATCACAATCATTTCGCGAGGAATTAAGATTGCTGCGAGCGCATAAATTAATACCTAAAGGAAGCAGAATCGCGAATGTCCAGCCATTTCTCGACGAAGATAATTTATTACGCGCAGAAGGGCGCATACGCAAAATAGAAGGGTTAAAATTTGACACGCATCCCGTAATCCTAGATGGCAAGCATCCCGCCACTAAGCTTCTTATTTTGGAGTATCATCGACATTTTTATCATGCGAGTAATGAAACGGTCATAAATGAATTAAGACAAAGATATTATATCGTCGGGTTACGAAATGCGTTAAGATATCTTATCCATCGATGTTTGATATGTAAGTTGCGAAGAGCGAAACCGCATGCTCCAAAAATGGCATTTCTACCTAAAGGTCGTTTTGCATAAAGACAACGACCATTCAATCACTTCGGTGTAGACTATTTTGGACCGATGTAAGTCAAAATCGGACGGCGACGCGAAAAGCGATGGGGCGTTCTCTTTACATGCTTGACGACAAGAGCGATACATATTGAATTCGCACATTCTCTGACAGCCAGTTCTGCTATCATGGCGTTACAGCGATTATCTGCTCGTCGAGGCTCCCCATCCGTGATGTATAGCGATAACGGGACGAACTTTCGCGGAGCTTGCAAGGAGCTCGTTGATAAACTTGCGATGATTGACAGAAATGCGCAGCGGGAGTACGCTTTACAAAACGGAATGCGGTGGTTGTTTAATCCTCCAGACGCTCTGCATATGGGCGGGGCTTGGGAGCGCATGATTAAATCGGTAAAAATAGCGCTCAACGCAAGTTTAAAAGCACAAGCGCCCAGCGAGGAAGGACTGCATACGTTATTGCTTGAAATTCCGTTAATTCGCGTCCGTTAACGCACGTTTCTGCCGAGCCGCGAGATGATGAGGCGCTAACACCAAATCATTTTCTTATTGGGACATCGTCCGGGGAATTAAAGCTCGGAAGATACGACCCTCATCATGTATGATTCACGAAAAAGAACCAATAGTAGTAAATGACATGGTAATGGTCGTAGATAGGCAGATTTCGCGTAACCAGTGGAAAAAAGGTAGAGTTATTGAAACGTATGTCGGCGCAGATGGCGTGACTCGCGTGGCAAAAGTTCAGCCGCGTTCGGAGAATTTGTACGCCCGGTTCACAAACTTGTACGCTTATTCAACACAAAAAATGTGCAAAATTAACATGTATTTTGTACAAAGCGGAGAATTGTGGCGGACAGATGACGATAAAATTATAGTAAAGTAAAAATGAAATTTCAAATGCAAAATTGATAAAATCTGAGATCTGTGCGTGAGATTTATGTCTCACGGCCGTGTAGCCCCCAGCTAGGGAAGAGGCGTTCTTCCTGAGGATGTTTGACCTCGTTCAAGTATAGATATGCCTGGTAATGAAGGTCCAGCGTGCGCGAGGAAGGTGACGAGCTGAATCGTGGCCGTTTTGGCTAGAGCACAGATTTGCATAGCTGACATAAGGAAACAATAATTTGACATAAACAAAAAGAAAAGTGAAAATCATAGGATTTTATCGGCATCTGTTAATGATCAATAAAAATAAATGAAGGCTCTGTTTAAAAACAAATTGTGCACGAAAAGCAGCTAGCAACCGTGTTTGCTTGGTCGGAAAGACCAGAATCAGTCTGATCTCCAAAGAAAGAACACGTAAAAATAAACTTATCCTTAATCACAATATTCGTAAACTGCTTTTGTCATTTACACCAGCAGACCCGTGAACTGACCCAATGAGACGGTACGCCACGAAAAGCGAAAATAGAAAGACAAAAAAGAGTCAGACGAAGAAAGAAAACATCGTTTTACCACGCTTCATCGCACCAGGGGGTAAGCCGTACCCCGTTTAAATCGCGGGGTGATTAATATTTTGCTGGAGCAACGAAAATAAAATTGTATTGCTAGCAATATATTTTTGTCTTTGGAATGTGTCATATCTATTTCAAATGGCGGGATACGGGCGAGGTTGGTCATACAAAATCTCGATCCGCTAAAATTCGCGAAAAGAATATCAGTTCGTAAGAATTGTTTATTGAAAAATCTCTTCAAGAAATCGTCCTTGTATTATGCATATTTCTTTAAAGATATACATATGGCCGAAGCATCGGGGTCGGTTCACGGGACTCGTCGATTTTTCTTTCTCAGGCTCTGAGGCTTTCAGAGGCGCCTTCGCTAATCTTTTGGAGACGCCGGAGCTCGGGATTTTCCCGACTGACGGCGGTGGGGGAGTGCGAGCGCATCGCGCGCGTGGCACAAAGCTCGGGCCATCCTGTTGTGATCAAATTATTATAACTTCTCACGCTTGGTACGCAATGCGAACACCTGAAACTACATAAGAATAATCAATCACCTTTATCATTATCATTTGACAAATAGTTAAATATGTATTACTAATTGTCAGACTCAGAGGCGTACTGACAAGCGTCGGACTCGCCGGCACCGCCACGAACACCTAGGCGGCCGTATGATGAATTCCAAAGGTCAAGTAGCCAAACGACTGGCGCCATCTTTATGCGCGATGTTCCTTATCGGCCGGAGGACCTACCGGCGATCCTGAAGACGCTGTCAGACTCGAAGGCGGTAATCACGGGAGTCCTAGTCTCGATTAGAGATTCTATAGAGAAGCGAAAACGCGTCGACGAGGTCTTGAATCACTACCACGATTCCTTCCATGCGATGGCGACGGCGTACGTGCAGATGTATACCAAACTGCAGACAATCGTGGCGTGCGAGGAACTCTTCAAGGCCAATACCAACACCAATCCCGCAGGGCCAGGGAATGTGGAGGCGGCGCGCAGTCAGCTCGGGCAGCGTACTTATGCGTCTGCTGCTGCTGGTCGGAGCGAGATGGTTCGGCTACCTCGCGGAAACCCGTTGCAGATACACAAGGCATCGACTAGGGTCATCATCGAGCCGATTGCATCTGAGGCGTTAAGGTCTCTCGGGTGTCGTCGGTCAGGAATAACGGTGTCCGCCTGCAAGCGTGCACTGGCGATCTGGCGCAGCTGAAACATTTGAACTCGCTCCGAGATGCAGGACTCGTCGTCAGAGAAGATATTCGGCTAAATCCGCGGCTCATACTCCGGGATGTGCCGTCGTCCATGTCGCAGGAAGCGGTGGTGGCGAACCTATTGGAGGCCAACTTGCCCGGCGGTCAAGCGGAGGACGTTAAGGTCGTATACGTGTATCCGCCACGGGGCCGCCGTTTCACGCGGTGCGTGATCGAGACCACTGCCGAGATCAGGAGGCGGCTTCTCGACTTGCCGGAGGTATCGCTGGGCTGGAGTTCTACGCAGGTGGCGGACCATATAAAGGTGCTACAGTTGTACAAATGCCTCAACTTTGGGCACATGGCGAGGGATTGTTCGAGGGAAGCACGTTGTGGGAACTGCGCTGGCGAACATGAGACGAAAACCTGCCCGTCAGATGGGCTGCCATACGCGTTCCACAACTGCATGGGTGGTAGGTTGCCAGATCGCGCTCATTCCGCACTGGATGAAGCGCGCTGCCCCATTCTTCGAAGGCGAATCGAAGCTAAGGCACAGCTAATCAATTATGGCTAGCTCCCATGGTGCACGCTTGTCTGGGCATCTTACGGTCTGCTATGTAAACTGCCAGTCACTGCTCGCGCACGTCAATGAGTTCCGGCTGCACTTCTCGGCGGAGTTCTATCACATAATCTGCATTACAGAGACATGGCTGAGGCCGGAAGTCACGGATGAGATGGTGTCGCTGCCGGAGTACACGTTGCGGCGGCGGGACAGGGTCGGCAAGCACGGCGGTGGCCTCGGCATGTACGTGCATCGGTCCATTCAGGCGTCGGTACTCTCCGCGTCCTCGGAGGTGTGGTGTCACATGCCAGAGTACCTCATCGCTGAAATTAAGACGGCTGGGGGAGTGCGGTACCTTATTGCTGTGGTGTACCGACCGCCAAAGGTGAGCCAGATGACGGCCTTTGAGGACCGCCTTCTGGAGATTATGCCGGATTACCAACACACCATCGTTCAAAGCGACTTTAATACTAATATGGACGCTGATACTTTCGACTCGGTACATCTGCGCGATTTTATTGCGGGAAGTGGGCTGCATCCGGTTCCGCACCAAGCAACGCACCACACCGCAACGCCCAGCACCAGACTGGATCGATGCATCGTGAGCGACGAGACCAAGCTCCAGAACTTCGGCCAGCATGCGGTGCCATTTCTTTCGGCTCATGATCTGATACGCATCACATATGACATTGCTATGCCACCGAGGGAGCCCATCTCGTTGGTCTGCCGAGCGCTGAGTCGTCTGGACAGGGAAGCCCTGTGTAGGGACTTTCGGGCTACGGGTTGGGCCCCGTTCGACGAAGCGCAGGGAATAGACGCCAAAGTGGAGTACCTGAACAGGACAGTCCTTTAGATATTTGATGTACATGCTCCGGTGAGGAGAGTCACAGTCAAGTGGCGGTCGGCCCCGTGGATGACTAGGGAGTTGCTGGAATGGATTCGAAGGAGGGACCGGCTTCGCCGTGCATGTAGGAAGAGGAGAGGCACCACACCACAGGATCTACACGAGCGGTTCATTGCTTTGCGGAACATGGTCAAGGCTATGGTGGCGACGACGCGGGACGAGCACTACCGGAAATTTTTCCAGGCCCAAGCGAGAAATCCGGCGAAGATATGGGCGGGATTACGGGAGCTAGGTCTGGCGCCGTCAGCGAAATCGGTCACAGCACCTGCCTGTCCGCTTTATGAACTGAACACGCAGTTTCTGGCCGCTAGAGAGGCGGCGCCACCCCTGCTGCAATCTGCCATAGCGACGGTGGATGCGGTGGATGCGTTCGCATTTGGTCGAGTGACACGGGAAAGCCTGGCCGCGGCGGCACGCGGGAACACCTCCAACATCCCGGGCAGTGATGGGTTATCTGGAAAAATGCTAGAAATGGTATGGCCGAGCATCCGTGACGTCGTTCTGCGCATATTCAATTTCTCGCTAGAAAACTCCGTGTTCCTCGCAGACTGGAAGCGAGCATTGGTATGTCCCATACCGAAAGTTCCAATACCATCGGCACCAACCGACTACCGACCGATCTCCATACTGTGCATATTATCAAATGTGCTGGAGCGTGTGGTGGCATGACAGATCTCGCAGTACCTCGATGCGCACGGCCTTCGGGATCCCTATCAGTCGGCTTTTAGGGCGCATCACAGTACGCAGTCGGCATTGCTAAGAGTCGTTGATGATGCCCGGCTCGCCATTGACAAGCGTATGGTTACGATCGTCGTCCTCTTCGACCTGTCAAAGGCGTTCGACACCGTGAGGCACGACTTGCTCGTCAACAAGCTCATCACCCTGAACGTCTCGGGCGCCGTCGTGCGATGGTTCGACTCGTATTTGTGCGATCGCTCCCAGAGGGTGTACGATCGGGAAGGAAACAACTCCGCTTGGGGTGCGGTAAAATCGGGTGTCCCTCAGGGATCAGTGCTCGGGCCCCTGTTATTCTCGCTATACCTCGGCAGCTTCGGTGATGTCCTCGAGAGCTGCTCGTACAGTCTGTACGCGAATGACCTGCAGATCTACATGCCGTGCCTGCCTGCTGAGATCGACGTCGGCGTTCGGAGAATAAATCGAGATGTACAAGCAGTAAGCGAGTGGGCGAGTCAATTGGGGCTGCGTACTAAATCCTGCGAAGACAAAGGCGATTATGTTAGGGACGTCGCGCTTTATAAACGCGCTAAGGGACACAGCACTTCCGCCAATTCGAGTGGGAAACTCCATCGTACCGTTGTTGAGCTCGGTACTCTGCCTGGGCGTTACAGTGGCTAGCACCCTAAATTGGCGGGAGTACGTGCTGAGGGTGGCGCACAAAATAAATTTGACTGCGCTTTGATTGATACTGCACAGAGCATTGAACCGGGGGGTCCGCTTTAGCTTCGACGTGCGGCGGGACGAACACATCACGCCGTCTTACCGGAGGCTGAGCTGGCTGAAAGTCGCGGACCGCCGGGAGTTCTTGTTGGGTACCTTTGTGTTCACCTGCCTAACGCACGGAAGTCCTGGCTACCTGGTGGATCGCATCGTGCGAGCGGCTTCAGGGGAATCGCGTAATACACGAAGGCAGGAGGCGGCTTCGAGCTGCGTGATTCTGCACTTCCGGACGGAGCACTATCGAAATTCCTTCATCGTGACCGCCTCCACCCTGCGGAACTCACTACCGGATGCGGTCAGGCAGCAAGACTCGCTTGCCGGTTTTAAGACGGCTGTCTGCAAAGGTGGGGGCAGACCCGGGATCTGGTTGAAGGGAAGTGAAGAAACGGAAAAACACAGTGAACTAGGTGCACTCGCGAACAAAATAAAGATGAAGAGACCGGAAGATTAACAAAATAAATAACAACGTTTATTATATTACTAAAGTACAAATGGATGATGTACCGGCGTCCGAGCCGAGTAATGGCGGCAGCGTTACTGGCGACCGCGTGGCCGTTAGAAAAAGTCCGTATACAAAGCCGTTGTCGTTATAGGAGAGTACAGATAGAGTTTCACAAAGATCAATTAGAATCAGTAAACGGATAGCCGGTTCGGAAATGGTCCACAGAATCACACAGAATTAAATTGAAGGAATAGCCGAAGTCGAATTAATAGTAATGATAAAACTGTTAGAAGAGCGTGTCGAAGATCCGTTATCAGTAGAAGCCGAACCAGAAGTAACGATGCCGGAAATCGATCTAGTTGATCGATTGAGAAGTGGGGGGGGGGGATCGCGTTACGCGAGTGCGGCCGAGTCCACCCGAGAGTCAAAGGCCGAGACCTGCTGAACTCTCGCATGGACTCCCGACACTACGCACGTTCCTGAACAACGGCATTGCGGGAGATACTGTACGCGCGAATGGTGTGATAACGTTTTGTTAATTTAAATTAATTTGAAATTTCCTGTTATATTGTACACCCATATATGTTCGCCACTTTGTAGCCTCCGATCTATGATGTTATTGTATCCGTCATACTTATATTGTACCGTTCTTAGTCTTAGTTCTTAGTCTAATATAGATGTTATTGTATCCGTCATATTTACATTGTAACGTTCTTAGTCTTAGTTCGTAGTCTTAGTTTATACTTTATTTACCATGCACGGCATCTCACTACTGCTGGCCACTGTGTATTCGACGGCACGGTGCGCTTAGGGGACCTTGTCCCAGCGCACGAAATAAATAACTTTCTGTCTCTCTCTCTCTCTCTCTCCCTCTCCATCCCCCTCCCTCTCTGTCTGTCTGTCTCTCTCGCGTTCTAAGTATAATGAAACGAAGGATAGCTAATTCTTGGGCCGTCGTCGGGGTGCGCTGTTTGCTGTACTGAATAATATTTATCCTATACTTTGAATAAACAATACAATTAAGAAATATCGGGTAACTCGTAGCATCGAGCGATTATTTATCCGTTGGTCATTCGCGTGACACATCTCCCCCCCCCCCCCCCCCCCAATCCCATCTAATTTATTACATCCTTCGCCGAAAAAGTTATTTACCCGATACGTGGCCATTAAATAAACGATACGATTGCGGGTGTTGAAATCTGATGTTGGTTAGCAGTATCGAGGAATATTTATGAGACGCTTTAAAATTGCCACTAAGAAATATGCGGTTTTTGACATCCGATATTGCTTGGCGGTATCAAAGAATATTTATCAGACACTTTTAAATAAACAATTTAAACAAACAATACGGCTGAGAAATGTCGGGTAATTCCTCATACCTCATATCTTAACCCCCCCCCCCCCCCCCCCCCCGTTTACCTACTAGCATCCATTGGAATGCTCACAGCGTATTATGCTAGTCACCTAAAAGTATCGTCCAAATTATGGCTTATATGTGCCCTCATTGCTCTTACATTATTATTAAGAATCTTCTTTGTTATTTAAGTGCAACAACACCTATCATTTCAAATAAGAATAACAATGACGGATATATCGTTTGTAGTAGACAAGAATGTCAAATGAACTTACGTCTAGTATAACCGAATTCATCTTCCGCCTCCGTATCTGCCTCAACTTCGTGTCTCGAGCGTTTGACGTTGCCTGCACTTTTTCTTGATATCTGTGAAAGAAAATAAAGTGAATATATATCTGTCGACAATTTTGAGATACCTATATTACATATAGATTGTATATTATAACAATAAATGAGAGCGTGTGCAAAAAATTAATCAATGATCGCAAAATCCTTCAATATTTATCAAGCGATGGTGGGACATATCGATCAATTGCGGATAGTACCCCATCGCTTACGCACCATATATTATATCTCTATTCAGTATCATTACCAAAATGGACTGATTCGAAAAAAATACTATTTTGTTGGATCAGAATAAAATAAACATACCATCATTTCTGGTTATGAATCATGATTATGCTTTCTTGGTATCGATAAAGAATAATTTACTCCACTCCTACCCGCACTCTGCGGACCATTTTCAGTCCGTGGAGTAGAGATCGGGCGAAGAACGTCCCTCTGCTTCCTTCTCCGCATCGGCTGTCCGAGAGCTCAGACCGCCATGTGGGGGAGGCATGCGGCGGGGTGGAGCGGAAATTTAAAGAGGATCGTAATAGAGCCCGCTGTGATTATTATTATATTTTAATAACTCTAGCTATTTAAAAATTAGAAGACTTTTAACATTATTTATTAAGCACTTGAGATATACATACAACAGTTTTACACACAATGTATGACTTTTCAAATTGTATAGTAGTTTTTGTTGTATTTGTGACGCGTGTTAATTCTAATTAGCTCTTACGAAGTAATGGCCGCTTAATCGGCGTCCGGTTAACCACGAGCCGTTAAGCGGTCGGCCAACAAAGGAGGAAGCTTCGCTAGACCATTGGGAGATGCTCACGTCTCCATCGATAAAAATTAACAGCTGACTGCACGGGACGTTCGAGTGCGAATTCCAGCGTCGCCAGAACAATACTGTTCATTGATAATTTCGGAATAACTGATCAAATTGTCGTTACGAGAAAATCGTTGCATATCTCCACCTCTCCGAAAATGTTGCAAAGTCAAGTCTTATACCCGTTTATGTAGTCCCGCAACATTGTTAATTTAATGAACTCTTCTACTTTCACGATCCGAAAAAACGGTTGTCAATACTGCACAGTTATTGTGTCGTGATTATCAATACTTTGAATAAGCGCGAATGTTTCTTAACGATATCCGCCGTATACCAAAGTATAACCACAGGTATTATTGGAATTCACGCGTGTGATACTTTACCAACACCACCAGTACTATCAGTATGTTCTTTTCCTTAAAAGTGTTCTGTGATGATTGTGAAAGGCTTTTGAGACCCCTCCCAAGCTGCTGTGTTCATTGACAACCAACCATTTAGATTACGTATAGGTCTGATGATCAATTTTTCCTAACCGTTCTTACAAAACTCTACCCATGAGTACGAATTTTGTCGAGGCGTTATCCAGGTTATATGCAATGGATGACAGTACCGACCACAGTTTGTCACGGTGATGCTCGGTGATGCTCGTTATTCCACGAGTGATACACAACTGTTAATATTGAGCCACAACCGTAATATCTCTGAATCATAAATCAATAAATGCCATCACCATTAGTACAATTATCACAATTGTAAGAAATGGTTATTTATTACATTTTATTAGGTTCGAATACCAGATTCGCGAATGTTCTGCTTTGGTACAGTGCCATGAGTAGTTTGTCTGCGCGAGCCGATGCTCTTTCTTACATCCACGTAACGCCACCACCACCGTGCCTTAAGGACGAGCATCCCTCCTTACAGCCACACATGATATAACGCTAACTTGGAGATGAAGGCGATGAGGAGAGACGCTCGGGCCCAAGAGCGTGGCCTAGCGATAAGAACAGATTTTCCTTCGATTCGGAGTGGGAGACGGTGGGAATTGTTGACCAATAAAGGATATGTAAATTACCCTCTCCAACCCCTACACTATAGACAAAGATAGTTGATAGACTAGTATATAAGGCCCGAAATTTAGCATAAAAAGTCAGTAGTTGAGCAGTTGTTCAGTTGTTCTTGGTCAACATTTAAAGGTTTGTAAAATGTTCTAAGTCTATTGTACAACTCCTGGACAGAGCAGAAAATTACTGTACTGCCTTTCCAAGTCTCAAACTCAGCAAGGAAGAAATAGAAAAGAGTAAGTTTCTAACCGACTCTTCCATCTTATTGAACTGCGAGGTCCACCCCGAGTTCGATAATTTCCCCATTCACAAATATGAGTTGCAAGGACAAAAGCGAGCTCTATCCCTCCATCATCCGTCGAATTGCGAGGACCGCCTCGAACTCAGAGGGTGCATTCCTTATTCATTAATCTCAGTTTCTTCTAACTTCTGGGGACCCCACAGTCTAAATTCATTCCGAATTTTTTAGCGTGAAAGAAACGCCGATCAGGGGGACGCAAGAACCAGCTCCGGAAAATTGTCGTTCAATATAACGGCTATTCACGGGACCTTATTCACAGTTACTACACTGAGGAATTCCTGGAGCGTACATTCTCTCGGAAACCCAACGAGATCCAGTATAAATTGCAAAAATTAGAATTCACAATTAAATTGTTACATCCATCTTGGATTTCTAAAACCGATCCTCGACGGAGAATATGCGAGCAGAGACTGATAACATATAATAAAGCTCAGTTCAATAAATAAATCTCTTTTAATCAATTAGCGTCAGTATTCTGGCATTATTTATCGGATCAAACTCCATTAGCCCGTTTCCCAGGACTCATTAGCTTTGCTAAGGTCTAAAACAGGTCAATAGTGATGTTACTAGGACGTAACATCTTGAAATACTGCGTCGTCTTCTGGAAACAATTTGGCAAATCCTGCGGAAAGACAGCAAGTAAATTTGTTTTCCACATCGGTAACAATAGGCAGCCTGAATTTAATTTATAGCATTCTCACATTAGTAACTAGGTAATCACTTCCCAGCGATAGATCAGCGAGTTTTTTTTACGGGTAAAAAAGCCTTTTGTTCGTTTAATTTGTTATTTCGTGAAAAATCCATCTTGTTTTTCCGACGAGTTAGTTCATATATTAAAACAAGAAACTCAATTCTTGTGTGTATTTGTGTTTTCGGCGTTGCAGTATCTCGACAAAATGTTTCGTCATTCGCAATATGCGTAGTTTTCTTTGTACATGTACAGCTTGACTATGATGCAGTTTGATACCCAGTTCCAGTTTGATATCCAGTTTGTGCTTCTAACGCGGTTCGAAATGTATTGACGTACGGGCGCATGCACGTACATACGCACGCACACACGCACAGGTACACACACATGCAATTCTAGCGACTCACCTAAAAAATGGGCTGTCATTCGAGCGCTCTTCTGAACCTTAGTAGCGTCCGCTCTTTCATTTCCATTGGCAGATTATTATATCTTTTGACGCCATCATATAACAATATTTTGTATTCCTCTCTTGTCTCACATGTGCTTATAAATAAATTACCTCTCTGTCTTGTTTGGATTCCTCGGCCATTTCCTACTAACTCTATTTTGTTTCTCAAGTATATAGCTGGGACAATCTCCAAGTACCATTTCGTGTATCAGAATGCAAACATTGTATACAAATTTTTGTTTAATTGACATAAACTGTAACACCTCCAGCATGTCTTTAATTTTTACTCTAATATTGCACCATAATATAATTCTCATTCCTTCGGTATAGCAATTTTTGTAGATATTGCATATTAGCCTCGTTTATGCATAATAAGATCAATGAACAATATTCAATAACGGAGCTACTATTGCCTTACACCCTACGCACCTTGTATATGCAAACAAGTTTGCACTAATTCGTCTCAGTACTTCTAGTTGCGATCCAATTTTGTTTCCAAGATAATTTACATGCCCCGTGAAATTCAAATTTTTATCTATCATCACCCCCAAGTATTTGAATTCGTTTACCACCTTTAATATTTCATTTATAAATTTTATTCTTACACTACTTTCCATAATTTTTTTTCTTATTCCTCTTACCAACATCACTTTGGTTTTCTTTACATTTCGTTATAATCTATTCATTTTCAACCATCCATCAATTCTTTCCATTTGTTCATTAAGATTATCATTTATGTGTTGGCTTGAATACCCTGTTGTGAACACTAACGCATCATGTGCAAATAGACTAAATACGCAGTTACCCCCAACAATCTTCGTTGTGTCGTTTATATAAAGCAAAAAGAGTAACGGTCCTAATACCAATCCCTGCGAGACTCCCAAATTCACAGGAATGGAATCTGATCAAATTCCATTAAATTTTACTCTTTGCGATCTATCTTCTAGCAACGAATTCAGACGACTATAGAAAGAACTTGCTTATGGCGCAAGTGGCACCAAGTTTTTTCCGCCAGAAAATGCCACTTGGCGTCGCAGCGGTCGATCGTCATGTCACTCGAGATTGTATACACTGTTACGTCCCAAGGTGGAGAGAGTTTGAAGCTCCGTCGATAATTCGATGTGCGCGCGATATTTGAATTAGATTACGCTATTCGGCTGGACGTGAGCTCGCCGCCTGGGACTTACTTGTGCTCTATGTACCAACTCAACGATTTAGAATTAATCGTCGAGGAAGATTCCTCTTCGAAGACGTATTGTTGATTGATGATGTTTCCCAGACTTCTCGATTGAACCGAGAAGATGTATTTTCTTGGGAAAATTATTATTGATTGCAACACCAACACTTCTCATACAATTAACAAAAACCACTGTACTTTATTCAAGTTTGAGATTGTACCTTGAAATTACAACATAAATTGGACTTAGAGTGATTTTACAAATGTCGGAGATTTGTTAGCTTAAGATGTTTTCGAGGTTGAGTTGATTCTGCTTCTCTTGTCGAAGTTGGTTGACGATTTCGTCTCAGTTCGGGCGGAGTTACAAAATTATATATATCTGATTGGTCGGATTCTTTAGCGAGATTTTGAGTTTTCCTATTAGAGGGGTTGTTTCAAAGATATGGGGGTGCCCTGAGAGCGTCGTTTGTTTGGACGACGATCGTGGGAAAGAAAAGTGTGTTTTTTGATTATGGTTCTGAGAAATACAGAGTTAGGTTTTCGTCAAATTTTACGAGCGGTGATATCGAACGAGGCGCTCGTAAAAATGTGACATAAATAAGGAGAGCAGGGAAAAGTTTTTCGTGCCGGATAATTATGAATTCGTATATGGTCCGCTTTTAAAGCTAGGAGTAAATATTATCGTTATCAACTAGGTTTTCGAGTTACGAAATCGCGCAAGAGGTTCATGGAAAAGACCTAAAACAGGATGTTTGCCAGAGAGGGTGTTTATGTGTGGATAGGGTGTTTTGGTTATGGTTTTATGTTCCCTGGTATATTTATGTGACAAGAGCTTGGGGATCTGATAATCTTAGCTGGGATCTTTCCTCTAATCTGTTTAGTTTCTACAGATAAATGGTATATTTTATAAATGCAATAGTAAAATAATAATAAGAGAAAAAAAGTTGTCCATACTGTTTAAATTTTACCGGCAGGCTGCATTGGTTTACACGTAGGTAAGGTAGTAGTCTGTGTTTGCGGTAATGTAAGAATACTGAAATACTGCGCACGGTGGAAAAGTTGTTTGAAGAAGACGCGATGTATGAGTGCGGGATTTGCTTGTCAATTTATTTCACTGTCACACTTACAATTACAAAATTAATGCGGGTGAACTAGCGGTATTACATTAATTGATAACGGTGTACACAGAGTCGGGGATCGCACACTGATTTTAGCAATCTCGCTGTACTTCTTCCCGACTGACGAAGATGGCCGCGGTTGTGGAAATTTGAACGATACACGCGGTTTTGGCCAGGCCACACGGTGAGATTATAGTTAAAGAAAAGGCGACGTAAACTTGGCGGTTGACGATTGCGTCTAAAGGCCCCAGTACACAATGGCCCATGCGTGCCCACTACAGGCCATCGCCATTGTGTACAGGGGGTAATGGTATATGATGGCGGACAATTGTCCATCATGGCGCGCAATCGGGGAGTTGTCGGTTTTTTGGGCACACTTCAAAGGAATCGTGGCGTAGCGTGGCCTGTGGTGTTTACACAATCGGCCATTGTTTAGTTCGTCACCGGCCGCTGACCGGGATAGTACACTTTTGTGTTGCGTGCTATTGGCGTGGCGTGCGATCGTCCAAAATGTCAACAGCGTGGAGCAATAAAGAAACTTTCAAGTTTATTGATTTATATCAATCTGAGCCCGCAATTTGGGACCCAAATAATGGACTGCACAAGGATAAGAACAAGGTATGTTTATACTATTTTTATTTTGATAGAAATTATGTATAATATCTATCTATACTTCTTTATCTACCTACTAATATTAGGAAGGACTTAAATTGTTTGTTTGAATTGAATAAGCTCCGAAACTAATGTACCGATTTGAAAAATTCTTGTAGCATTAGAATTATTTAGAATCCTACATTATCCCTGATGAAAATAGGCGATAAAAGAGCCTCGTCTGAAAATAATAAATGTAGTATTGTGAGTACGATGTTTTCAGGTGAATGATGCATGGAATCGCATTGCAGACTCCCTGCAAATTCCTGTTTCGGAACTTAAAAAAAAGAAAGAGACATTGATGTCAGCATTTCGGATGCATTTCAAGAAAAAACAAGATTCGATCCGATCTAGTATGGGAGAAGAAGAAATTTATAAGCCAATTTGGATTTTTTATGATGCTATGGAGGCATTTTTAAAAGGCAAATACACAGTAAAAAGTATAATTTCGACAGATGAGCAAAGGGTAAGTAAAACAATTAATTAGTTTCCAAATTTTTTATTAATAAGTAACTAAGTATTTACTCGTTTTGATTTCCACAAATTATAAACTAATTAAATTATGCATCATAGGCCCTGCCACTGCATAGTCTTCTTTGATGGATGTAATTCATAAAATTTGATCTTATTTGCGTAGCATTAATAGGAGCCCGACGAGGTACAGATTTTAATGGTAATAGATTTTCTTCATGGTTTACTCTCATACCTACATGGATTAATTCACCATTCCTATCATAGCTGTCAGTACTGCCTGGTGGAGTATAAATATTGTGAGATGATTTGCTTTTTCTTAAAAAATTGTGTAGTAATAAACAGCTGTGGGTTATAATAGAAGTTTTAACGACATCTAATGGAATAGGTCTTTTAAATACTCTAAAAACTGACGATAATATCCCGAAAGTATTCTCTACGACCGCACGAGAACGTGATAGTTGTTGATTGAACATTCTTTCTGGGGTACTTAACTGATGATGTCCAGGAAAGGGCTTCATAATATGAGTACTAAGAGCAAAAGCGCCATCACCCAGAAAAACATAAGGCATATTAGTATTACTTCCAGGAAGTGGGCAACTAGGTGGTAAATTAAGGGTCCCATCACATATTTTTTTCCACAAATTGCTTTGATTTAAAACACCTCCATCACTAATTCTCCCTTGGCTTCCTATGTCAGCAAACAAAAAACAGTAATCACTATCTACTAGGGCTAATAAAACGATGCTGAAACTTCCTTTGTAATTAAAGTATTCAGATCCGGTATGAGCTGGTGCTAATATGGTAATATGCTTCCCATCTATCGCGCCAAGACAATGGGGAAAGCTGAATCCTTCCGTTTTTGTCAGCCATTCTTCAGGACTTGTGGGAATCTGAAAAAATAACTATATTTTTTTCAGGCAGTCATTGGAGAACAGACAGAAGAAGAAACGGAAACTCCAAGTGATGCTAGAAGCAACACAGAACCAAAGGACATGAATATAAAGATACCTGTACAGAGGAGATGTTCAGTTAAGCCACCTGAGTTAGAAAAAGCAGATAAGGAAATGTCAAAGGCTTTTAATACGTTAAACCAGGCTATTCTCAATAAAGACCAACAAAATAAAAAAGAGGACGACTGTGACTTGTATGGGAGGCTTCTTGCTAACAAACTCAGAAAATATTCAGATAATGAGAGACAAGAAATAATGTACGAAATTGATGGATTACTATTAAAACGGCGTCGCAATTGTAGTCCTCAGTACGTGTCTTCACCTTCTCAAATCATTATAAGTAAACGTCCGTCTTCTTCAGCCACCAGCTATTCTTGTCCATCACCGTCGTCATCTTGGATCAATCGCCCCTCATCATCGTCTTCAAATCATTATATAACTACTTCTCCTATACAAAGCCCATCACCTATTCCACCTGCGCAAACTCCATCCCCTCTTCCACCTACTGAACTCCACAATGCCTCATACACAGAAGAAGTAGTTTATCAATCCCCCAACAGAATCCATACACCTGTCCCTACGATCCATATACCTGAGGGATCCATGCAAATAATTTCGAACGAATTGTATTCTCAGACACAGGGTCAGTCTCAAAATATTTTGGCTGATGCTTATGCAAAAGCTTTCAATGACGATTGTTAAAATAACCAATTAAAAAAATGTAATGGGGCAATAATTATTGATTAAAAAATTTAAAGTAAATACAAATGTTTTACTAACTCACCTTAATCATGTCCTTTAGCACTTGGTTCAGAGCCAAACATACTTCAGGAATAATTCTAGATATGAGTGTACTTGATATTTTAAAATGGTAGTGCAGGCTCCTATAACTGTCTCCAGTCGCAAGAAATCGCAATGTCAATGCCAATCTTATTTTTGGAGGTATTGCTTCTCGCCAATATGTATCCTTTTTTGCAATAATTGGCGATATTTTTTGCAATATATACTCGAAATCACTAGATGACATACGAACAAAGTTATCAAATTCCCCTGATGGTTCTGCAACAAGGTCGCTTAACAGATTGTCCATGAATTGCCTGAAAACGGTAAAAAAAATCTTAGTCATGTTGTTTACGTTAACATTCTAAATATTAATATCATATCCTAAGTACCACATTAAAAAATCTACGTACCTTGTCCTGTTTCGATGAATGGTCAGCATCCACCATCGTCTTTTTCGCCATTTCTTTTTAATAACTTTGTGACGGTACACACTTCTGTAATACTTGTAAACAGTATACAAATAAATAGCCGCAGCCGTAATTACTTCGACGTCCATCGTAAGTGGTTTGCCAGGCAGCAATGAGCCATGCGCCATTGTGTGAACACCAAGTGATCGTGGCCTACAATTGTGCATTGCAAAGCGTGGCCCATCACAGGCCATTGTGTACTGGGGGCAGGGATGGTAGACGACTGCGGTGACTTTCTCATACCAACGTAAGGAAATTCTCATACCACAGACAAAATTCTCATACGCCGCAAAACCAGGGATGGGCCACGATGTTTTCGCAGGAGGTGCATACGAATGATCTTTTTTTTTGGCGATGCGCTTGCCATTTTTCGTACGTATTTGTTGCGTTAACATACGACTTTCTTTTGTTTTTAAGAATACCATTCCTGAAACTTCAATATTTCGTCAACTACAGCTATTTCGGTTTTGCGTGGGACGCTATACCGTTGCGCCTCCTACAGAATCGGCGCAAGAGCGAAATAATTATACTTTTCGTTACTCTGTCATTCCGCCGAGTACATCATCCCGCTACACTTATGGCCAGTTTTTTTTACTTCTAGATAAGTTATGGATAACTATATCCGGAAGATATTCTGTAGGCTCCTTGAGGGATATCGTTCGGATAAATTTATCCAAAGGTGAAGAAACTGGTAATATATGCACAACCCAAACGGAATAGGTGTCCGATTAATAGTAATACCCAATCCTATAATCCTATGCTCGATTACAACGGAAAGGCCGCCTCTCATTGTTTTTCACTACCTAACAGTTACGAAAATGGCCGCTTCCTGCGCTGTGCAACGCAAACTATAACTATTTCCAAAGGAGAACTATTATTGGATAAAGCTCATCTGTTCTCGCTCGTCGCGCACAGTGTCTGAAGCGGCCGTTTCTGTAATTGCGTGGAACGCTATGCCTTTGCGCCAAGTGCAGAATCCCACTACACGTCTGAGAATTCTTATGTTCCGTGGGGATAGATTCATTCGAACAGGCAAATATCAAGTGTAGCTTATACGCTCCATAAAAATATGTAAACATAAATATATTTCATTTTATTCAACAATTATTTTTAATTTTTGGAAGGAAATAAAAGGTGTACAATTCGATAACGCCAGTACTGATCTTCGAACACCGGTAATAAATATTTACATTTCACAACACATTAAACTTTTGATACGAGAGAACTTTATCAATAAAAAAAAATTATACAATATTTTTGTTCAGTATTTCATTAACTCAAACAACTCTTCATCTCGTAATAACATTGTAAATTATGTCTGTATATAAAAATATGTCCTTTATCTCCTTAAATACTATTTTAATTATGTTTATCTTTTAATATATTGTGATTAAATCACTTTTGTGGTTTCTTTGGCTTTTTCACATTTGCCGTTCAGCAAACAACTCAGGAACGCATTTTTAACATTTAGTACTGACAATAAGAAAAAATTGATATTCTTACGATCGAAGGATCTCAAAGATTACTTACAAAGGTTTTCTCGGCCGCGAATGCGGATTGCACATTGTTGCCTCTGCGAGGTGAAATATTGTTCTCGGGGATGTATCTGATTGCATGTTGCGCAGATCGGTCTCAATCGTCAAGTTCTACATCGTCGTCAACGGTGTCTGGGTGGGCGTATAAAACTGTTGATGTCATCCGACTAAACATGTCGCTAGTTGGCTTAAAACTGTAACAGCATTGCGTCGATTGTGTTTTTACACATTGCAACGATAGCAGGCACCCCTTCGTAGTTTCTGTCGATAATTTATTTCGCAGCGTGGTTTTTGTTAATTTATTTTTGCTAAATAATCTCTCTGTGTCGGCGTTGCTGTGAGGCAGCGTTAATAGAGAGAGTGCGAAATCTGCGAGAATTGCGTACTTTTTATGGTCTTCGCCGGAGAACGATATATTTCTGACCTAAAACAGTAAAACCAACGTTGGAAAATGTATACATTTATAATACATTTGTCAGGTGTATAGAAATAAAAGCTTTATCAATTTTTTAATCAATGGAAAATATATAATTAATTACCTTATGCCAAAACACGTCTACTTCTTTTTCGTTTTTGATATGGTCCTCTACGTGTTCAAACGGCAGCCGGCGCCATTCGTCATCCAGTTCTTGGAATTCCTCGGGAAGCTTTGCTCTTGGGCATAGGTCCCGTAGAAAATGCAGAGAGGGCGTGGCGTTTCTCTGCCCTACGGATAACGCCTTTTCTGGACTTAAAATATTGATTCCCGTAAGCAATGGGTTGCCAAATTCAAATCGCTCCTTTATCCCTCGGCATAGATCGGATAGGTACTCTCTACACTTCTCTCTGAAATATTGTTCGAGATCCGGTCTTTCTAATATTTCTTTTTGTTTCAATTCCTGCGCCACATGAATTCCGAGATACATGTTGTCTAGGGGTATAAATTTGCTGCTGTCCTTGGGGTTTAAATTTTGGAGAGCATTCTTCGCCACATAATCGTGAAGCATATAGGTTGTTAAAAGATCCTTATATGCCATTTCCATTTTAGCGTGTAATATGGTTACCGTGACTTTTTCCGATTGAAAGAAGGCATTCATATACGTTATTTTGGGCAACACCCACGCCAAAAATCGATAATATAATTTTATAAATGGATCATTTAGAGCTATATAGATTTGCTCGGCTGCGATCGTTCGGTCACTGACCCAAGCATTCGTGAAATACAGTTTAAGCGCAACCCATTGTTCAAGAATGCGTTGTACCGCGGGTAGGAAGGATAGCCAGCGTGTCACGGAAATCCCCAACATGTTATGTTCCTGTACCTGAAAAGAAAAACCATTTTCAACTTAAGTATACATGTTATATTTATAAATATTTACTAAAACACTGACCGCGTAAAAATTACAATGCTGTTTGTAGAACGACGTTAAATCGTGTAATATTTTACCTCCACAAATGTTTGAAATTGTTTCAACTGTGCCGATCTCTTCGCACTGTGTTGGAAATAGTAGAAGACATTTCTCGCCAGATTTGCACAAGAACGCGGCAAAACCTTGCATGCATGGCTTGAAGCGCGATGCAACGAGTGGCACACACACTTCATGAGGATTATACCCGGACAATCCGTACGGAGGCGACTGATGATAGAATTATATTCTCCTATATTGTTGCTGGCGGAATCGCACCCAAAGCCGAGAATATTATCCATCGACACCCCCTTGTCATTAAATGACTTCTTCAATAAGTCATATAGGCGGGCTCCAGTTGCGCCTTCTTCGGGGGCTTTCACGTCGTCCTTTGGGAAAACATCATGCAGATCGTAAAATCTGGGAGAAATAAAATAAAGAAAACTTTTGCAAAACCGTAAATATTTGTGTGCTTATGATAGAAATACACGATACTTTTACCTCGTAACAATACGGCCCATGCTTTCGTCATAAAAACGCACCATTACACACGACGTTTTACTACGCAATGTAGTAGATTCGTCCGTCAGGATCGAGAATTTCACATTTTTTAATTTTTCACATAACTCGTCCCCATGCGAAGCTCCTATTACATTGTTTACAATGTTTGTACATTTTTTTCGTTTCATCTGCATGCCTTGGCAAATTGCAGAGTCGGGAAAACAAGCTTTTAGCGTAGGGATGAGGTGGTCGACAGTGGTGAACGGTAGATTATGTACCGGTAGAAATGCGCTTAATTTTATTTCCGCCTCTTTTATTTTCCTGTCAAGAGGGGACGGCATATTCTTGGTTACGAAATGTTTCATAACACTTGGTGTAGTTGATCTTTTGTCATGATTTTGATGGCGTTTCGACCGTTGGTGGTCTTTCAAACACGTGACAGTGGCTGTCAAAGTAACACCACACCACGTGCACTTGGCTTTGCAATCATTGTCTGGGCACGGTTTTAGCCACAAAGAGACGTTAGCACCGAAATCTTTAGTATTTCTCAGCCACTCGCATCGAAATTTTTGCTCCCGGTTTTCCGTTTTTCTTTTCTTTGTCGAGGCGCTATTAGAGCATTCGCTGACGTTGAACCCTTCTAAATTGTTGTCGGAATTACGATCCATATCGGATCTGATTGATTATATTATTTTGAAAAAACAGAATTTAATGAATTAGCATAGAAAAACGTACACGATAAATATGTGTATAAGGAAAATCAACTTTATTAATCATTATTACGTACGTGTTACAACTTACAACTTAGGATGTCGATTTTTATATGAAATTCGGCAACAATACGTTCTCACACTTTATATCTTTCACTTACTTTGTACGACTTGGGTAGTTGGGGGAATAGTGGGAATTCCCTAAGCTTAGATTAGCACGTCAGTAGCGGAATACTGCACTTGGCGAAATAGCCCCAAGTAGCATTCGACGCAAAATATTGCGTCAAATGCTATGCCATTGTGTCGATGGGAATGTGGATAAATCTGTGAAGTCATCCCCCGACGATGCTTGATGCAAAATATATGGTAAACGAGGATAATAGGCGTCACTTGAGCGAGAATTGAAATAAAAACTCATTTCAAAATATCACCTGTGAGAGATACAGTAGACACGGAAATCGTACGTACTATTTGAGTACATAACCAGAGAGTAGAGTTGGCATAGTAGACTCGTGACAAGGTTCATGGTGCTTCCTGACATCGATAAAGCAGATTTCTATAAGTTGAGAAATACAAAACATTATTGCAACTTGCAACAGGAGTTTGACACGGCGAAATTCTCATACTTTTGCGTATGAGAATCGAGTTCCTCTCATACCTCATACGCCGGGCGAAATTCTCATACGCGTATGAGAATCCTCATACGTCTACCAACCCTGACTGGGGGCTTAATACGCCAATCGTGCGGGTGATGAGTGCGAGTTGCACGCGGTAATTCACATAGAACTAGGGATATGCGGTGCGGGTTCTACAAAGCGGGAAATTGTAACGTAATCGATCGCGATCAACGGCGCGGTGTGTAGCACAGTCGCAAAACTCTAACTGACTCGTAGCAATTATGGCCGCCCTCGGACGCCGGCCGGCACGAGTGCTGTTGAGCATGCGCGGTACGGCGAGGCGAGAGCGACCACGAGGTGCTGCCTCGACGCGAGCCCTTCGGGAAGCTCGACCCGCTAGTGAGGCGAGGCGAAATCCCGAACAGTCTGATATATCGACCGCAGATGTGCATCACCCATGCTGGGACGTAACACACCCCGTAGGCGGAGCCACGAGAACGCGAACGCCCTGCCCGCTCTGCTGTTTGTAAATTGCTAAAAGCTTTGAGGGTCGGACGATCGAAACCCCTTCGAGTCATTATTTATTTTTTCATTATTTTTTTTATTATTTCTTTAATTCAGGCTTACAGAGGTATTTTATATTCGATAAATATTAACAAGAAAAAATAAGAAAAATACTAGAAATTTCAATCTACTTATTCGTACCCACTCTTAGCTAATTTTAGTTCACGCCTTGCAATTAATTTATAATATTGTCCTATAGCGATAGTAATTTATAAAACGTGCGTGAGCTAAAATTACTCGATGGAAACCACGGTGGACGTCTTCCATCAGGAGGGGAATGATGTAATGAAGAGCGGGATGAGGGTTGGGAACAGGATTGTAGCGAAATAAAAAAAGCAGATTTAAATGCCTGAGAACCATGCAAAATTACAGATAAATGTTCCTTTAAGTAACCATGTATGAATTAGTATCTGCATGCACCCAATGGTTTATGTTATCTGCAGCGTATGGACTTGAAAAGAGTTAGTAATGTGCATCGCGCGAAGTATTAGTTTATATGAAAATCGTTTGTATATAATCTATTATAGTACAACATGGTCAATTATTGGAACATTATCCTCTCCAATATTTCATTAAATCTAAAAAAATGGATATTTACAGCGTGTACGCGCATGCATGCACGTCACGTACAAAATCGGGAACCTCGAGGCGCGACATTTCCTCAATAATTTAAGACTCCAAACCCTGTCTTATATGTATGCATGCGCGTTTCTTTTTACAAGTGCACCACTCATTGATGAGTAATTCTTAAAAATTTTCTATTTGTCTGGGTCGCGGTACCCTTGAGACTGCGTTTGCAATTTATCGTATCGCGGATATCTCGCGATTGCCATTTTAAATAAATGAACAAATGCACACGGACGAAGAATTAAAAAATGTATTCCCGGTGGAGTGCGCAATCTCCCGTAATAGACCAGAAGTCGAGGTGTGTTTGAAATACAGCATTACTGATACTAGTTTCGAGGTACTTTGAAATGCTATTAACATGGCAAGCACGATGAAATTCTGAATTTAAACATTTATACGCTGTTATTACCACGTCAAGAAATTGATCACACGGAACCTGCAAAGAGCCAAGCTCATCATTTGCATGATTTTTGTATGCTTTCCAAAAAATGACGAGATCATTCGTTTTTTCAAAATCCTGATGACCCCTCGTCAACATATCTGTACAACATTGGCAGTTGAATTTACTTGTGCATTTATAGATGAGGTACCCTGCAACGTACTTCATCGAGCATTCTTCGAGGGGATGTATTATTTCGAATTTGCTATCAATATTAAAACTTTCCCCCATCTCATCTGATTTCGTAGTCACATCGACTTCTGGTCCATTTTGAAAAACGTCGATATCTCGAGTAACGTCGGACGTTTCTCGGATTCGAGTAATTTCACACTCGAATTTCGTACATTCGAAAGCGAGGAATGCTATCGAATCGTCGGGGTCGCAGTTCGTTGCTGCTGGTGGTTTTATCAAATGTGCCGTCATCGCATACTGCAGATTCCGACGAAAGCACATTGCTGACGGATTATCATTATGACCGGCGCGATTCCGGATAACGACGAAAAGATTTTCTATTGGATCTTGATTTAATCTGGAAGTGATTAAATAAAGATCCCCGCCATTCCTCATATCGTCCCACAAGCCGAGCACGCTCCTAATGGTCAGTCGGAAACCCTCGAAGCACGGTGGGTTTTTTTCGACTGAAACGGTCCATTTTCTAGCCACTTGAGGGATGTATGGATATAATCTTCGACCTCAAGTTGCACACTCGATAACGCGCGTCTCAGCGGGTTCGGATCTGTGCAACACCGGCTATTCAAACAATCGAACAGATCATTTAATTTTTGGATGAAATTTGCGGTTGCAACACAGTCCGGATACTGAAACTCGTCCGTGAATTTACCTACATTGATCGCGGCCGAAAGCGAACGGCTAAAAACTTGAGCCGCGAGGCTCACTTTCATTTTTTGAAGCGGTTCGGTTCTATGTGCAGATCTGTGAGTTTTGGGGCCGCTTTGCACATCCGATGCCGTTCGACATTGCATAGTTCGCGACGTAACCTGCCACGAAACGCGATCATTATCGATTCTAAAATCTGTCGTGAGCAAATTATTGCGGACACTTTTTATTAGATGTGGTACATCGTACCCGAAAAAGATTTTGTGCCCGGCACATTCAATGTATGGCTTCATCTCACTGACCCCCATGGACGCTATCGCCGTACGATTATTTTATTCCTGATCGAAAACCATATAGCGAACATTAAATACAATTGAGAAAAGGGAATTTAAAACCATTTCTATTAGTGATTTTAAAACAACGTTTCACACGTTTCCATGTGAAACGACGTACGACGGCGGTTGCTTCCAAGAAAATTTAAGCCCGCGAATCATGAAAGCGAATGCGTAATTCGCAATTTCGTTAGTTCGACCGAGTTCGCCGAAGTCTTGAAAACCTTCGACCAAATCGTCTTTCGAATTATATTCTAAAAACCGCTTGATCGACATTTCGTCCCACATTAGAACACACTGCGCCTCAAGTCTCGTCATTGTTTTAGCTTTCGTCGCTAATTTTGCAAAAATGCCGGGACTGATTCCAGGCGACAGATAGAGGTTGTTCACCCACGTGCGAATAGCTTTTACACAAGACAACGCAAAATTGTAATTATCTTTCAAATGAGAATATGCGTTCGGCGATTTATAACATAGCGATAAAGCAAATTGCTTTTCCTCTTCTATAAATGGCAGGTTCTTGACGTGATTCAATTGCATATTAAAGAATTTAAGCTGGTTTTCGGTTAACAATTTCGATGCCTTAGCAAATGCGACGGCCTGAGTAGTATTTTTTAATGCTGCCTGCAATCGCCAAATCTTTCGATCTTGATTTTTTATTTGTTTGCGCAAAGAGGTCACTAATCGTCTCAGTTTTAGTTCGACAGGGGTGCAGAATTTGCCTTTTAATTTCGCGTATTTACCCCGTTTCGCGTTTAATGGCCGGCGGATGGGATTTGCGGTCGCGATGTTGTCCGGTACAGCTCTATTAATCCCGAGGGCGTTTTCCGGGTTACTTTTATCATCTCCTGCCGTCGCGATATCTGCACCAATAGGCAGTGCACCACGCTTTATAAAAACTCTACCTTTCACACCACATGATACTTTATTAGTGTCCGAAAAATGCACGCCACAAATCCTGACATCATTCATTTGTTTCGACGTCAGCCGTTCTAATGCAGTATTTTGGGATCGAATGATCCATTGCCGTCGACTGTTAAAAGTCAAATAAAATAATCACTGAATAAAGGCAAAGCCACACCAAATTGCAAAAACACGATTTTTTCCTGATAAAAGAGAAGACATGACCACGTTCACCGGCATCGCGTACAATGTTGCGAGATACACATAAAGACGACTTACGTGTTCTCCTCTCGTGGAAAACGATGAAAACTAATATTTGGATATTTCCGTTTTGTCACTGAACACCCACTGTATGCACACACATTTCTTTGCGGCATTCTAAATTTCGTTGACGTAAAAAACGCGCCAATGTAAACAAAACAGCCGCACGTGCTTGTATGCCGGCTCGGACTGGGGATTTACCAAAGAGAAAAAGAGAGACAGAGCGACAACACTGAGCGCCTCTAGCCACTAAAGAGCACACCCGAGTATCCCTGCGTAACTCACACGGTTTTGTGAGTTCTAGAGATATTCATCTATGTATCTAACACATGTTTGCAGGGACGCCGGTGACTAGTGTGTCGTTTCGCGTCTTCTTTTCACCACGTTACTAAAACTCTCTTCGTTATTTACGAACCCAGCATGTAGATCTCGGCATTAAAAATCACCCGTTCACACGATCCAATTTATCTCTGTATATTGTTTTCAATATTTTTATGAAACAATATACACCACTCACAAAAAATTTAAAATTTTGTTTTCCCTAATCAACATTGGCAATATTTGACAGCACGTTACTTTGCTTGTTTTCGGATGGGGATGGGGATGAAAACAAGCATTTTGAAGATTGATTGATCTTTTCTTTAACATCCTTCGACAGATTTTTTTTGTCATTGAGAGTCTGCCTAGCTACATGTCAACAAGTAGTAGAAACAAAATTCTTACATTTTCTTCATCCACGTTATGGCTCATACTTTTTACAAACCCGTTTCTGCCGAAAGTCTTTGCCGAAATTAAAGATTACACAGACGTCGCTACAAAAATTTGTTTTATAGCTGCAATACGATTTTTTTCACTCATGTGAATTATGCTTCCTTAAATCAAAACTCGTGCTTTTTACTTTAGAGTTGCATGTCTTTTGAATAATGAGACTTACAGGAATTTGAAAAAATGAAAATGAAACTAAAACACTAAGCTTTTGAATGACGCATACTTTGTCTGCTGATTGTTTTATATTTGCACGGCACTATAACAAATGGAAAAAAATCTGGCTTCTATTACAACGAAACCAGTCAAAAGCTTAGTATTGCAGCTTCTTTTTCAAGTTTTTAAAATGTCTGTAAGACCATTTTTAGGAGATATGAAAATTTAAAACGAAAAGTAGAACTTTTCATCCAAGTACTCATAACTCAATGAAAATTTTTTTATTGCAAATATCGGAAAACACTTTTAGAGCCGACTCTCAAAACTTTTTACTGAAATAAAAAAATTCGCGCCAAACAATTGTTATAAAAAGTAGTAGCCAAAATTAGACCAAGAAAGTTTAAGGTATTTCCTTCCCCATTATTTTTTGACTTGCAACTCACGTAGGATTGCAATGAAAAAAATATCTCGAAGAATGTTGAAGAAGAGACTTCAAACTTCAAATTGTTTTTATTCGTTCTTGTGCAACAACCGTAACCAAACTTATATACTATCGCATACTGACAGTTTTATTGAGGGAATAAAAAATTCCTGTAATTTCTGGAGTCGTATATATATATTTTTTTGGCTTATCAATTCATAATTCAAAAAGTAAAGATCACATAGTTTTTGCAATTCGTTGAAATTGTACTTATTAAAAGTATGATCTACCGAGTTTGGATTTATATTGCGTACTTCGTTTTTTAAGAATATTTATTTACCATTTGATATCGTTTATTCTTTACTGCATTAAATTTTACACATGCAAAAATTAACAACTTATTAGAAAAAAAGGAGGGAAGTCAGTTTGTAATGTGACTTGTAACTGTAGTACCAACTCGAGGATTCTTCTTTCGTTTTATACGGAGTATCTAACAAAATATATTATCAGACATTAGCTAAGTTGGTAGAGTTCTGTGTTTCAACCGACAAGTTCGCGTGATCAAACCCTGTATACTATCATTTTTTTTTCTATGACGTACAAAATGAATTTTTACGGCTTATTACTTTATAATACAAATTCAATTCAAAAGATAGTTTATTTTTTACTATTATCTAAATTTATATTATATATTAGCATTTTTAGGGTCGATATTATATACGTTGGATCAGTAGGGTACGGCAGTAGCAGCTCGGGAAACGAGAGAGTCGGCATGAATACCCCATCGTATACCTCGCATGAGAGAAAGCGAGAAGGAGCTACGCCGTGCCAGTACAGAAAAAGAGAGAGTCGGCATGAGTATCCCACTGTATACCTCGCCTTAGAGAAAGCGAGGAGCTACTGCCGCGCTAGTGCGGAAAAAGAGAGAGTCGGCATAAGTACCCCACTGTATACCTCGCCTTAGAAAAAGCGAGAACGAGCTACTGCCGCGCCAGTGTAGAAAAACAGAGAGTCGGTATGCGTACCCCATCGTATACCTCGCATTAGAGAAAGCGAAAAGGAGCTACGCCGTGCCAGTGCAGAAAAAGAGAGAGTCGGCATGAGTACCCCACTGGATACCTCGCATTAGAGTAAGCGAGAAGACGCGATTGCTCGTCCGTGATTGGTTAGAGAGGAGGCGGAGCTACGTCTGAAGTTGTGTAAGGTATACGTGAACGCGTCTGTGCGACCTAATACATTCTTGTAGCGACGCCAGCGCCACCTGTACTTGGGGTACCAAAGCTCGATGGGGTTCTGAATTTCTGGGGACAATCCAAGCCTAAGCAAGTCCCTTCTATATTCGTCTGAATTCGTTGCTTCTAGGTAGCTCTTAAATCAGTTAAGTACTTTCCCTTTTATTCCATATCACCTGTTCGAGCGAGGATCTGGATTGCGGGTAAAGAAAGCGAGAGACACCAAAATAAAAACCACTGTCGAACGGTTACGTTCACAACGACAGTTGATCGTTCTTTATTGTTTAGAGATCTATTCGATCAGTCACAAGTTCACAAACACAGAGAAACACACAGCGCAAGTCTAGATAAGCGAAGGACAAAGAACTATGAGACGCGATGGTCAAGGCAGTAAGCGCTGGTCAAGACACAGGTAGGTATCCGTATAACGGAAGCTATGGTCCTTGCATAAAGCGATGGTCACACGAACAAGAAAATATATATAGCGGAAGCGAAGGTCGGTACAATAAGCGATGGTCAGGTATACGAAAGTTGAAAGCGAAGGTCAAGGAACAAAAAAACAGACTCGATAACTGGGATGTCGCACAAAGGCTAGCGCAATTCACGAAAGAATGGACCGCGAGACCGGTTCCGGCGAGTCACGAGGAGAGCGAACGAGCGTCGTAGAGGGGGGAGCGGTGCTAGTATCGATCGACGCTAATTCCTTCATCGATAGCTGCTGTATGTCGCGCGGGAATTTGAAATACATTTCGGCGTCGCCGAAACACCACCCCATTTTCTTTAGTAAGACATTTCTATCTACTAATTCGAATGCTTTTCGTAAATCTAAAAATATGACTCTTATAATTTTCCCTTCGTCAATACTCTTTTTCCAATCTGATACAACTCATTGTAGGATTGTTTCATAGAATGCTTCGCTCTAAACAGCGATTGACACAGCACGATCAGATCATTCCTTTTCCATATACTATACTAATGGATCGTGTACTATTATTTTTAATATTTTCTCATAAATCCGTAGTTTATTTATCGGTCTAAATTCTTCTACTTTTTTATTTTTTGGAACTTTGATTATTCCTTCTTCTCATGATCTATTAAGTATGACACATACATTTTCACCTGCTACCGTTGCCACTTTTTTCATTATTTCCATGATTATTTCTTTCTCCATGGCACTTTTGTTTTATAGTTTACGGAGTATTCTAGTCAATCTTTCTGCATCCATTCCTTTAAATATTTCAAATTCACTATCCGTATATTTATTCTCTTCCAGTCCCGCATTATGATTATCCTCCGCAATCGTTATTAGACTATGTATAAAATATATGTTGAATATATTTACCATTTCGTGTATATTCTTATGTTTTATTTTACCACTTTGGATTTCTCTATTTATATTTTGATGGTCTACCTTCAACCACGTTTTTTTCCTCTTTCCCACGCGCCTCTCACGTTCCTTTCTTGCCTGTGACTTCCTGCAGCTCGCCTTTGAAATACAAATAGTCTTTGTTTCCCGATAAAGACCCAAAAACACCTCTTTTCCATTTTCCACCATCCAGCCATAAAGCATCTATCTTTATGGCCTGACCTGACTCAAACCCGAAACACCTGCCATTCCTAGAATCTTCCAAGACATTTCCGTTTCCAGAATGTTCTAACTCCCAAATTCTCCCCCCACCAAACCGCGACTTTCCCACAGGTTAATGTTATAAGAACCACCCTTTCCTTAGCTAGCTGGTTAGTAGTTTTCCGATCATGGAAGCAGCAACGTTACGCTATCCGTTGTAACACTGAAAATAAAGTCTTGCACTTCTCGATTAAGTGTCTACCACACTTTTCTTCTCAATCGCCGCGTTCCGTAGCCGAGTCGGTAGTCCCAATCACAACAAATACATTAATAAATAATTCGCAACATCACAATATTATTATTATGTGCGTTACCCTTTAACAATGTTTAAGCGATCCCCACATTCGCTCCGGGTTTTTCTTATTGGTATCCAGCTGGGATTCTAAATAACGTTTCTTAGCCTTTCTACATTAGTCATCCGCTTTATTTCTCAACAAAGTTGTTGAAAACAAAGCAACAGAACAAAGCAACAATGCTGTCGATATAATTCCTATTAATTCTCACCTTTACCGGTTCGTGCCAGTTTATAGGTCCCGTCCCGTTGCTTTACTACTTGCCGAATTTTATCACCACCGCTTAACGTTGCCTGTCATTTGGAAAAGTAATTTCTTTTCTTGGCACAACCTCGTCAAGACAGTTTATAATCGTATTTATAACTACACTCGCTAAGACGTCGACATTATTGTCTTCGTCAATAATATTGATGCTACTATCACTCAATTTAAGAAATTTTTCCACGTCCATCATGTTATAGTCTCTACGTTTGATTGTTCTATTTTCGACCTCTTTTATTCTTACATCCCAGTGCAACATTATTATCAAATGGTTCATAACTTTTGGCTCGGGCAATACTGTTATCTCTAGATCTTCGTTTGTAAAAACCGAATCAATTGTTGTAACTGGGGTATCCACAATTTACGAATTCGCTCATTGACTAATTGCTTCAAACCTACTGATTGTGAGTTCATTATTTTCATTAACTTATTTCGACAATAATTTTGTATCCTCATGTCTATATTTAAATCCCCCATTATTATAAAGCGTCATTCAATAAGTCATTGCTCATTTGTTCTAGGAAATCTAAAAATTTAGCAACACTACCACTCGGTGAGTGATACACTAACGTTAACGACCCTTTATAATGTTTATTACTAATTTTTACCGTTATTGTCCACCAATTGTTTTCAGAGTTATTTAGGCCCATAATTTCAAATCCAAGTTGTGTGGCTAGATATAATCATATTCCTCCTGTTCTAGTAGATTCTGAATCTCCTCTCACATATGCATATCCATCCATCTCTCATGGATCCCCTACGTTGATCGTCAACTATATTCATTCGCGTTTCTGTGAATCCTAATATATGTGGCCTTAGTTTCTCTAGCAGTACATTTTCTATTTCTTCATTTCTTTCGTCATTATACTGCTTATAAGAGTGCAGTTCAGCCTCTTTCCAGGTTTGTATTTCCTGTCTCACTTTATACAATTCTTCGTTCACAGCTTCCGTTATTGCTTGTTTGATCAAATTTTTGCTAACCATCTCGTTTTTTTTATTTCTGGTACCATTATATAAATGGCATCAGCTACTATCAACTACTGGCAACAACTTTCCTATCCACATCACTCCCCATTACACGACTACCATCCTCATCGGCTGTTTACTTTTCCCCACTGCTTCCGCCTGCTCCGCTGCCTTTTGTTGTTGCTTTCATCATGAATAGTACTGTATTCCCCTTACAGATAGTTAATTCATTCTGCTGGTTATATACTCTATGCAACTTGATACATCCACGATGCAAGCTTATCGCACGAGATGCATTTTACCCCCTCCGTTTAACTTTCCTTCCTGCATTACCGGCATGCACCCGGTCCCCAGAATTCTTGGCTCCATTATATATACTCATTATGATAATGGAATTACGCTGAGTTACGCTGAGTTGCGCTGAGAGAGAGAGAGAGAGAGAGAGAGAGAGAGATGTTTATTCCGTACTCTGGATACGAAATCCCTAAGAGTACCGTGCGATACAAATCAGATGACAATTATATACAAAGGGTCTTCACTCCCATGCAACCTCATACTCATTCGCATATTAATTAAAGTAGCAAATATGTAGCAAAAATAGAATAGTAGTAGTAGTGGTCTAGTAAAATAGAATAGCATAGAATAAAGAGTAAAGTGATGCAGGATAAAATTAATAGAGCAGATAGATGTCGTAATTCACGCCTGATCCATCTTCGCCAATAGCTGAGCATACAGCGCCGCCTTGAACGTTGTCAGCGAGGCACACCGCCGAACGTCTTCTGGCAGTGCATTCCACGTCTTGCTAGCCACCACAACGAAGGAACGCATGAAATACTCCGTCCGTCCGGTGGGTACCACAAAGTCACCGACTCTATGTCGATGCCGAAGGTGACGCCCTGCTCCTTCATCGCGCTGTACTAACCGCTGTAGCAGGTATTGTGGCTGCCCATTCGCCTTCAGCGCATAAAGGAAGGACGCCAGAAGATATACCCGCCGATCTGCCACTTTCAGCCATCCCATCTCCTGGTAATGCGGTGTAATGTGCTCGTATCTACGCGCGCCAGTGACGAAACGCACGCAATTGTTTAGCGCTATCTGGAGCAACTTGTCCAGCTCGGCCGTAAGCCCTGTTAGTAACAGGCAGCCGTAATCTAGATGTGGCAACACCAAAGACACGGCCAATGTTCGTCGGATCGCGACCGGCAAACTGCCACGGCACGACCGTAGCTGGTAGACCACCCGGTTCATCTTCCCGGCAACCCTTGAGATCTGCTCGCGCCAAGAAAGGGTGTTGTCCATGAATATTCCTAGACACACAACCGACGAGGAGAATGGCACGGCTTCCGATTCGACTGATTGTGAGATCGCAGGGAGCTGCATCGACGCCAATAAATTGATATAAAAGGCCGAGCCTAATACAATCGCTCTGGTCTTACAATTAGATGCATTAAGCCGTAAACCACATGACGTCGACCACTCGCAGACCGCTCCAATATCCCGATTCACCCGCTCGATTCCATCCGCCATATCACCGGTTCTACAGTGTAGGTATATGTGTAGGTCGTCGGCATAAAAACTGTAGCGGCATTCCTTCAGCCTTTCGCCTAGTCCCCGCACAAATATGGTGAACAAGAGGGGTCCTAGGACAGATCCTTGAGGCACCCCGGCCTGCACCATCCCCCACGACGATCTGCACCCCTGACTGCCACAGACGGCTTGCTGACGGTTGCCCAAGTAGTCGGCAAACCAAGCGTTTACACTTGGTGAAAAGTTTAGCGACTGCAGCTGCTGTAGCAGCGCATTGTGCGGGACGCTATCGAAGGCCTTCGAGAAGTCAAACAAGACCAGCACCGTGACCATGTAATTGTCCACTGCTTCCCGCGCATCCTCAACAGAGAGAGAGAGAGAGAGAGACAGACAGAGAGACAGAAAGACAGAGAGACAGACAGAGAGAGAGAGAGAGAGAGAGAGTAAAAACAATTAAAACCAGTTATGGATGGATGGATATTTGAATGCCACAATACCACATTTGGAATATTACAAGGTGCTTATTTATGGTAAAAATTTGAGATTTATGAAGTATCAGAAATTATGCGACAAAAAGAAAATATAAGTTTTGCGATGGGCTTGAATAACTTAGCTTTAGGGAATACAATAAAAGAAGATGATGAGTTATTTGAACCGAGACAATGTAATAAATTAAGTGACTATATCACTATTCCTAAAGATAGTATGAAATTATTTTCAACAAATGCTTTAGTTGAAAATTACAATAATTATTTTCTGAATTCCTTTCAAACGGAAAGATTTATCAATAAATTTCTTGATTATTGTATAGGTCATAATACCCTTCAAAATACAAAAAAATGCTGAAATATGCAAAAATTATGGCAACAAATAAAACCATAAGGTACAAGACAGATATATGTTGACTCTAAATAATCGTACAGACGATGGCCTAACCAATGGAGCTTGTGGAAGATTGAAGCATATATCGTATGGTTTTTATAATGACGAGTCGATGAGACACGTCAGTCTACCTATACGGGTATATTTAAAATTTGAAAATTCAAAAATTGGCAATTTGACACGACCAGAATGCTTTCAACAAAAGAAACAAGATAATGTACCGTCGCTTGATTTAACCCCAGTAGAACATACCACAAGAACAATGAATTTAACAAAAACTTCAAACATCCACTTATGTCGAAAACAATTCCCTCTTACTCCTGCAGAAGCAATAACGATTCATAAGTCACACGGAGCTACATATAATGCTGTAGTAACAAATTTAACAGGACGAATAGATCGACGAATGTTATATGTTGCCTTTAGTAGAGCGACTAGTGTAAGTGGATTATCAGTATTTATCAAAGGTCAATATAATGCCCCCAAAAGCATCGATGTTAATGATAAAGCCAAAATAGAAATGCTCAGATTGAAAAAAGAAAATCCTTTAAAACTATATCTTCCATTTCCAGAAATCAATGAAGAAAACGTTAACAGTTTATTATTCATATATGTATCAAAATGTTAGAAGTTTAAATAAACACATGAATTTAGTTCAATCCGATAAAAGTTTCAGATAATGTGATATATTTTAAGTTTTGTAGAAACTTGGACTCTATAAAATGATAATCTTGATATACTAGAATATACAATAATTCTGTTGGAAATAATAATTTTTCAAACTGTACTGGTAGGGACGGAACTCTGTGCGTTTGCGTGTATGGTTCCGTCACTCTACTCTAATCTCTCATGTTATGTGCGAACATGGTAAAATGAAGCAAAGAAAAGAAAAGACTCGTGTAATCCTAAAACTGTGCGGACATCCAATAGAAAAATTACGTATCAAAGAAACATGAAATAACAAAGAAGAGAGTGCTCTGAACAAACAACTTTATTTTTTGTATCAATCTAATAGAATAAATATATTATAATTTTTCGTTCGTAACCTCAAAACTACGCACGTGCTCACCTTTCAATATCCCTCTTTCACTCATACAATCAACAAATTCAAAGAAAAGGTGGTGCAGGAAGTATCAGGAAAGCATTTAGAAATATAACCTCTAAAAAAACAACATCAATTCATGCCGTAAATTTTTTTTAAACTTGTATAAATAAAGAAACAAATAGCTTGATGACAACGACTGGTTTAGTCATCAACAATTATTCCATTACCACAATTTACAAATCACCAAAATTCACTTTTTGTTTGCGCGAGAACATGGTTAGCGGATAAAGGAGAGAGAGGGAAAATAATAAATCGCCCACACCGAGGACTGCGTTTACAACATTCGTTGATCGTCACTTTATTGTGGCGTCACTTTACAAACAGAACAAAGAGCCGGCTAATCGAAACGTAGAGCAATTTACACGTATAGAGCCGGGCAACCTTTCCTTATACAAGAGCTGAGCCCGTAACACGTACTCGATGATCCAAGAGAGAGCAAACTACTGTCGATTTTCTCTTTATTCGAGACGTCAAAAAATATACAGGCACACGAGCACACACTTAGAGCGACTCACAAATGAGCATATCGGGATGGTTGAAAAACTATAGATACCGATGGTCCGTAAGAAGCGATGGTCTCAATAAGCGAAGGAAACCTCGATGACGGTTAAGATGCGCGATGGCAAGAACCGTTCTCGATGTATTATTCTTCGTCTTTAACCTAATCCCGAACACCGAGCCGACACGAGTGTTTCTAGTAAAGGGTCGAGCAAAAGATGGCTGCCAATCTGCGTTTCGAGCGTGCCTCGCTTAACGGTAAATTGCCACGAGCCGACCGCGTTAACAATGGAGTCCGTCGAGCGATAATCGTTCACCAATGCCTCATGGTCCACAATCAAAAGGAGCTACGTTATTATCGCGAGCCGTCGTCGCCAATCAGTAAGTACATATAACACAAGCCGGGGGCGAGATAAAATAAGAAGGTCGAGCAATACACAAGGATGAGCAAAGTCGTTATATAGAAACTTGTCATTCGACCACTCCTTTCCCCCACTCCTCGGCCGCCGAGTGTCGGTCGGTCGTGGGCGCGGGGGGAAGAGGTGCGGGGGGAGGAGAGGGGGGATAGAGTGTGTCGCCATAGTACGCTTTTTTACCCCCACTCCACGGCCGCCGAGTGTCCTTGGCTCGGCGGGCCTTGGGTGCGGGGTAGGGAGGGGATGGATAGTGTCGGTATAGTGGAGCGCTTGTTTTTTTTAATTTTTATTTTTTGGCGTTTCTTACGATCGACGATCGACAATTCAATATTTATTCTGGATACTATAATAAATTTTGTCTTCATTCTCACGAGCACTATCTCCGTGCAAGCTATTCATTTCAACCGTCTATGTCTCGATCTCAATTGTTTTCTCTCTCGCGACGATGAGTCATACACACGTGCAAAAGTGCTGACCTAGGGGTTTGGGGAGCAGCGCAACAGCGTGCTACTGCTCCTCATTAGCCTCTAGAAATCAGTTCAAGTCAAGGAAGCGTCGCGAGCTGTTGTGATAAATTAAGAAATGAGCAAACGCTCTATGTAGTCGGTGATGCAAGCGCGTTGGGTCGATCGCCGATTTAGCCCGGGTGTGAAAGTTCGCGAAAACACAGGTGTGTGTGTGTGTGTGTGTGTGTGTTTTTTTCCCGTTGAGGGGGGAAATGCATTTACGCACAGAGTGTCGGACTCGCGAGCAAGCTGCCATACCGACTAAAACCCTAACCTCCGTCCGTGGCCTTTTGATTCTCCCGCGGCACCACCGGTACACACTACTTCGCGGGAGAGGCCATTAGCCGTAGCTCTTCCTCTAACTAAACCAAGTGATGTTATTCTCCCATTCCCTTCTGAGTGTTTTGAGTGGGTTGGGAGTTCCCGTCATTCGCTTACTCCAGATCTGTCAATGCGTCTGACTTTTTCCTCTCGCGCTCTGCACGGCGCAACTCCTTCATGACGACCGCTGCATAGGCACCTACTGCTTTCCACGCGGTCTCTGATGACAACATCAGTTGCATCAGGTTGTTCGGTGTGAGGCGTTTACCGAGCTGGTCCTCAATTGTGCATCGAGAATTGCTGAAGCGTGGACACTCTAAGAATACATGCTCAGCATTCTCGTCCACTCCTTTGCACAATGGGCAATTCGGGGCATCCTCATATTTAAAGTTATGCAGGTACTTCCGGAAACACCCGTGTCCGGAGAGCACCTGCGCAATGCAAAAGTTGAGTTCCCCGTGTGATCGGTTCACCCATTTCTTCATGTCGGGAATCAACCGGTGTGTCCACCGTCCCTTAGTGGAAGTGTCCCACATCCGCTGTGTGTGTGTGTGTGTTTTTTTTAATTTTTTTTTATGAGGGGGGAAATGCAGTTACGCTCGATGTGTCGGACTCGTGGTTCCACCATACCGACTAAAACCCTAACCTCCTTCTATGGCTTTTCCTATGGTATCCTGCGGGACCACCATAAGGTATTACTTCGCAGAATAAGCCGTTAGCCGTAGCTCTTCTTCCTACCGTGCCAAGTTCCATTAGTTACTTCTTGCTCTCCTTTCGCGTTCAGCTCGCCGTAGTTCCTTCATGACCACTGCGGCATAGCGACTGATCGCTTCCCATGCTGGTAGCGATGATATCATCTGTTCCACCAGGTTGTCTGCTATCACAGTTACGTTCAACTGTTCCTCGGCAATACGGCGAGGTCCACTGAAGCGTGAACACTCGAAGAACGTATGGTAGGCGTCCTCTTCCACTCCTATGCATACAGGGCAGACCAGGGAATCTTCATATTTGAACTCCTGGAGATACTTCCGGAAGCAGCCGTGCCCTGAGAGCATCTGTGTGAGATAGTAGTCAAGTTCCCCGTGTGACCGGTTCACCCATTTCCCCACGTTCGGAATCAGCCGATGCGTCCGGCGACCCTTTGAGGAGGTATCCCACATCTCCTGCCAGCGGCCGAGGCTTGTAGTTCTTGCCTCTTTTTTCACTGCTGCTGACCTCTCTCGCTGATATAATCTCCTTCGTTCTTCCGCAAGGATCTCAATAGGCAGCATCCCCGCGATGATGTTAATGGCGTCTTCGGACACTATGCGGTAAGCACAGGCAACCCGAAGAGCACTGACTCGGTATGGCGCAGCTACCTTGCTGCGGTACTCCTTTATCTGCAGTGCTTCAGCCCATATGGGTATACCATACGTGAGCACTGAGATAGTTACCGAGCACAGGAGCTGTCTCCTCTTCTGCCTGGGGCCTCCAATGTTGGGCATCAGCCGAGATAGTGTGGCTGCCACTACTGAGGATTTGGTGCTTATTTGCTCGACCTGCTCCTTGAAGCTAAGCCTAGCATCCAAGATCACTCCGAGGTAACGGATGGATGGCACCGAGGTGATCTCGTTCCGACCAACCCTTAGTGTTATTGTCTCCATCTGTTTTCTGCTTGATACGAGGAGAGCTTCCGTCTTATGTTCTGCGAGCTGCAGTCCGACAGATGATATCCATTTCCCAATCTTGCCGAACGCTTCCTCCGCTTCATCAATGATTTGCTCCGTGGTTTTGGCTACTACCACCACTGCCACATCGTCAGCGTATGCTACGAGTTGGACTCCGTGTGGCAGTTGAAGTAACAATAAGGCATCGTACATGACGTTCCGCAGCTGGGGCCCCAGTACAGAACCTTGGGGAGCTCCTCCCGTCACTTTGTAGGTATTCGCCCCGTCCACTGTATCGTACCTGAGAAACCTATTGCGCAGGTAACTCGCCACCATCCTTCGAAGATACCAGGGGACGCTGATTCGCCGAAGGGCCTCCATGATGCACTTCCATCTCGCCGAGTTGAAGGCATTCTTGATGTCCAGTGTGGCGATCAAGCAGTACTGCTTTGATCCTCTCGCCCATCTTTTTCCCGAAATTGCCTCCTTCGCGATGTCCGTCACTCTACTAATTGCATCAAGCGTTGACCGCGCTCTCCTGAAGCCGTATTGATTTTCCGACAGCAACGGTTCCACGAATTTCTCGATCCTATTGTGGATGATTCGCTCGAGGACCTTACCCGCAGTATCCAGCATGCACAATGGACGGAACGATGATGGGTCGTCCGCAGGCTTCTTTCCTTTGGGTAGTAGCACCAAGCGTTGCCACTTCCACTGTCCCGAGCACGCTGGGCCAGGCGTCGAGCTCGATGGCACTTCCTTCGAAGGCTAGCTATCTCCTCACTCCACCAGTATACCGGGATTCGACGGTCTACGTCTCTCTTTCGCGGCATTGTAGCGTCGCATGCTTGGATCACCCGCTGCATCACTTCCTCGACCTTTGCTTCGGTTTCACCGTCCCTGAGCGGGCGAGTATCAAGTGCCTCGCGCAAGAGACCTTCGTCAAAGAGCTTTGCTCTCCAGCCCCTCGGGTTCGTCCTAGGCCTCTTGACCTCTCGGTACCGGTCCACCTTCAACACCAACAGTATAGCCTGGTGGTCGCTGTGGGTATAAGCATCGTGCACCTCCCATGAGGGCTGCCTTCGCACTAGGCTGTTGCTCACAAAGGTAAGATCCACTATGGATGTGGCCCCTCCTTTGGAGAATGTTGGTTCGGTTCCGGTGTTTAATAGGACTACGTCCAATCGAGCCATGGCCTCCAACAGAGCTTGTCCCTTTCTGTTCGTCCTGGTGCTACCCCATTCGACAGCCCAGGCATTGAAGTCTCCAGCGATGACAAGCGGATTTCGGCCGCTGGCATCAGTGGTCAGCTCGTCGAGGAAGTCTCCGAACTCTTCGATTGTTAGGCGAGGTGGAGCGTAGCAGCTGTAATAGTGGATACCCTCAATCTTGGCTCTCACGAAGTGACTGTCCGCCTGGTCTGTCCTGTCCTGAAAAGGCAACTGCCCGCAGGACCATATTGCAGCTCCTCCAGATTTATTGGATACCCAGGACTGAGTAGCCAAAAATCTGTAGGGTTCCGAGAGTATAGCCAGGTCGATCTTCAGTTCCCGCACAGTCTGCTGTAGCAGGTCCTGTGTGGCTGCACAATGCTGTAGGTTGAGTTGCACCCTCATCGTCGTTTGGCCAACACCTGCAGCGCCCGAACATAAGCGGGGCATCGACTGCTGCCCGCTATGTGATTTACGGTTTGCTTCTCGTTGGGAGCAGCGCAAAGTACGCAGCGCGCATCCACTTTACAGGTAGCGACTTTGTGGCCATTCTCGCCGCATTTGATACAGCAATTCGACCTGTCCGCCGCATTCGTGCAGCTTCCGGCCAAGTGCCCGAATTCCCAGCACTTATAGCACTTCGACGGGCTGATAGGCTCCCGCACGCGGCAGTAAGTCCATCCCACGCGTATCTTTCCGAGTTCAAGGAGCTTCGTTGCTGCGGGCATCAACATTCTGACGTTTGCTATCTGCGTTCCCCCGTAAGCGGTCCGCAGTGACTTTACCGATGCCAGGGTCACTCCAGTATTGGTGCCAAGCACTCCCTGAAGCACTTCTACTACCTCCTCCTTTGTCGTAGTTTCGTCCAGGTCTTTGATTTGGATATCAAGCTCCTGGGCCTTACTTCTGATATCGGCTTGTTCCTTGAGGACACTCTGCATTGCTTCATGCAATTCTGTTGTTTTAGCTGAACCTTCTTTATTAAGGACTAGCAGCAGGTGTCCAGCGTTTGCCCTTCGCACCTTTTGGATCGCCGCCCCTACCTCCTTCAGCGACTCATCTCTTTTGAGACGACTCAGGATTTCCGCGTAGCTGAGGATACCCTTTTTCTCAATAACCAGAGCATTCGGTAGTATGGGCTTTCTACGTGGCTTACTGCTTTTTGCGTTTGCAGTATCCGAGTCCTCTCCTTTGCTTAGTGGCTTCCTCCGTTTTTTCTTCGCTGATTGCCAGTCATGTGGCGGATGATCAGCTCCATCGCCACCAGTTTCCAGAGACTGTGGCTTTTTCTGTTTCTTTACCGTCTGTTCCACAGATTGCGGAGTTTCCCGGCTTTTCTTTCTCTTGGCTGTTGTCATCTGGCGACCTTTCGAGGTTACGTCGACGTTCATAGCCTCTGCTCTTTCTTGTTTGCGTCGTTCTAGCGATGGCGTGGTCTGTGTGGTGACAGCCGATGTCGGCAACTGGTTTCCAGTCAGACTCGCTCCTCTTAGCTGTTCTATCCGGCGCCAGTTTGCTGATATACTGGCCACCTTCCGATGGATTTCTTTGTGGACGTTGACTTTGCCTCTGAGGAACCCAGTCAATGATCCAATCAGCTCACCCTGTCGTCTTATGAGTTCTTGGAGCTGCTGCTTCCCTTCCTCCCCGCTTGTAGCATTCGTGCTCAAACGGTCCGACTGTTGTGGTGTTTCATCTGTCGTCATTGTTTGTTTGCGGTCGCTTGATGACGACGTCTCGGGGCCCGCACATTCACCCCTGACAGACGCCGGTACTGAGGTATCCCTCCTCTGCACCGTAGACGGTATTACCGTGTCCTTACTACCCATGGTGATTTGCTAACAGGGTTTCTTCCCCGGGAGGTATTTGGTCCGCGGGAGGCATTGCCTCCTACCCTCCATATCTGGAGAGCGTTCCCCTATCCGCCAGCTATGGGGACGCGCCACGTAGGGGTACCTTCCACTCCCCCTGTGGTGTGTGTGTGTGTGTGTGTGTGTGTGTGTGTGTGCGTGCGCGCGCGTGTGTGTGTGTGTGTGTGTGTGTGTGTGTGTGTGTGTGTGTGTGTATGTGTGTGTGTGTGAACGGAAACACGGATATGGGTGATCAGCTGCGCTATAAAAGGAGGGTAGCATGGCAACTGGTAAGTGCTATGTTTAATTACAGATTTAAAACTTAAAGAAACGCGTACTATGGCAACACGCTCCATCCCCTCTCCTTCAGAGAGTACAGCAATCCTCTTTACTCATATTAAAGATTTTGACCGGTCGCTATAAAAGCCTTCCGCATAAACTTAATATCATAACGGGTCTTGGTGTAGAGCTAGCTATTCAGACTGGTAATCCAAGGATCGGCAGTTCGAGTCTCGGTGTCTGCATCGAATTTTTTAATTCTTTAAAAAAGATTTAAATAAAAAAACAGCGCTCCACCATACCGACACATTCCCTCCCCGCTAATAAAACGCCAAAAATTAAAAAGAACAAGCTCTCCACTATACCGACAATCCCTCCCCCCTCTAATGAAACGCCATAAAATAAAAATTAAAAAAGAACAAGCGATCCACTATACCGACACTATCCATCCCCTCCCCACCCCCGCACCCAAGGCGCGCCGAGCCAAGGACACTCGGCGGCCGTGGAGTGGGGGTAAAAAAGCGTACTATGGTGACACACTCTATCCCCCTCTCCTCCCCCCGCACCTCTTCCCCCCGCGCCCACGACCGACCGACACTCGGCGGCCGAGGAGTGGGGGAAAGGAGTGGGGATAGGAGTGGGGTTGGCCATAGTGCGCACCCTACTACTACCGGCGTCCGTTAATTGTTCGGCCGTTAACCGACCCCAGAGAGGGGGAAGCATCGCTCAGACAAAGCGCGACGGTGCCACGGAACACTTTTATTAATTTTAAAAATTGTATAAATACTGTTTTTCAGGCTATAGATAAAGAAACGACACCAAATATAATTATAATTGAAGATTTCAATATAAATGTACATAATGCACAATCATATCTTATGTTCGTAAAGCTCTACGTCAATTTATGAAATTAAAAAAACTTAATTTTGTATTAAAAACGATTTGATAACAACTGATAATAATATATTAACAGACTTATGCTTCAGTACAAAGATTTGAAAGTGAATATATATGAAAGCGTTTATAGCGATCATAAGCCGTTATGGTTTCGCATTTCATGGTAAATATAGACTTATAAAAAATGTGTAATATATAGCTATTATTCAATAAACGATATACTGATTATTTTTTAAATATTTTATTAAACATACAACCATATTATATGCATTATTTTTGCACCACTATTCATCGAAAATAAACATTGAAAATAAAACATAAGAAATGATATATTTTAATACAAACATTTAAATATGAAACGCAAAACGCAACAATGGGAGTGAGAGGATTAGACAGCGAACCATCCCAAATGGGCCGTGCAGCGGTTTGTGATAAGTCGCATTCGCACACATTTATTACCAAATTGGATCTCAATTACATAAAGAATAACTTTATTGCCCTTAAGGCAATATTAAACAAATACTTTTTGAAAGGTTGTGTAGTCAATTTCAATTATTTGTAAGAAAATAAAGATTTTGTACCCATGAACCTATAACAATCATTCAATTTCAGCAATTTCTCAATTACCACTAAGAACGCTCATGACTCCTTAAGAATGCCGAAACGGCAAATGTGTAATTCATGAAATTGTTATATTCCAGTTCAAATATTAAGAATGAACAGTCAAAGCTTGGCGCCATGAAAATCGTAGTATATTCCCGAAAAATTAATAAAAATTGGGAATTACGGTGTGAGTGCCTATTAACCCCTTCCCGTGCCATTGGGCTCGACGAAACTTGGGCCCAAGTGTTAGGCGTTAACGCTTCTTAAGCAGGTCAAACTGATGCTCGAGAAACGTCACAATACGATTTGTAAGGGTTTATTCAATTTCAATATATAACTACTTTGTAACAGCAATTATGAGACTCGTGACTAACTCTCGTGGCGTACTAATAAGAACTGACATTTGATTACGACCGCTACATTACAATATTTATATTCACGACCTCGACTCGTCATATTTATGTTTGGGCCAAAATTTTCATCACGAGCCAGACTCCTTAAAGTACGGGAAGGGATTCAAACGCCCCTAAGGGATATGTTAATCAACATTCAAAATATATCATAAAAATAAAATATGCAATCCTTATATTGTAAAGTTGTAAGTGCCTACTTTCGAATGGCTCTTACTGAAGATATATCAAGAACGAAACATATACAGTCAGTGACGAAATTGAGTGGACACTTTCTAATATAAAATGCCGGAACGGTTTTTTATGTCATTTGACCGGTAATTGGCCTAGGCCAATTTAACCAGCATCATTTTAAAGAGGAGAAATTTACCTTCATTTTGGCTATTTAAAAAAAATTTTACGATTTTTTTTTACAATTGGCACCTAGTTTTGAAAAAAAAATTTTTTGCCGTTTTCTTGTTTTTCTTTGAGTGGACACCTTTCGTAGTAAAATTTTGTTAGCACATTTCTTTAACCGTGATCGTAAAGGGAGCAGTCCAACCTTCAATTTATTTTTTTTAGAAAAAATTGTACGATTTTTTTTTTCAAAGATATTTTATTTTTAGAGAAAAAATAGACGATTTGAAAATTGCTGCGCAGGACGAAAACGATGAGGTTAACAACAAAACCTCAAGACCGTAAAAAGTTGTAGTACTTCTTGATGAGTTCACGCGAATTTTTTCAGATTTTTTTTTCGAAATTTGTTTTCCATCTATTTTCGGTCGAAGCTCGATTGATCTAAATACCATGAAAATTATAGAATTAAATTTTTTACATACCAAATAAAGTTTGGTGTCGTCGAATAAACTTCCGAAGAGACCAAAGTTTAATATGTAAGTAAAAAATTTAATTCTATTGATTTCATGGTATTCGCATCAATCGAACTGACGGGAAATAGGTGGAAAACAAATTTCGAAAAAAAAATCTGAAAAAATTCTCGTGAACTCATCAAGAAGTATTACAACTTTTTACCGTCTTGAGGTTTTGTTGTAAACCTCATCGTTTTTGTCCTGCGCAGCAATTTTCTAAACGTCTATTTTTTCTCTAAAAATGAAATATCTTTGGAAAAAAAAATCGCACAATTTTTTCTAAAATAAAGAAATTGAAGGTTGGACTGCTCCCTTTACGATCACGGTTAAAAAAATTTTACTACGAAAGGTGTCCACTCAAAGAAAAACAAGAAAACGGCCAAACATTTTTTTTTCAAAACTGGGTGACAATTTAAAAAAAAAATAGTAACATTTTTTTAAAACAGCCAAAATGAAGGGAAATTGCTTCTCTTTAAAATGACGCTGGTTAAATTGGCCTAGGCCAATTACCGGCGAAATGACATAAAAAACCGTTCCGGCACTTTATACTAGAAAGTGTCCACTCAATTTCGTCACTGACTGTAGTTCTATATTATCAATTACGCATTTTCTTTGATATTGTAAGATATTATTGTATTTTTTGACTGGATAGATCATTATACAGCTCTGTATATTCGCTGTCTCTCTCTCTCTCTCTCTCTCTCTCTCTCTCTCTCTCTCTCTCTCTCTCTCTCTCTCTCTATCCCTCTCTCTATCCCTCTCTCTATCCCTCTCTCTCTATCCCTCTCTCTCTCTATCCCACTCTCTCTATCCCTCTCTCTCTCTATCCCTCTCTCTCTATCCCTTTCTCTCTATCCCTCTCTCTCTATCCCTCTCTCTCTATCCCTCTCTCTCTATCCCTCACTCTATCCCTCTCTCTATCCCTCTCTCTCTATCCCTCTCTCTCTATCCCTCTCTCTCTATCCCACTCTCTCTATCCCTCTCTCTCTATCCCTCTCTCTCTATCCCTCTCTCTCTCTCTATCCCTCTCTCTCTATCCCACTCTCTCTATCCCTCTCTCTCCCTCTCTCTCTCTCGGTGCGGACGTGTGTCAGATCGCTCCGTAAAAGTATACGTTTTTTACGGGGTTAAAGGGCGTAGAGAAATACAAAAGTTGGTACATAGATGCAGTTATAGACAGTGCGTAGTGCAGTGTATTTTTCTAATCAAAATGTGCCAATTTGTGACAGCGAGACTGAAATTTAGTTTCGATAATCGAGTTGACACGGAAACGACAGGTATCCATAAAAGTGCCAACGTGTTCGCGTTGGCGGACACGGCGATTAACGCAAGTAATTAGACGTATAGCCACCACGATTTATTCGAAGTCGATAATGTCGAAATGAATCAAACCGACTACTCCGAATATCGTTGCTCGGCGTGCAAAAAAGAAGTGAAGAATATTGTCGTACAGTGCACAACCTGCAAGTGGTCGAAATGTTTCTTTCAACCGGGATGTGCTAGTAAACACAAGCCGTATAAGAACGAGGAAATAGTAAAGTGCGAAGGGCCGTTTAAACAAATTGTGATCGGGGACGAACGTGCCGAAATGAAAAGGAGGGAGAGTGGTAGAGAAAGAACGGGTTCGATTGGATCGGTGACAAGTGCTTCGGGAAGTACAGGCAGACCATCAAATGTAGATACTAAGATAGACTGGTTGATTAAAGCAGTGAAGGACATGAGAGATGAAGTGGCATGCAAAAGTGAAATTAAGACGATGATCAAGGAAATAATCCGCGAGGAACTACGAAGCTTCAAGGAAGAACTGGAAGAGATGAAGAGAATCATACGGGAGAAAACCGCAGAAGTCACAGAAGGCCAAATAAAAAGCTATAGTGAAGCAGCAAAAGAGAAGAGGAAGGAAAGCATCCTAATTGTCAAGCCGAGAACAGAACAAGAGAGTGAAACGACCAAGAAATTGGTAAAAGAAAAAGTGGACATAAAAAACCTAGCGGTAGGGATAACAAAGATAAAAAAGGGAGGCAAAGGATCGATCATTTTAGGTTGTGAGAGTGAGAGAGAGATAAAAAAGCTGAAAGAGACAGTACGTGAGAAGCTAGGGGATGATTTCGAGGAACCAAAAAAGAGAAAACGGAAAATAAAGATCATAAGTGTAAGTGAAGAAGAAATGAGTCTAAACGACGAAAATCTGACAGATACGATCTTAAAACAGAACGAAATAAACGAACAAGAAGGATTCTACATAAGAGTATTAAAAAAGATTGTAAGATAGAAAAAAGGTGACAGAACACAAATAAGAGGAGGAGGAAACAGAGAAGAAGGATCGTTAATACTCGAAGTAGATAAAACGACCCATGAAAGAATGATAAGAAGAGAAAAAATAAGCATCGGATGGAGAAAGTGTCGCGTATTTGACTATTACAATGTTAAAAGAGGTTTCAGGTGCTGGGGCTATTATCATATTGCCAAAAACTGTACAAGACAGGACACATGCTACAAATGTGCAGGAAGCCATAAAGCAAACGAATGCACGACAACAAAGAAGAGGTGTGTGAATTGTATGCACAAAATTAAGACATACAATTTAAAAATAAATGACGAACACGAGGCGGTAAGTGTTGAATGTCCGACGTTTATCAGAGCGTTGGAGGAGGAAAAAAAGAGAACAGGTTGGGATTCCACGACATAGCAACCACATACGGAGTCAATAATGTACACAATTGCTCAAAGCCTGATCGCGCATAAAGATGAAATCCAACACCAAATTATGAAGGCGATGAGTCCGGCGTTCCTGGCGCTAGCGGGACGAGGATATTGAAGACAGTGAGGTCAACATACCGGGGTACAGTGTCGCCAGATGTGATGGAGAAAACAGAAATACAGGGGGAGTCGTGTTATATATACGAGACGATATAAAATATGAGATAATAGGAAAAGATAAAATAATATCCAACTGTTGGTGTATTGCGGTTGAGGTAAAGAGCACCATGTATAAAGGAGTGATCGCTGTAGTGTACCACTCGCCGAGTGCATCAGACGGTGATTTTATACGTTTTCTGGAGAACACAGTGGACTTACTGGTAATGAAAAATCAATGTATAATGATAGGGGATGTCAATATAAACCTAATGGCGGACACGTTTTATGCGAAAAAGATACAAACAGAAATGTCATGTTTGGGTATGAAGCAATATATTGATAAAGCAACGAGAATTACAAAAGATAGCGAAACATTAATACATGTTGTTTTTGCCAATGTTAATATACGATGCGAGGTGCACGATACACCAAAGATAACAGATCATTCGTGTATAAGCATTGATCTGAATAAAGTTAAAAAAGAAGAAAAATATAGAGAGTTTATCAGTAGAGACTATAGTAAATTTCACATTGGGGAGTTCCTGGAGACAGTAGAAGCAACACTTGAAAGACGAGATGATCTGGAAATAAATGGAAGAGCCGAGAAATTTGTTGAGAGTGTAGTTAATGCACTAGATACGGTCGCACCCAAGAACAAATTTAAAATCCCAAAGCGAAGGGACGGGAAAAAAAGGTATTCGGAGGACGTAGGAATAGCTACCAAAAAAAGAGATGATGCATACACTACAGCAATGTATACGAATGCACAACAAGACGGGCTACAATTTAAAATCGAAAGAAATACGGCTGTTAAAATAATAAGGAAAAGGAAGAAAGAATATTATGAAATGATGATAGACAAGAATAGAAATGACTCAAAAATGATGTGGAAAACCTTAAAAGAGTGATCAGAGGAGAAAATATGGGAACAAGCGAAATACATAACGTAGATTTTGAAATACTTGATAACACACAAAACGATCGCTTAGCAGATAAATTTAATTTATACTATATAAAGAGCATAAATGATATAATAAAGTCAATAAGGGGGGATAGCAATAGCAGGAAAACTATTTATGTCATAGAGAGTAAGGGGAGTATAGAAAACTTCGAAATGATAAATGTGCGTAAAATTGAACGAATTATTCTGAACTTGCCACATAAAAAAGGAACAGATGAAGGAATAAGTAGCGACTTACTTAAAGCAAGTGTTCAAGTTATAAAGGGAGAACTTGTAAGTGTAATTAATGATTCGTTATGTAAGTAAAGGAATATGCCCGGAGAGGTGGAAAACATCCATAATAATACCAATTCCAAAAATAGCTAAACCCAAGAAAGCTAGTGAATATAGGCCGATAAACATATTGCCAATCTACGAGAAAGTATTAGAATTAGTAGTAAAAGAACAAATAAAAAAATACTTAGAATGCAATAATATAATTACAGAGCACCAATCGGGGTTTAGGAAAAACCATTCTTGTGAGACGGCAATTCAAACGGTTATTGATGAATGGAAAATGATAATAAGCGAAGGAGCAGTAATAGGTGTAATATTTCTAGATTTGAAACGAGCATTTGAGACTGTTGATAGGGAAAGATTAATAGAAAAATTATATCAGTATGGTATGAAAGGAAAAGTGCTTGAATGGTTAAAATCGTACCTAAATAATAGAACGCAGAAAGTTAAATTTAATAATCAATGGTCGAAGTGTATGACAACACAGTATGGTGTCCCACAGGGATCTGTGCTGGGACCTCTACTCTTTACATTATACATAAATGATATAGTACAAATTTGTCCAGAGGAATGTAGTATTAAAATGTTCGCAGATGATACAATTATATTTGTAAACGGGCGTGGGAGTGCGGAAGTGGAAACGAAACTGAATAAAGTGTTGCCTATAGTTGAAAATTGGATGAATATAAATAAATTGAAAATGCCCCCTGAGCTGACTGGCCGATAAAGGGCGGAAAGACTAGCAGAAGAGACGGCTAAACTGACGACGCGGCTCTGCAACAACACAATGGCGAAACGGCAACACAGACGCAACCAACGCGCACAATACTGGTGGACGGACGAGATAGCCGAACTGCGAAAGAGCTGCCTCAAGAACCGACGACGCGCCACGAGGGCCGGTGGGTGACCTGAAAGGGAAACCCTTCAGGCCGCATAGAGGACACAACGGAAAAAGCTGACAAACGCTATACGGGATAGCAAAGCGCGATGCTGGAGGAAGCTCTGCGAGGAGGTGGAACAGGCCCCTTGGGGAACCGGTTACAAAATAGTGACCGGCAAACTAGGGGCCCGGACCCCACCAGAACTCAAAGACGCTGAAACCGCGGGCCGCATTATGGACGGACTATTCCCGACGCACCCCATCCGTACGGACGCAACGGACGAAGACGGGACTACGGAAGCCCCCACCTTCACCGCGGCGGAGCTCACACGAGCTTCCAACGCGATGAAGACTGGTAAGGCGCCAGGACCGGATGGAGTACCCGTCAAGATTGTCCGACTGATGGCTAGCCTGAGGCCGGACATATATCTCGACCTGTACAACACGTGCTTAACAACGGGGACATTCAGCGACCGATGGAAGACGGCGAGGGTGGTTCTTATCCCTAAGGGGAAGGGCGACCCCAACACGCCGTTGGCCTATCGGCCGCTGAGCTTACTCGACACGACAGGAAAACTGTACGAACAGCTACTTAGACCAAGACTGACAGCCGCAATGCAGACAGGAGGAGGACTTTCAGACAAGCAGTTCGGCTTCCGGAGGGGGCGATCGACTATCGGCGCCATCCAGCGGGTGGTAGACTCCTTCCGGGAGACAGACAGACACTGCCACGCAGCACGACCCATCGTACTGCTGGCGACATTAGACGTCAGGAATGCTTTCAACTCGGCCAGGTGGGTGGACATACTGGAGGCGCTGAAGAGCAACTTCGGGGTTGCACCATACCTGATCCGAGTCGTGGAGGATTACCTGCGCAACAGACGGATAACATACGAGACGACGGAAGGACAAGAAACTAGACAAATTACCGCGGGGGTCGCCCAAGGATCCATACTGGGACCAGACCTCTGGAACGCAACATACGACAGCCTGCTCAGACTGGAGCTCCCGCTCGGGGTTCGCCTCGTTGCTTACGCTGACGACGTGGTAGCGGTGATCGTCGAGCGGTCTCCAGAACTGGCGCAATACAAACTGAACCAGACAATGCGATGGGTTGGTCGATGGATGACAGAACACGGACTGCAATTAGCAACGAAAAAGACTGGCGTTTCTTACACGGAAACGCATATACACAAGACTACCAATGAAAGTGGAAACAGACGAGATCGAAGCCAGAGGGGAAGTCGAGTACCTGGGGGTAACCCTGGATACAAAGATGACCTTCTGGCCCCACATACTAAAGACAGCCCAAAAGGCGGCCGAAAGGGTAGCATCTTTAAGCCGCCTGATGGCAAATACGAACGGACCGAGACCGGGAAAACGGAGACTCTTAATGTCGACGACCCACTCGATCCTTCTCTATGGCGCGGAGATCTGGGCGGACGCCCTAAAGACGAAAAGATACTGCCACGCAATGGCGACTACACAAAGACGAGGGGGCTTTGAGGATCGCCTGCTCCTACCGGACTGTCTCAGCAGAGGCAGAGTTGGTGGTGGCGGGCGTAATCCCCATTGATCTGCTTGCGGTCGAGCGCAAGAGGATCCACGACAGAGACGAGAGCACGACTCGACAGGACGCGGCAAAGACGGAAAGAGACAGGACCATGCAAACGTGGCAGCAACGATGGACAGACGGGACAAAGGGCAACTGGACGAGACGGTTGATAAAGGACCTGAGACCGTGGACCAAACGGGACTTTGGGGACGTGAACTTCTACGTCACCCAACTACTGACGGGACGCGGCTACTTCAGACGGTACCTTTATATAATGGACAAGGTACAGACGCCGGGCTGCACCTACTGCGGACATGACCGAGACGACGTGGAGCATACCTTCTTCGAATGCATCCACTGGACAGAGCAACGACAGAGACTAAAGGCGACCTCGGGAATCGACATCACCCCCGGGTGATGCTCCGGGGAAAGGAGGAGTGGCAGCAGATAGCCACATATACAAAGACGATACACAGAACGACGAGACGGACGCGGACCACCGGCTGGATTCCGCACCTGCTCGGATAAAAAAAAAAAAAAAAAAAATTGAAAATGAATACGACGAAAACAAAAGATATGATGATGAGAGGTGTACGAAAACAACTAAAGAAAGATACAATACTAAAAGTCTTAGATGGCACAGATATAGAACGCGTTGAAACAATAAAATATCTGGCAATAATCATCGATAGTAAACTCCGACTCGAAGACCACTGTGAGTATATGCTGAAGAAAATAGGGAAAAAATAAGTTTTTTAAATAGAATAGGGAATGATATATCGGGTTATACAAGGTGCACGGTTTATAAATCAATCATAACACCTCATTTCGAATATTGTGCAACGCTACTAACAGGTATGGGTGATACACAGCTGACAAAACTGCAAATGATGCAAAACCGTACGATGAGGGTCATATTGCAATGCGACAGATACACGAAGGTAGAAAGAATGTTAGAGGCGTTGCAATGTATGTCTGTAAGACAAAGATTATATTATAACGTATGCATTTTTATTTTTTAAATTATAAAGGGAATGTTGCCACCGCAACTAAGCAATAAACTAGTAGTAGTAGGAGGCCCAACGAGGCAAGCTGATAATATTATAATTAAATTTAGAAAAACAACAAGCGCTCAAAAAAGTTTATTTTATGAAGGAGTAAAAATGTACAATGTTATACCAACTGCGATAAAACAATGCGATAGGCTTATAACGTTTAAGCGTAGTGTAAAAGAATTTATTGTAACAACGGTTCCTAGTTTGTAAAACTATGAATGTATAAAAAATAGCCGAGAAGGCTAATAAAGATTCATCAATCAATCTCTCCCTCTCTCTCTCTCTCTCTCGCTCTCCCTCTCTCTCTCTCTCTCTCTCGCTCTCGCTCCCTCTCTCTCTCCCTCTCCCTCTCCCTCTCTCTCTCTCTGGTGAGTACACTGCACATTCTCTACCATCGCTCTGTTTAAAGATCATATTTCTGCTGCTGAACTGCCCTCGGGCGTCCTTTGTTCTAGGTCATAGCATGCGCTAAAAAGCTATACGTCGAAATCTCACAGTATCTTTCGATTACTCTGCGGCACGATGACGAATTTGTCCATGTACAGTTGACGCAAATCCTAACCTGTTTCTGAGAAGACGGCAGTTCTTCCGCGTTCTTGGAAAGTCTTCGTGTTGGGATCAATGCGCATGCGCTTACCCATCGGTTGAGTCAACATAGATCTACGCACGCGAGTGTCACTCGCCTTCGTTATCGACCCCGGTGATTACTGCGTCATCTCACAGGATCATCGATAAGTTGTAGCACCAGCAGGCATTGCGTTCAGCGACCATCGAAGGTGAATTTGTATCGACGAGTGAGAAGATAGAGACCGACGCGTTAAGTGAATAATGAACATATGAACACGAGTATTAGAGTGAGAGGGATGGATGAATGGGAATGCAAGGCATGTAAGAAAGACATCCGAAAAGAGGCAATTAGATGCATACCCTGTTTAAAAAGTTTTCATCCAGGATGTGATTTTAAACACAAGGTATACAATGCAGACGGTGAGCTAATAAAGTGCAAAGGCAAAAGAGAATCAATAGAGTACAAAGGGGAAAAAGAAAGAGAGGAGAACACGGTGAAACAACAAAAAACAAAAACAGTGAAACCATGGAAGGTAGTATTGAAAAAATACTACAAATAGTTAAAGGAATAAAAGATAATAGTATAGGTAGAGAGGAAATTAAAAAAATCGTTAATGAGGCTGTTGCAAATGAAATGGCAGGGCTCCGTCAAGAAATTGAGGAACTAAAAAAGGCCATATCGGAAATGGATAAAACCTATAGTAACGAACAGAGAAATGAACCAAAAAGTTACGTAGAAGCAATAAAAGGAAAAAAGACGGAGAATATACTAATCGTGAAACCGAAGGAAAGTCAAGAAAGTTCGGTAACTAAAAGTACAGTACGTGAAAAAATCAGAATAAATACATTACCGGTAGGAGTATCTAAAATGACGAAAGGAAACAAAGGAAAAGTCATAATAGGATGCGACAGTGATAAAGAAGTACAGAGATTAAAAAACCCAGTAGAAAAAGCAATGAGGAAGGACTTCGAAACAATAATACCAAAGCTAAAGCAACCCAAGATTAAAGTGATTGGGATAGACCGGGAAGAAATGGGACTTAATGATCAATCACTAATAGACACGATCATAGTCCAAAACGAGCTAACGGAGGGAGCAGAAGGAATACACCTAAAAATACTAAAGAGAGCAACGACAAAATCAGAGACAGAAGGGAGAGAAATTAGAAGGGGAGAAGTTGGGAGCATTATAGTAGAAACGGACACAATAACACACAAAATACTATTGAACAAAGGGAAAGTAAACCCAGGATGGAGAAAATGTAAAGTATATGACTTTGTGAGTGTACTTAGATGCTATAAGTGCTGGAGATTCAACCACACGGCAAAGCACTGCAAAAAAGAGGAAACATGCCAACACTGTGCAGGAAATCATAGAGGAGATGATTGTAATGCGAGTATAAAAAAATGTGTAAACTGCAAAGAAAGAATTAAAAGGTACAACAATAACAACATCAAGGATGACACGAAGCCTCAGATAAAAACTGCCCCACGTATTTATGGAAAATGGCGGAAGAAAAGAACAAGAGACAAGAGGACGATGAATAGCAACGAATACGACAAGGAAACCACCTTATTATGTGTTAAACACTAGGAGTCTGATAGCGCATAATGACGAATTAGAAATTCAGATATTTAAAAGAATAAACCCACTAGTAGTAGCGCTAACGGAGACCGGATTGACTGAAGAGATAGAAGACTCCGAAATTACAATAGAAGGATATAAAGCGGTAAGATGCGACAGTGCAACACGAAGTACTGGAGGAGTAGTAATGTATATAAAAGAACGGATTAAATATAGGGTGTTACTTAAGAAAAAAGTCACTGGGAATTTTTGGCGTCCAGTAATATGGATAGAGGATGGAAGACTATATACGGGCGCCATTGCAGTAGTATATCTGTAAGTCACGAAATCAGAGACTTGACGTAGTCGGGAAAGGTGGAGAGATCACGACATGCGAAGTTGCAGTAAAACTGTAATTAAAACTCACGAAGTTACAAACTGACGTTTTACAATAGCGGACTGTCACATTAACTGCTCTTACAGACTACGATTACATTAAAATTTACACATCACCTGAATCAACACAATCGTCGGTATCTCGTTGACATTTGCTCTTATATTGATCTGCGCCGTGTCATGGCTAACGCACGAATGTCTCTACTCGACGTCTCCTTTAGTCGTGTATCTAACAGGTCTAACGACTGGGAGATTAAGTTTGGCAAGGTGTCAAACTTACATATCATTCACCGAGTGAATCAGATGCGGTCTTTATAGAATTTATAGAAGAATTGAGCGAAGAACTAAATAGGAAAGGAGAATTTGTGATATTAGGGGATTTTAACATAGATATAGCAGCGGCAAGATTTTGCGCAAAAAAACTAGAAAACGAGTTACTAGCTATGGGAATAAAGCAATATATCAAAGAGGCCACGAGAATCACTGAGAGAAGCCGAGCAATCATAGATCTCCTGTTCTCTAATAACCAACACAGAGTATGTGTGAAACAAACACCAGCAATAACGGACCATGCCTGGATACTTATGCTACTCAAGAAAAATGATGTTTATAACACCCGAAGAGAGTTCATAGCAAGGAACAAGAAGAACATAACAGCAGAGAAATTTAAGCAAGTATGGGACAGAAGGAGTGTAGGAGATACACAACCCAAAACAGTAGAGGGAAAAGCAACTGCGTTAATAGAGCAAGTTATAAAGACACTGGACATAATCGCACCTAGGAAGAAATTAAAAATACCGAATAAATGGGTGGACAAAAAATGGTATACGGCAGAGATCAAGGATATCACAAACAAAAGGAACACAGCATATAAAAGAGCAATACGAACAAATAACAGGGCAGATTGGGAAGAATACAGAATGTACAGGAACCAAGGAGTAACGGCGATTAGGAATCAAAAGAAATATTACTATGAAGAAATGATTGATAAGAATAAGCATAACTCACAAGAAATGTGGAAAAATCTGAAAGAAATAATTAAGGGTAAAGCTAGTAAAAACATTATATACGAAGATGTTAAATTTGAGGAAGAAGAGAAATATACGAATGAAAACCCCTAGACGGCGGATAAATTTAATAGGTACTTCATGAGAAGTATCTCAGAAATAGTACTGACTATAGACGACAAGTTTAATACCGATAATATCAACAGTTATAAAAGAGGAGAGGACACCATAGAGAATAATGTAACAAATACATGGGAGGAATTTAACACTGTCACACAGCAAGAGCTAACCCAACTGATACATCAAATGACTATGAAGAATGGAACTGAAGAGGGAATAACAACAGCAGTATTAAAAGAAATACATAGTGTGATACAATCTGAGTTATTGGAGGTAATCAATGTGTCACTAGAAGAAGGAATATGTCCGAACCAATGGAAGACATCAACGGTTATACCAATACCGAAAGTGCCTAATACACTGGTTGCGAGTGAGTACAGGCCAATTAATGTACTACCAACATATGAAAAAGTACTAGAACTCGTAGTAAAAAAACAGCTCGATAAGTACATCGAGGAAAATGACATATTGATAGAACACCAATCTGGATTCCGAAAAAAACCACTCATGTGAAACAGCAATTCAGGTAGTGCTGGACCAATGGAAGGCAATGATTGATAACAAAAAAATGGTTGGAGTAATATTTATGGATCTCGAAAGAGCATTCGAAACGATCGATAGGGAGAAAATAATCAAAAAATGGAAAAGTATGGTATGAAGGGGAAAGTCCTGAGCTGGTTTACTTCGTACTTGCAGGGACGGTATCAGCAAGTAAAATTAGATAAAACAACGTCAGGAGCGGAACTTACGTCATACGGAGTACCACAAGGCTCGGTATTGGGTCCAGTGCTCTTCATACATAAACGATATCGTCCAAGTAAAAACGAAAGAATCAACAGTTAAACTGTTCGCTGACGATACGATGATATTTGTAACAAGAGATAGTGTAGGAGAAATAGAAATAAAACTTCAAACAGCGCTGGAAATACTTGAAGTTTGGTTAGCTGAGAATAAGCTGAAAATGAATGCGACTAAAACTAAATACATGGTGATACGGAGTATAAGGAAAAACCTACCTAGGGAAATTAGTATAATAACCAAACAGGGAAACGTACTCGAAAGGGTATCAAGTATGAAATACTTAGGAGTCATTTTGGACGACACCCTGATATTCAAAGAACACTGCAACTATGTAGTGAAGAAAGTAGGAAAAAAGACAAGCTTCCTCAGCAGGATAGAGAACCACTTGACAGCATACACCCGGTGCCTGGCATATAAAATAATAATAGCACCTCACTTTGAGTATTGTTCCCCGATAATGATGAACATGGGAAAATCGGACATCGGAAAACTGCAAAAAGCGCAAAACCGTGCCATGCGAACGATACTGCACGTTAATAGATATACCAAAATTAAGGATATGTTAGAGGCTTTAAATTTTATGTCGATAAGGGAAAGGTTGGAATTTAACGTGAGCATTTTCATATATAAAATGTTAAACAATTTAGTACCAAAGGAATTGGGCAGCCGACTAGAATTAAGAGGCGATAGCAGAGGCATGAGAACACGGCAAGCACAAATCATATGGACAGAAGTGATGAAAACCACAAATGCGCAAAGAAGCCTCATGTATGCAGGGTCAGAAATTTATAATAAGCTACCCAGGGAAGTGCAAAACTCCAAAGACCTCCAAAGCTTTAAGAGAAATGTGAGGAACCACATTATAAGTCAGAGATGGAGAGATTAATTATACGGGGGTGACACCTATGTACGTATGTTAACATTCTTATAGTTTATTTATCTTATGTTATTTATATTTAATTTTAGTCTACTTTATCTTCTTATTTCATCTTATTTCATCCTATTTAATTTAATTTAATTTTATTTTATCTTAGTTAATCCCTATATTTGATTTGATACTTATTAAGTATGTAAGGAGATGCACAAAAAAATTGTAGTAACATTATGTAATAGCCATGTGAGCTAATTAAACAGTATCAATCAATCAATCAATCAATCAATCAATCACTCTCTCTCTCTCTCTCTCTCTCTCTGTCTCTGTCTCTGTCTGTCTGTCTCTCTCTCTCTCTCTCACTCTCGCTCTCTCGCTCTCTCGCCCTCTCGCTCTCTCGCTCTCTCGCTCTCTCGCTCTCTCGCCCTCTCGCTCTCTCGCTCTCTCGCTCTCTCTCCCGCTCAACGACGTTTGTCATAAACTACAAATGACGTCTGTCATAAACTGCTCATTGTAAAAGATCTATAGTGCAGTTTAATGGGAAAAGTTATAGACGAGTTCTGTGACTGGCATGATAGGCCGCGAAACAACTACAGTCGATATCGATAGTACCGACATGATCGATACCCATTATGCAGAATACGAATGCTCGGCATGTAAAAAAGAAATAAAGAACCTTGCGATAAGGTGTACTAAATGCAGGAAACTATTCTACCATCCTGGGTGCGTTAACAAGCATAGGGTACGTAACCAGGCCCAAGAGTTGATAAGATGCGAGGGTCCATTTGAACAAATAAAAGTGGAGAAAGAAATAGAAGAAACGAAGAGAGGGAAGACAGGAGAAAGTAATGTCGCGAGGATCGGCTCCTTGGGAACCCCCGGAAGTACGAACAGGCCAAGCTCTAATGATCAGAAAATTGACTGGTTAATAAGGGCAATTAAAGAGATGAAGGATGAAGTGGCGGGTAAAGAAGAAGTCAAAGTAATAATCAGAGAAATGGTCAAAGAGCAAATGGAGGAGATTAAATCGGAACTAGAGGGGCTGAAAAAATATATCCAAGGAGAAAGGGGAAATACAACCGGAGACGACCGAAAAAGCTACGCGAACGCAACCAAGAATATGAAAAGGGAAAGCGTAATAGTAGTCAGACCAAAGAACCACCAAGAAAGTGAGACGACAAAAAAACTTATGAAAGAAAAGATCGAAATAATGAATATGGCAGTGGGCATAACAAAACTGAGAAAAGGAAATAATAATGTGAGAATGAAGGTGAGATCGAAGAATTGAAAGTCACAGTCCAAAGCAAGCTAGGGGATGATTATAGTATAATAGAACCCAAAGGGGTGAAACCAAAAATAAAGGTGATAGATGTTGGGGAGGAGGAAATGGCATTGGACGATGAAAAGTTGATAAATGTTATCCGAAAGCAGAATAAAATTAAAAATGATAGAGGATGGTGATATTCGGATAATCAAAAGAATAACCAAAAACCAAACTAGTAGAGGAGAGGCAAATGGCATCTTACTGATTGAAATGGACCAGCAAACCCACGACTTGATAATAAGAAATGGAAAGATGAATATTGGCTGGAGAAAATGTCGGGCATACCAGTACTATAGTGTAAAAAGATGCTGTAGAGTGAGCGTGTTTTCGCACTCGAATCTCCCGCGCCTGCGTGCGCAGCTTAGGATGGGAGTGGCCAAACATGGCTGCCACGACGTGGCGTGTACAGCCGGAAGCGACAGCAAGTGTCTAACTTCCGCCAAGCGATCACGGTCGATAGTCGTTTATACTTACCTAATAAAGAAACACGTTTATTATCTTTCATTAAAATACATCGTCAATTGTTATTACTCGACTTCCTTCCTCTCCTTCCACAACCGAAAAGGGAAAAACTCTACAGATGCTTTAAGTGCTGGGGATACTATCATATCGCCAAAGACTGTACGCGTCAGGAAACCTGCCAAAAATGTGCGGGTCGACACAAAGGTAGCGAATGTAAAGCAAAGAAGGAGAGATGCGTTAACTGCATGTATAAAATAGAAACCTATAACCTGAGAATAAACGACGAACACAATGCACTAAGCAGGGGCTGTCCAACATATATGAGAGCACTCGAAGAGGAAAAGAAGTGGACGAATAGGGGATACATAAAATAGCAACTAGAGAAGGAGAGAGAAGAGATCGTATATATGAATGTCCAGAGCTTGTTGGCGCACAAGGAAGAAATACTGCATCAAATCGGGAGAAGAACGAAGCCTGCTTTTGCAGCACTGTCGGAAACAAGAATAACGCAAGACATCGAGGACCATGAAGTGAACATACCAGGATATAATATGATCAGATGCGACGCCGAAAATCGGAATACCGGAGGGGTAATACTATATGTGAGAAACGATATCAAATTCAAAGTAATATGTATACAAAAAGTAATAATGAACTATTGGTGTATAGCGATAGAGATAAAGGATAAGATCCTCAAAGCAATTATAAGTGTAGTATATAATTCGCCGAGTGCGTCCGATGGAGAATTTATAAGATTTTTAGAGGACATAATCGAATCGGTGATAGTGAGAGGCGAATGTATATTGATAGGCGACTTCAACATAGATATGATGGCTGAGTCGTTTTATGCAAGAAAGTTACGCGCAACAATGCTAAGTCTAGGGATGAAGCAGTTGGTAAATAAGCCAACAAGAATTACGAAAGACAGCCAAAGGATTATTGATCTTGTTTTTGCTAATAACGAGGTTACAGTTGAAATACGGGACCAACAAAAAATAACGGACCACGCATGGATAGACATTAAGTTCGGAGCTAGGAAAATAACTGACAAAGAACGAACTTTCAAGGGAAGAGATTATAGAACGTTTGATATTAATATATTTCTCAACTTAATTGAAAGGAGGATCCGAGTATGCGAACAGGGACTCACGGTAAATGAAAGAGCAGAAAGGCTGATTGGCAATATCGTTGACGCATTAAATGAAACAGCGCCAACAAAAATATTAAAAATCCCAAAAACATGGTATGAGAAAAAATGGTTCACGAAGGAAATAGAAATTGCCATAGCGGGAAGGGATAGTGCATACCGAAAAGCTGTATATACGGGAAGGGAACAAGATTGGGTGGAGTATAAATGTGAAAGAAATAAGGTAACCAAACTCATAAATAGGAAAAAGAAAGAATTTAATGAGGCAATGATTGATTTAAATAAGAATGATCCGACGACAATGTGGAAAACGCTGAAGGGCATAATTAGAGGTGAACCAATGGAGGGTAAAATTATTGAGGATGATATCGATTTTGAAATAAATAATGATAACAACAACTATAATACAGCAGATAAGTTTAATATGTTTTATATCGAAAGTATCAATAAAATAGTGGCGTCTATAGGGAAGGGAGGTAGTAAGCCGGTAGGAAACGGAACGGAGGCCCCAGGAATAAATAATGCCATAGAAAGTTTCGAAATGGTTGGGACAAGGTATATAGAGAGAATAGTCTGGAACATGAAGAAAAAAAATGGAACTGAAGAAGGAATCTCCACTGAACTATTACAAGCAATAGTATATTTGATAAAAGACGAATTTAGGGACATAATTAACGAATCGTTGATGAAGGGCATCTTCCCGGACGCATGGAAAACGTCCACAATTATACCCATACCAAAAGTTAGCAAACCGACTAAGGCCAGTGAATGTGGGCCGATTAATATGCTCCCAATCTACGAAAAAGTGCTGGAAATAGTTGTAAAAGATCAAATTGAAAACTTCTTGGAGAGGAACGAGATAATCACTGAGCATCAGTCAGGGTTCCGGAAACGACATTCATGCGAAACCGCGCTCCAAATAATCATAGACGAATGGAAGCTGATAATCAGTGAGGGTGAGATGGTAGGAATAATATTCATGGACCTTAAACGAGCATTCGAGACGGTGAACAGAGAAAGGCTACTCCAAAAATTAGAGTTCTATGGTGTGAGAGGAACTGCCCTGAAATGGTTTGAATCGTACCTTACTAGTCGAAAACAACAAGTCCGCTGTGGAGATTTGGTATCCGCCGTCATGGAAAATAATAAAGGAGTGCCGCAGGGCTCGGTATTGGGACCTCTATTATTCAATGTATATATTAATGACATAGTTAGTAGTTGTCCAGAAGGGAGTGTCAAAATGTTTGCAGATGACACGATATTATATACCACAGGAACGAGTTGCGAAGAAATAGAAAGAAAGTTGAATTCGATATTTAAGACAGCCGAGGAATGGATGGAGGAGAATGGTCTGAAATTAAATATGGAAAAGACAAAATATATGGTGGCCAGGGGTATAAGGAAACAATTAAGGATGGAAATTGTGATAAGAGGTAGAGATGGGTCGCTAATAAAAAGGGTAGAAAGTATAAAATACCTAGGAGTAATCATCGACGATAAGCTGAGATTCGAGGAGCAATGCGAGTACATGCTGAAAAAAATTGGGAAAAGAACAAGTTTCTTAAATAGGATAGGATACGCGACAGGCAAACGACATTGCCATACAATTTCGTCGAACCAGCAATGCTCAGAAAAGTTTGTTCTACGCAGGAGCAATATTATATAACGATCTACCAGTAGATATTAAAAGAAGTGAGAGCTTGGTGGAAATGAAAAGAAAGTTAAAGCAATATGTCCCAGGCCGTACAGTCACTTAATTGTAAGAATGGATAGTAATTAAGCATAAAGTAATGTTAGGATTAGAGTAATAGATAATTAAGTCAAGTTAAGTACAGTGTACATAGTTTATAAGAGATAGCTGAGGAAGCTAAATAAAGTTAATTTCTTCTCTCTCTCTCTCTCTCTGTCTCTCTGTCTCTCTGTCTCTCTGCCTCTCTGTCTCTCTATCTCTCTGTTTCTCTCTCTCTGTCTCTCTCTCTCTCTGTCTCTCTCTCTGTCTCTCTCTCTCTGTCTCTCTCTCTCTGTCTCTCTCTCTGTCTCTCTCTCTCTGTCTCTTTCTCTGTCTCTCTCTCTGTCTCTCTCTCTGTCTCTCTCTCTCTGTCTCTCTCTCTGTCTCTCTCTCTGTCTCTCTCTCTCTCTGTCTCTCTCTCTCTCTGTCTCTCTCTCTGTCTCTCTCTCTCTGTCTCTCTCTCTCTCTGTCTCTCTCTCTCTGTCTCTCTCTCTCTCTGTCTCTCTCTCTCTCTGTCTCTCTCTCTGTCTCTCCCTCTGTCTCTTTCTCTCTGTCTCTCTTTCTCGCTCTCTCTCTCTCTCTCGCTCTCTCTCTCTCTCTCTCGCGACATGTTATCGTGACTTTTCCAAAGATAATCAGCTGTTGATCGATATTCGCACGAGGCTACGGCCTGAAGTTACGCACTGTGGAACTCTCGCGCAGATTAATCTGTTGACTTTTGCCGGTGTCGATAGTTATAGCTACCATCGTTACTGCTAGATCCTGTTAGCTTGGCATCAGGCCGTCACGCATAACGAACTTTGCACTTGTTACTTTACCCCTTCGTTAATAATCGAGATTGTACTTATCTTATTTACGTTATTATTTATTTCTCTAGTCACTGATCGATATTGTTATTTATTTTCATGCTAGTTATCCTTGTTAAAAGCTTAAGTATTTATATTTATTTGTTTCGAGCTTCTCCATAATTTTATCTCGTTGTTCTTGTACGCTGTTCTACTGTAGTTTAATCTCTACATCTTAACTGTTATTATCTGGCTGCGAATTTATTTATCTCTGATTTATGCTGAACCGTATTCACTTAGTTTACCTCTTCTATTTATTTAATTTATTTTAATTAATGACTTTATTTATTTATACTATTTTACTTACTCAAGTTATATTTCCAGCTATTTAATTTTATCTATTTTATTTTCCGACTTTATTTATTTTTATTTTATTTTGATCTATTACTTTTACTCATTTCGGACAGATTGCGACGCGATGTCATCTGTTTCTTAGGTTAACTGTGTGGCTATTTTGATTTATCGTGGTTCTTACATAACTACTTCACTGCTAATTTATTATTTATTTATTTGTTTATTTATTCTTCTCTTTATTTCACGATTTATTTTGCGATCTTATTTTACCTTTCTTAGTTATTTACTTATTTTTATGTATATACATTACTTATTTATTTCTGTGTCTGTCAATCGTTATTTATATTTATATTAACATATGTCGGTCGCGACCCTATACTGTAACAAGTGCCTAAAATCAGTAGCCAAGACTAGCGTCACTTGCCCGGGTTGTAGCAGGGTATACCACTCGAGCTGTGCTCGCCTTCGTGCGACTTCTACGACTGCGTCACAGTGCTGCCGCCAACAATTTAAGCTTCGCGACGTTGGAGACAACTTATCTACCGTTGACCCGTCGCACTCTGCGCCTCCTACGTGCAACTCAGTCATGCAACGATTCAACTTCGCTACTCTTGGCACACCGTCGCAGCCACAGGCGACTTCGGCAGATCTGTCAAGTACTCAACCGCAGGACGCTATGAGCTGGATCGCGTCTACGGAGGACAAATTTAGCGCGCTAATGGCACAGGTCGCTCAGACGAATGCGCTAGTAACCCAGGTTCTCTCGAAGCAGGATGCACTACAAAATACAGTAGATACCCTGTCGAAGGGTCTAGCAGCCATGAACACCACCGTCTCTGGACATTCTGAAGAAATAGCCAATCTTCAGGCAAATATTGCTGATCTCAATACGGCCGTAGGCGTGCTGAGGGCTTCCTCCGCGTTGCCGTCTTCTACGGCTATTGCTCCTAATGCTGATCTAATTGTAACTGGTATACCTGAAGTCAGCAGCGACGAACATCAGCAGTTGATCGGCAGCCTATTTGGGAGGCTGAAAGTTCCAGACTTGGTCGCGCATGTCATTAAGGTACGTGTTTTCACTAAGCCTGCTGCCAGAGCAGTTGGGTCACAACCATCCACGTCATCGGTTGCTCGGCAGTCATTGCTTGTTCATATGTCCTCAACGCAAGTTCGCGATGCCGTGGTTGACGCCAAACGTGTGGCCAGAAGGCTGAGGCTGTCCGACTTCACCACCATCCCGGATGGCTTCCATGACAACGACATCAATGTCAATGAATTTTTGCACTCCACTACGTCGAAGCTTCTTAAGCTAACGCGCAAGAAAATAAGCGATCTGCAACGAGGGAAAGCGTGGGTCAGATCAGGTGTCATCCGAGCCAAAGCTAATGACGACGATAAACCGGTCGTGATATCCTGTGAAGCTGACGTAGCGCGCCTTATCTGACGGGCAACCACTTCACCGCCTAAGAGCGATGAAGAGATCTTTAGAACAGCATACATTAATGCCAATTCCATTCGGAGTCATCTTGAAGCTGCTACGCATCTCACCAGCCGTGATAACGTTCACATCCTGGCGGTCAGCGAGACCTGGCTCACCCCTGAAGTCTGCTCAACAACTGCGAGTATTCCTGGTTATTCCTTGTTTAGAAAGGACCGATCTATATTCCGTCCGGGTGGATCTCACTACGCCCTGGGAGGTAGAGTGGCCATATATGTCCGCGAAGATGTTAAGGCCAAATATTTACGCTGCTCGGAAGGAACCGACATTGACGATGTTGAGTACCTATGTCTTGAGATTTCCACCAGTTCTGGAGTAAAACTCCTTGTTGCAGTTGTTTATCGGCGGCCTAATAGTCCTGCTGCAGTGGAATTTTTCACGCAGATAGGCCTGCTAAGTGTTAATTACGCTAACGTAATTTACTTTGGAGACTTCAACACCGACCTATTTATAGGCAAACCTCACGCGAACTTCCTGCATAAGTTCATTACTGAAAACTCTTTGTATTTGGTGCCACACGGGCCTACGCACCTTACCACCCACTCCGGAACATGGCTTGACGCTATAATCATTGATGATGCAGCGAAACTTGTGAACCATACAAAGTCAGAATCACCGTTTGCCGCCGGCCATCTTGCGTTGTTTGCTAAGCTCAGTATCGTAGCACCTAAGTTTATGCCAAAGAACATACAATACAGGGACTTTCGAAAGTGCAATGCAGAGCTAGCAAACAGGGATGTCTGCGATCGACTTGCAGCCCTTCCCGAGGACGAGACAAGCCCGAACATAATGGTCTCCTGCATGGAGACAATTGTCACCGACGTACTCGATACCTACGCACCCTGCAAAGATAGACCAGTGACTAGACCGGCAGCTCCTTGGATGACCGCCGAGCTAAAGCAGCTGCTAAAAACTAGGGATGCCCTCTACAGGCAATACAGAGCATCCAAGTCTTTGCTCGTCTTGGCTGACTATCGGCAACCCAGGCGCGAGGCCAAGTGTCGCCTTCGCACGGCGCGGGAGGCATACCTTGCTACAGCCGTAGAAGGGTTTACTGATACCGCCAAGCTATGGCAATTCCTCGCTCGCCAGGGTTTCGCTTCGTCACACATCGACTTCGCCGCAGATCCCATTACGGTGCCAGAGGTTGATGCGGCTGTTGCTAAGTGCCTACGCAAATCAAAAGGACACAGCCCCGATGGGCTACCCTTGGCCTATCTTGCGCCTTTATTGTCGTCGCTGAAGCCATTTTTGCTCCGCATCTTTAACTGCTCATTATTGACTGGCATTTATCCTTCGCGGTGGAAAAGATCGCTGATCATACCTCTCAAGAAGATTGACAAGCCACTACAACCATCTGATACACGGCCTATCGCAAATCCCTGCCACACAGCAAAGATATTTGACACGATCATCGCCAGGCGACTCACCAATCATCTAGAGAGAAATGCTTTGCTGCATCCTATGCAATCGGGTTTCCGCGAAGGCCACGGTACCCAGTCGGCACTAGTCGCGATCACAGATACCATACGGAAAAGAGTTGAAGATGGGTGTGTCACGATAATGGTGGCGTTCGACTTCCGGAGAGCATTTGACTTGATGAACCACGCGTCGTTCCTCACGGAGCTGAGGAGGCTGGGAGCCGGTGTTGACGTCCTGAGATGGTTTTGCTCGTACTTGTCAGGTCGCTCTCAGGCTATACTTGGCCCTGGAAACACTCCATCTTACCTTCCGGTCACGTCGGGTGTACCCCAGGGGTCGACCACGGGTCCCATATGCTTTCTGGTGGAGATAAACACCCTCCCCAGCGCTCTTCGTCACTGTAGTGCCAAACTCTTCGCTGACGACTTTATAGCGTACATACAGTGTCCACCAGCCCACGTCGATGACGCTATCCATCAGTTGAACGAGGATATTGAAGCAGTAGCCGCTTCGGCAGACCAACATGGCCTCCAACTTAATAGCTCTAAGACAAAGTGCATAATGTTTGGGTCTAACACGAACTTGGCACGTATAGCCCTTTGCTCATTGACACCGGTGGTATTAAGAGGAACTACTATACCGTTCTCCAACTCCTTGCGATATCTCGGCGCCACACTATGTCCCGACCTACGGTGGAATAGCGAGGTGTCGCTGATTTCTACACGCGTAAACTGCGCCCTTCACCGCCTGAAATTCCGAGGAAGTCGTCTACCGCGAAGAGTGAAGCAGCTTCTGGTCAGCGCATTAGTCATACTCCACCTCGCCTATGCGCTGGTTTTAATGAACGGGTGCCCGAAGTACATCGACATCAAACTGCAACGACTCATGAACCGTGCGATAAGGTTTGTGTTCAACCTGAAGAGAGATGTCCATATCTCTCCTTATCGCCGGGAACTGCGATGGCTAACTGTCTCCGAACGCAGACGTTATTTCGTGGGTCTATTGGTGCATCGCACCCTGAAATCTGGTAAACCGCAGTACCTCTATGAACCGCTGCGCGAACTTCTCGTGAGCCCTCGCCGTTCATCACGATCGGCAACGCCTAGCTCGGTCGCCCCAACGTGCAGAACTGAAACCATGAAGTCCTCGTTTCTGGTCGTTGGTATTGATATGTGGTCCACGCTGTCTGAGGAGATACGAGCGCTACAGTCCACGGATGCATTTAAGACCAATTTCCTGGAAGTTTTACGAGCGTCGAGTTGAGCTATTTCCCGGAAGTGCGGAAACGGAAGACCTGAGCCATCTCCTGTAGTATTAACTTATATTGTATATTTAGTTAATTTCTCATCAATAATATTTTCTGTACATACATGCACATCAATATTTCATACATACATACATACATTTCTCATCAATAATATTTTCTGTACATACATGCACATACACTTCATACACTTCTATACATTTATTTCTATGCATGTTTTATATGCATACATGCGCATACAGTTCATACATTTCTATACTTAGTATTGCGCGGTATACACACTATGATTACACACTCCGCATTTTCTATGCGTTACACGCTGCACAAAGTATATGTTATCAACCTTACTGCGTGTTATGTACAGCTTTGCTCTATTGCCATTCGGGCCTTGTGCCCTTGGCATAATAATAAACAGTCAACAGTCTCTCTCTTTCTCTCTCTCTCTCTCTCTCTCTCTCTCTGTCTCTCTCTCTCTCTCTCTCTCTCTCTCTCTCTCTCTCTCTCTCTCTCTCTCTCTCTCTCTCTCGGTGCGGACGTATGTCACATCGCTCCGTAAAAGTATACGTTTCTTACGGGGTTAAAAGGTGTAGAGAAATACAAAAGTTGGTACATAGATGCAGTTATAGACAGTGCGTAGTGCAGTGCATTTTTCTAATCAAAATGTGCTAATTTGTGACAGTGAGATTGAAATTTTGTTTCGATAATCGAGTTGGCACGGAAACGACAGGTATCCATAAAATTGCCAACGTGTTCGCGTTGGCGGACACGGCGATTAACGCAACTAATTAGACGTATAGCGACCGCGATTTATTCGAAGTCGATAATGACGAAATGAATCCAATCGACTATTCCGAATATCGTTGCTCGGCGTGCAAAAAAGAAGTGAAGAATATTGTCGTACAGTGCACAACCTGCAAGTCGTCGAAATTTTTCTTTCACCCGGGATGTGCTAGTAAACACAAGGCGTATAAGAACGATGAAATAGTAAAGTGCGAAGGGCCGTTTAAACAAATTGTGATCGGGGACGAACGTGCCGAAATGAAAAGAACGGATAGTGGTAGAGAAAGAACGGGTTCGATTGGATCAGTGGCAAGTGCTTCGGGAAGTACAGGCAGACCATCAAATGTAGACACAAAGATAGACTGGTTGATTAAAACAGTAAAGGAAATTAGAGATGAAGTAGCATGCAAACGTGAAATTAAGACGATGATCAAGGAAATAATCCGCGAGGAACTATGAAGCTTCAAGGAAGAATTGGAAGAGATGAAGAGAAGCATACAGGAGAAAACTGCAGAAGTCACAGAAGGCCAAATAAAAAGCTATAGTGAAGCAGCGAAAGAGAAGAGGAAAGAAAGCATCATAATTGTCAAGCCGAGAACAGAACAAGAGAGTGAAACGACCAAGAAATTGGTAAAAGAAAAAGTGGACATAAAAAACCTAGCGGTAGGGATAACAAAGATCAAAGAGGGAGGCAAAGGATCGATCATTTTAGGTTGTGAGAGTGAGAGAGAGATAAAAAAGCTGAAAGAGACAGTACGTGAGAAGCTAGGGGATGATTTTGATATCGAGGAACCGAAAAAGAGAAAACCGAAAATAAAAATCATAAATGTCAGTGAAGAAGAAATGAGTCTAAACGACGAAAATCTGATAGATACGATCTTAAAACAGAACGAAATAAACGAACAAGAAGAAGGATTCTACATAAGAGTGTTGAAAAAAATTGTAAGACAGAAAAAAGGTGACAGAACACAAACAAGAGGAGGAGGAAACAGAGAAGAAGGATCGTTAATACTTGAAGTAGACAAAACGACCCATGAAAGAATGATAAGAAGAGAAAAAATAAGCATCGGATGGAGAAAGTGCCGAGTATTTGACTATTACAATGTTAAAAGATGTTTCAAGTGCTGGGCTGTTATCATATTGCCAAAAATTGTACAAGACAGGACACGTGCTACAAATGTGCAGGAAACCATAAGGCAAACGAATGCACGACAACAAAGAAGAGGTGTGTGAATTGTATGCACAAAATTAAGACATACAATTTAAAAATAGATGATGAACACGAGGCGGTAAGTATTGAATGTCCGACGTTTATCAGAGCGTTGGAGGAGGAAAAAAAGAGAACAGGTTGGGATTCCACGACATAGCAACCACAGACGGAGTCAATACTGTACACAAATGCCCAAAGCCTGATCGCGCATAAAGATGAAATCCAACACCAAATTATGAAGGCGATGAGTCCGGCGTTCCTGGCGCTAGCGGAGACGATTGATAGAGGATATTGAAGACAGTGAGGTCAACATACCGGGATACAGTATCGCCAGATATGATGGAGAAAACAGGAATACAGGGGGAGTCATGTTATATATAAGAGACGATATAAAATATGAGATAATAATAAAAGATAAAATAATATCCAACTGTTGGTGTATTGCGGTAGATGTAAAGAGCACCATATATAAAGGAGTGCTCGCTGTAGTGTCAGCCGAGTGCGTCAGACGGTGATTTTATACGTTTTCTGGAGAACACAGTGGACTTACTGGTAATGAAAAATCAATGTATAATGATAGGGGATGTCAATATAAACCTAATGGCGGACACGTTTTATGCGAAAAAGATACAAACAGAAATGTCATGTTTGGGTATGAAGCAATATATTGATAAAGCAACGAGAATTACAAAAGATAGCGAAACATTAATACATGTTGTTTTTGCCAATGTTAATATACGATGCGAGGTGCACGATACACCAAAGATAACAGATCATTCGTGTATAAGCATTGATCTGAATAAAGTTAAAAAAGAAGAAAAATATAGAGAGTTTATCAGTAGAGACTATAGTAAATTTCACATTGGGGAGTTCCTGGAGACAGTAGAAGCAACACTTGAAAGACGAGATGATCTGGAAATAAATGCAAGAGCCGAAAAAATTTAAAATCCCAATCCGATGGGACGGGAAAAAATGGTATTCGGAAGACGTAAGAATAGCTACCAAAAAAAGAGATGACGCATACACTATAGCAATGTATACGAATGCACAACAAGACTGGCTACAATTTAAAATCGAAAGAAATACGGCTGTTAAAATAATAAGGAAAAGGAAGAAAGAATATTATGAAATGATGATAGACAAGAATAGAAATGATTCAAAAATGATGTGGAAAACCTTAAAAGAAGTGATCAGAGGAGAAAATATGGGAACAAGCGAAATACATAGCGTAGATTTTGAAATACTAGATAACACACAAAACGATCAATTAGCAGATAAATTTAATTTATACTACATTAAGAGCATAAATGATATAATAAAGTCCATAAGGGGGGATAGCAATAGCAGGAAAACTATTTATGTCATAGCGAGTAAGGGGAGTATAGAAAACTTCGAAATGATAAATGTAAGTAAAGTTGAACGAATTATTCTGAACTTGCCACGTAAAAAAGGAACAGATGAAGAAATAAGTAGCGACTTACTTAAAGCAAGTGTTCAAGTTATAAAGGGAGAACGTGTAAGTGTAATTAATGATTCGTTAAGTAAAGGAATATGTTCGGAGACGTGGAAAACATTCACAATAATACCTATTCCAAAAATAGTAAAACCCAAGAAAGCTAGTGAATATAGGCCGATAAACATATTGCCAATCTACGAGAAAGTATTAGAATTAGTAGTAAAAGAACAAATAGAAAAATACTTAGAATACAATAATATAATTACAGAGCACCAATCGGGGTTTAGGAAAAACCATTCTTGTGAGACGGCAATTCAAACGGTTATTGATGAATGGACAATGTTAATAAGCGAAGGAGCAGTAATAGGTGTAATATTTCTAGATTTGAAACGAGCATTTGAGACTGTTGATAGGGAAAGATTAATAGAAAAATTATATCAGTATGGTATGAAAGGAAAAGTGCTTGAATGGTTAAAATCGTACCTAAATAATAGAACGCAGAAAGTTAAATTCAATAATCAATGGTCGAAGTGTATGACAATACAGTATGGTGTCCCACAGGGATCTGTGCTGGGACCTCTACTCTTCACATTATATATAAATGATATAGTCCAAATTTGTCCAGAGGAATGTAGTATTAAAATGTTCGCAGATGATACAATTATACATGTAAAAGGGCGTGGGAGTGCGGAAGTGGAAACGAAACTGAATAAAGTGTTGCCTATAGTTGAAAATTGGATGAATATAAATAAATTGAAAATGAATGCGACGAAAACAAAATATATGAAGATGAGAAGTGTACGAAAAGAACTAAAGAAAAATACAATACTAAAAGATCTAGATGGCACAGATATAGAACGCGTTGAAAAAATATAATATCTGGGAATAATCATCGATAGTAAACTCTGACTCGAAGACCACTGTGAGAAGAAAATAGGGAAAAAAATAAGTTTTTTAAATAGAATAGGGAATGATATGTCGGGTTATACGAGGTGCACGGTTTATAAATCAATCATAGCACCTCATTTCGAATATTGTGCAACGCTACTAACAGGTATGGGTGAGACACAGCTGTCAAATCTGCAGATAATGCAAAACCGTGCGATGAGGGTCATATTGCAATGCGACAGATACACTAAGGTAGAAAGAATGTTAGAGGCGTTGCAATTTATGTCTGTAAGACAAAGATTATATTATAACGTGTGTATTTTTATTTTTAAAATTATAAAGGGAATGTTGCCACCGCCACTAAGCAATAAACTAGTAGTAGTAGGAGGCCCAACGAGGCAAGCTGATAATATTATAATAAAATTTCGAAAAACAACAAGCGCTCAAAAAAGTTTATTTTATGAAGGCGTAAAAATGTACAATGTTATACCAACTGCGATAAAACAATAGAAAAGAATGTATTGTAACAGAACAGTGTAAAAGAATTTATTGTAACAACGGTTCCTAGTTTGTAAAATTATTAATGTATAAAAAATAGCCGACAAGGCTAATAAAGATCCATCAATCAATCTCTCTCTCTCCCTCTCCCTCTCTCTCCCTCTCTCCCTCTCTCCCTCTCTCCCTCTCTCCCTCTCTCCCTCTCTCCCTCTCTCCCTCTCTCCCTCTCTCTCTCTCTCTCTCTCTCTCTCTCTCTCTCTCTCTCTCTCCCCCCCCCCCTACTATTATTACTATTTATTGAATATACACAATTCAGTTGAAGATTTCTCATTATTGCTTGATTAGTATCTCCAGAAGTGAAACTAACATGACTCTGCCAGACCTCTCATTGAGTGAACCTACTACCGTTTTTATCAATTGCCTTTTCCGTCGACGTACAATACATAGTTCAAGCAAATAATCTTTTTTTTTTACAAAAATAGCACCCGATGACGGCGAGTGCCATCAGGCGCGGAACAGCCTCCGGATCATAATTTACCACTTTTCGACTCCTGATTCTCATTTTATTTTTTGTTATTAACAAATTAGTGGAAAAAACCACATTTTTTTGTTTTTTGCTTATGAAACAAAAAATAATAAAGGACTCTGATTAGTCTCAATGGACGAATTGTAGATAATTAAAATACGCATAAAATGTGCGCCGAAAAAAACTGATCGGTCAATAATTAAGGGAGATACACTGAAAAAACCGAGAACAAAACGTTTTTTTTTCAAAGTATATAACTCCGCCATTTTTAAAGTTGTAGACCAGGCTCTTTGCAAGCTAGTAGGTATGGATACGTACTTTTTGTGTGCGAAACCTGGGCACTGTCGGATAATTAGTTTTTGCTTCATTACAATGAACATTTAATTGTGCCATATTTTGCGGAGAGACTCGATGCTCTGGAGGTCGCCCGATTTAAGGTTAACAAGCGGCTTTTGAAACTAGAACTGTTGACCTATTAATCGTCAATTATAGATTTACGTTTAATTGCATTTAAGTAGGTGAAAATCGCGCCTACACATGACCAAAAATGCCCGAACGCGCGAAAGTAGTCGAGCAGTGGCGGTAGACCGGCAGCCGCGGGGAAGCCGCATATATAGTAATATGCGGCTTCTGAATATGAAGCGCGCTCGGCCCAAGTTTCGTGTCTATTTATTTGATTGTTTCAAGCACCAGTGGGACTATTTTAACATTTTTTTTAAATTTGGGGTTACTCGATCACGGGAATCTGATTCTTTACTCAGATTTCATGTAAAATGAACGGACAATTTTTTTCAGATGTTTTAACCTACGCGGTCTCATATTAATATAATATATATTGAACAATTAAGAATATTATTAAATATTATTCGAATAATATTCCAATAATATTCAAACAATAATAAACTTAATAATAATATTAAAATATTATTCGAATAATTTTTAATACTATTCTTGGGCCGAGCGCGCTTCTATTAGTATATATGCAGCTTCCAAGCGTCTGCCGGTCTACCCCTACTACTCGGCCACTTTCGCGCGCTCGAGCGTTTTTGATCATGTTTAGGCGCAATTTTCCCCTACTTAAACGCAATTAAACGAAAATCTAAAATTGACGATTTATAGGTCAACAGTTGTAGTTTCAAAAGCCGCTTGTTAAACTTAAATCGGACGACCTTCAGAGCATCGAGCTTCTCCGCAAAATATGGCACAATTAAATGATCATTGCAATAACGCAGAAACTACCCAGATAGACACGTGTGCGTCATATTGGCATCATATTTAAGTTTTCTATGATGCATAGAAAGGCTCAAAGCTATGTGTCGCTTATGAGTGCTCACCTTCAAATGATATTTACGCCATACGATAATTCCCAATATTATATCGAAATGAAGCAAAGTTGTTTTCACGTGAGCATTCGTACGGTGAATTCATCAGACTAGCAAAATGGGCTCATAAAAATACAAGAATAAGTACATGCATATGGGGCTCATATGGGCGTCATCGCGTGACGAAATTGCAGTGTTCAAATGGAACTCATATTGGGGTCATGGCACGATGAAGTTATTGTGCTTACGGGACCAAAAAAAAATTAGTCATTTCTTTTTATTTATTTATGTTTTGATTTTTTACTGCTTTGGTATTACAGTAAACCTCCGCCGGTACAAGTCGGTTCCTCTCTAGTCCTTCCCCAGTGGTAATGCGAGAAACATGGCACAGAAATTTTTGTCGTCTGTGGGGATCGAACCCGGGTCCTTCTGCGCGAGAATTCAGCGCTCTATCTACAGAGCCACCGGGCTTTTCCTCATTCAAGTTCTTATTTAGTATACCTATAATATGATAGTGGAGAATTGAGATCTACGTATGTTTTGCAGTAGAATTCATACACAGTGCCCCCGTCGAATGCATCACAGAGTAACATACATATCGCCATCATATGGCACTCATGGGATGTATGTATAATCATTGCATGACTGCCATATGGCGCCGATATGAAGATATTCAATGCAGAATTTGAAATGTCCGTCTTGTGATTTCATGATGTAGTCAGCGGATGATGCATTTCGAAACGATAAATTTAAGTTACGATGTTTATCAAATCTATGATACTGAATGAGTTCCTGAAATGTATGTTTCTATGACGCCAAAATGTGTTCATGTTGAGCCCTATCATGCGTCAATTGATGCTGCCACAATGAAACCACGTCAGAATTTGTATACATGACTTCAATATGATGCTAAAACTGCAGATTTCAATTGCGGATACTTTGAAAACGGCCATATGAGTTCAACATGCTATAAACGTATGATGCACTGTCAAACGTCAAATTGCAATCAAAATGTTTTGTAAACTCATGATGCTAAATGACTTCATGACTTTGCATCACATCACGTAGTCGATATGCAGCAAAATTTATTTCATCAATTGCATGCACGGCGTGAAAATCACGGCTGTCTATCTGGGTAGTTATCCGACAGCGCCTAGGTTTCCCACATAAAAAGTACGTATCAATACCTACTATCTCGCGAAGAGCTTGGCCTACAACTTTAAAAATGGCGGAGTTATACATTTTTGAAAAAAAAACGTTTTCTTTCTCGATTTTTTCAGTGTATCTCCCTTAATTATTGACCGATCGGCTTCTTTCAGCGCTCATTTTATGCATATTTCAATTACCTACAATTCGTTCGTTGGGACCAAACAGATTCTTTCATTATTTTTTGTTTTATCAGCAAAAAACAAAAAATGTGGTTTTTTCCACTAATTTGTTAATAACAAAAATAAAATGGGAATCAGGAGTAGAAAAGTGGTCAGTTATGATCGGGAGGCTGTTCCGCGTCTGATGGCACTCGCCTTTATCGGGTGCTATTTTTGTCAAAACCTGGTGATTTTAGAGCTCTATTCCTTAGACTAACAACAAACTTTGCGTCTACCACTCGACGTTCAACTCGATTTTCCGTCTCTATCCATAGACATGACATTCCATTGTAATATTAAGCGTCCTCTACTGCAGTTTAATCATTAGGCGGCTGGAATAATCGATAATCGACCAATCACGCAGCACATAATATTCAAGGTTTTTCTCAAAAAGTGTTATCGTTAAATGCGGAAATAATAGTGTAAAAATTTCAAGAAATATTCTTCACCTTATAACTTGCTATTTGAAAGTCAATTTTGTTTGCTAATTGGGTCCGAATTTTGGCATATCCACTTTTTTATACGCTGAATACGGAAAAAATAATATCACATATTGTGAAACTTGATGTGAAATCAAGGTAAAAACAATAATTATCGTTAATACCTGCGGTTGAAAAAGTCATTACTTGAAGAATAGCCGAGTAAAAATAAGTAAACGGCTTTAAAAATAATGTTCTATTAGTCAGCAATTTTCTCGTGACACACTTTGGGAAGTCGGTATGTTTACTGATGAACGCCTGTCATATAATAACTGGTAGCCTGGAAATATTCTTGAGGGTGACATTTGCAACACGTATAGCAATTTTTTTGTACTCAGCGCATCCCAAAACGTGAGTATATCAACCGTGAGGGAAAAAGCGGCAAAAAAGGAAATGTTGATTTTGAAACGGCCATTTTAAAGGTCAAGGATGCTTTTAGGAATCTTTACATCTATTTTGTTTCATATCCAGCGTATTAGTCTACATAGTAAAATACTTTACGCGATTGAGGGTAGAGAAAAACGTAGAGGACATCAACGGGATAAAATGTATAGTTGTACAATTTTCGTCAGAAGATTTTTTTCTGACTTCCTCTTCTTTTTCGAAATAATACATCTTTTTGCCCTATTAACTCGTATTTAACTCTTTTCGTCATAGGTAATAAATTTCTAAAAATTCGGAATCCCCGGGTTGAAATATATAACAATATATGGTGCATATGGTAGTCGCAAAAATTGTTGACTATTACCGTTTTTGACGGGACTAGGTATCGGCAATTGAACTTTCGATACCTCATAACAGTTTTTTGGTCATCACCCAAGGCATCGCTTTTTTCTGTGGACCCACAATTTTATTAACGTGGGTTCCGAACCACACATTGCATAGAAAAAGCACATAGAAAAACTCCATTGGTGCCGGCGGAAATCATCATTATAATATATACGTTACGAATATTTTTCCTTAAATATGTTTGAGAAAGACGCTTACTTCAATTCCAGCTTTTGTATAGACGTTGCCTTCCAAATGTCTCGTATCTTCATCTTCTGAGCTCTCTTCGGAAGAATATTTAGATTTAGCAGGTTCTGTAGTATTTTGTATCTTGTCCTCGAACTTTTCAGTTACTTGTAACTGAGGCTTGAGATCTGGTGGTGGTATCGGTTCCTTTGTACCAATCAAATTGGTACCTGCGGATCTGAAAGACATTAATCCATTATATTATTTTCTTGAATATGATCATTCTTGTTTAGATTTATGTTCAGAAAATATCGTTCAAAAAACATAAATTGAGTGTAACAATTTATTAGTTATGAGAATGCGGCAATGTTCGATAGAGGATCTGGAATGCGGGTAAAAGTGGCGAGACACACAAAAAACACAATACCGGGCCGTTAAGGTCACAACTAAGGTTGCTCGTTCTTTATTTTTTCCAGGTCAGTTAGATCAGTCACACGATCACACAATTTAAGGCGAATAACCACGTAGCTCACAGAGACGGTCAAGAATAAGCTGACAAAATAATAACATGGACAAAAGAATATACGCGATGGTCAATACAATAAGCGCTGGTCAAATATTGTACGTGATGGTCGAATATCACAAAAAAAACAACTCGATAACTGTTAAGCCGCACGAAGGCTAGGCAAGTTCTTGAACTAATGGCCGCCAGACCGGTTCCGGCGAGCCACGAGGCGAGCAAGCGAGCGTCGTAGAGGGGGGAGTGTCGCTAGCATCGATCGACGCTAATTCCTCTATCGATAACTGCCGTAATGTCGCGCGGCAATTTTTATATATATTTCGGCGTCGCTGAAACAGGTAACATATCGAAAGATTCGCCGAAATGTCTTTAAAATACCCTATCGTTATATTTTTCATATTATTTCATAACGAAGCTTGCTGATCGGGTTGCTGCCCGGGAGCATTTGTCGCGATTGATGGCGTGACCACGTGCGTTTACGAGAAGTTATACTCTTTCAAATATCGCGAATGGTTTGTGAAACCACTCGTCGGTACATATGTTTTTTTAGTACTTCACGTTTTGTCTATTATTCTCCTTGATGATCGATCGTTTAGGCCATTTATCTTATGATTGAGTTAACCATGGTTGTCCCGTCCTCCATAGCGAGTGATGTTCAAGCTGAGTTGTTGATAAGCTTCGAGATACGTAGTCTGCGGAGTTGGAAGTGCCAGGAACGTGTCGCCAATGCGCCATTGGTGTTAATTCATGAATTTGCGTCACACGATTCCTCACATAATGCTTCCATCGCGCTGCTTGAGATTTGACCCGTGTGTGTGTCACTTGAGAATCCGTCCACAGGTAGACATTGTCAATTTGATATATGCTCGAGTTTGATATGTGATTGAACGTAGTGCATGAGATTGGCATGCATCAATGCAGCTGTGAGTTCGAGTCTCCGGATTGTCGATTTTTTGAGTGGTGCGACGTTAATCTTAGAGCACACCAATGACGTCATTCTTATATTTGTGGACGGCGAGAAAACAGTAACGTATATTACTGCTGCCATGGCGAGTTGAGATGCGACAGAGAAGCCATGTAATTCCACTATCGAGTTGGTGTAAGTATTGAACCATTGAGGTATTGAGAGTCTGGCCAGACTTCTGAAATCTTCTCTGATCGCGTTCCATCGAGAGGTGACTTGAAACGGCAGTGGAGCCTCTCAATCGAGTTTGTGAAGTCATAATTCTTGTAATAGCATCTTCGCACGAATTACGACTGGAGCTAAGAAGCTGAGTGGATCAAATATTTGTGTGACTTCAGACAATATGAGTCGTTTTGATAATTTGCAGTGTGTAGTTGCCTTCGTCGAAAATGTAAATTCATCGTTGATTGAATTCCATCGTAGTCCGAGAATTTTGGTACTACAGTCGTCGAGAGATATTGTGGTATTTTGTGTTTGATTATTTTTTAAGATGATTGTAGTAAGGTGGCGGTGTTGGAATGCCACTTGGCAAGTGGAAAATCGCTCGCGCTGCGCAACTGTGTCAGCCGATTTGCAATCTCAAAGAGGTCCTCACTCGTATTAGCACCACCAAATATGTCGTCGACGTATCTAGCGTGCTGAATTGATGGCACTGCCAATAAATATTTTTCGCCTTCGTCTTCAGCGAGTTGTAATAGTGTTCTTATGGCGAGAAATGGCGTGTCCTTTGCACCATAAGTCACTGTAATGAGATTGTAAGGTGTCTCTCTCATTTCTTTATCAACCCACAATATTCTTTGGAGTCTCCAATCATCTTCATGTACTTTTATCTGACGGTACATTTTGGTTATGTCTGTGGCAAATATAAAATTGTGATGACGAATCCACAGTAACACATCAAATATATTTAATAACAGATTTGCACCAGTGTGCATCAAATCATTGACCGAGAGTCCAGTTGTTGTGGGACTTGAGCCGTTGAAGACAACCCGCAGTTTTGTTGATGTACTGTCAAGTTTGAGAACGCCATGGTGTGGTAGATAGTAAATGGTGTGGTCATTGGGCGAGATTGAGTTTGCATTGACCATGTGGTTGAGCGACTCATATTCTTCCATAAATTTAGTATATAATTCACCATACTCTTGATTATTTCTTCAGCTTGTTGAGGTTGCGTTGCAAACAGAAGTGGGCGGTGTCGTATGAATTGCCCAATGTCCTTGAAGATGATTTGAGAGGTATTCGTACGATGTATCGACCCGTTGAGTCTCGAGAATGCGTTGCAATAACGTGTTCTTCATATTCTTGTTCATCTACTGTTAGATGTGATAATTGATCAGATGGTAGCTCTTCTTGAATCCAGAACTTCATCAACAGGTCTCGAATTGAAGCGTTACTTTCATGATTCATTGTGACGTTATGTGATGAGGTTGATCGTAAGTTGTATGCGTTGGTTGGACCAAGAATGAGCCATGCAAATATGGATAATTGTGCAATTGGCATGGTGGGTGGACCCTTTATAATATTTGGCTTGATGATTTGTCCATAGTAGTCCGCTCCAATAATGATATCAATTGGCCGTGGTTGTAGATAATCAGGATCAGCCAAGTTAAGTTTGTCGAGATGTGGCCAATGTGGCATGAAGGTAATATTGATGTCAGCGTTCGCAGAACGTGAGCGTGTATCTTAATCGTTGAGCTTGTATGGATTGATTTTACTTTTATTGTGGCGAAGCCACGCGTATATGATGACTGATTTCTACCAATGCCAATGATTGAGATGTGTAATGGCGTTCGTCGAATGCCGAGATTGTTGAGCAATTGTTCAGCAATGAAGGTCAATTCAGATCCGGCATCAATCAGCAGCCGCACGTTGTGGAAAGCTGTCGATGATAAGATTTGAGCGATGGTGGTTGCCAAGAGCATATGTTTGTTGTGTGTGACTTGCCACTGATCGTTGATCATCAAAATGTTGTATGGTATGCGTGTGGGATCGTTGACCCCGTTGAGATTGCGAGTGTAGTGTGACGACTGCACCGAGGTCTCAATGTGATTAAGAGTTGGTTTTTGTGGGTCCCACATATGCGGCCTGTGCCTGAGCCTCGGGTGATATTTGTTGAGCGTTGCCCAAATGCAAGAGAGTGTGGTGATTTTCCTTGCACTCCTTACATCGATGCACAGACTTACAGTATGCAGTCGTGTGCCTTCCACAACATTTCCAGCACAAGGACGCCTGATTAATGAGTTGTCGGCGCGCCTTGACTGACAATGCACGGAATTTTCTGCACGATACAATGAAATGATCTTCACTGCAGCAGTCCTATGGATAGTGCTGTAAGTTTGGTCGAGGTTGAGCTCGAGCTTGCGATGCAGTATTGGATGATCGTTGACCACCGAATGCACTGTGAGGTTGTTGACTGGATCCGCTGGTTACTGACTCAACGGACTCGAGAGCTCTCACCGTTGATGCCATGAATGATAATAGATCACTCTTTGGTGGGAACTCTTAAGAGGGGCCCAATCTGCTCTCCCATGCCTCGCGTGTGGTTTTGTCAAAGTTACGAGCAGCTATGTGGATGAGTAGCGCATTCCACCGGTCTTCTGGCGTTGCCATTGGTTGAACCGCTATGTCGACATCACGTACAGTGTTGACCAATTACCTGAGTGAGGTCGCGTTGGGATTTTTGATTGACATGATGGCAAGGAGTTTGTCAAACTGTGCTTGCATCATGATTCGTTTGTTGAGATAGCGCTGCTTCAAGTTGTCCCATGCTGGCTCAAATGAATCACCTCTGAGTGGCAGTGAGGAGATTAGTTGAAATGGTTCACCAGATAAACTCGCATGGAGATATTGCTCAAGTCGCTCAATGTCTGAGATTGAGTTGATGTTAATGATGATGGAGGTGAACAGTTCGCTGAAATGTGTCCACTCCAAGTAGTTGCTGCTAAACTTTGGTATATGCAAATTCGGCAATTTTCCTGACACCTGTTGTACTTGAGGTATTGATCGAGCGTTGCCGTTGACGGTGAGCCTCGACTTGAGTCGACCAAGACGCATCTCTGCATCAAATACCAGATCCATGAACATCTCGACGCAGTTTGTTCCGAAATATTCATGGTTGATGTGTGTGCTAGGCCATGTGACCTCGAGATAGCTGTGTTCTTTGTTGAAGGCCTTATTGATGTCACCAACGTACTCTGTGAATCGTTAAATCTCATACAGTGAAACCAATTCAGGATCCTCCGACTGTTTAACGATGAGTCGCTGAATTGCATACATTCGGTTGAATTGAGATTTTGGCTTTAGGTTCAATTCTGTCGGAAGTGAACCGCCTGGCAAATGTGAACGAGTGCGCACCCATAACTCGGTGGTGTTAGGCAATGTGAGTGTCGTAGTTGGCAGCGTCGCTGGCTTAACGATGTCTACGGGTGAAGCAGGTCGACTCACCGATCTGTTGCTTTTGCCACTCTTAAGAGACACTATTACAGGCGTCGTACGCTTCGAAATTTTCATCAGTACTTCTGCAAGCCCTAGACAATCAATCAGGTTAAAAATTGGCAGGTGCACAGAGAATTATGGCAAAATTAGGCTTTTGGTATTTTTTATCGAAATATTAAAAACAAATTTGCAGTTTTGCGTTATTACGGGAGTAATCACAGATTTGCGTATAAATGCACGGATCGAATCGTAATATCAAGAGCAAGAGCCACTCCACAATTAAAAAACACACATTTCGAGCTTTATTTCATTAGAATATAAGCAACATTGAATAAACAAAGGCTGTTGAAAGTTTTTGACAAGAAGATATCGACAATTTGACCGATATACGAACAAAACAGTATAGTGAAATTCTAAGAGAAGGCGCTGGCGAAATTTTCTCAAGAAACTTTTACAAGTGTTTTTACAAGTGTTTTGCTTATATTAGGTTTCTACTCAGGATTATTGCTTAGGGTTAGTTGAGAGCATGTGCTACCTGTTAATATGATCAAATTATTGCAGGTTATGAGTACGAGCTCCATGACTAACCTTATTAATTTTTGAGATTTTATCATTTTCCATGTGATTATTTTAATTAATCCATGATATTAATGCTCTGGTGTCCTCAAAAGATACAATGAGGTGATGATCATTGTGAGTTTGCATATTTCAAGACAAACGATGTTCAATATTTGTTAGCATTCACGTGAGCAAGTATTACTGATCTCGCTTTTGGCGAACTTTGAGGTTTCAAACGGATGAGAGATATTTCCGACAGTTGGGTCAGTGCCGTATTTATGAAATATCGGTTCATGTGTCAATTTTCGGTAGGTCGCCGCCCTGTTCCAATTAATGTCCATGATGGAATTTCATAGACATGAATTTGAATGGGGAAGATGATTTGTTTAATTGTATAATTATGTTTAACATTATGTAATTCAGTGTGGATGGTCCCTGTGCGTGGAAAGTCAATATTGTTTTTATCGTTATTTAGTAAAATGTCATCCCCCCCCCCCCCCCCCCCCCCCTCGTTATTCTGGTTATGCCAATATGTTCATAGTTAAATAATCAACTCATATATGTTACTAAGTTTGTCTATGTCTGTTCTAAAGTTTATTGAATTTGTGTGTGATTTTATTTGTATCATCTCTAAGATGAGTCGCTTCTTTAGCCATTCTTCATTGTTCAATATTTTGACTTCACCAAATTTAAAATTGTGTTTCATTTGTATGCTATGTTGTGCCAGAGCTGTATGTTGAGCGTCTATGTGTCTTACGTTATTCCTATGTTCGTTAATTCTGATTTTTAAGCGCCTTTTTGTTTGCCCGATATATATTGCATTGCAGTCTTCACATTGAATTTTATATACTACATTTGATTTATCCCGAGTTTCTATATTGTCTTTCGTAGATCCCGTTATCGATAAAATGTTGTGTTTGTTGTTGGTGACCATTGTTATATTGTATTGTTGAAATAGACGAAATAGTTGGTGGTGAACGGTTTTCGCGTAAGGTAAGTTAATTATTGTTGAGGGATCAAAGTTGTTGTCGGAAGGTGACTGCGTTCTGATTTTTGTTAATCTTTGATTTATTACTTTGTTTGTGAACGATTCTGGATACCAATTTTGATTCATGGTGCGTTGAATGAGTTCTATGTTTTTTAGGTGAAAGGATGGATGGGCTAGTTTAATGGCTCTGTCGACTAGCATGATGATTATTCCTTTCTTTTGGTTAAGTGGATGGTGAGAAAAAAAGTTAATGTATCTGCCTGACCAAGTAGGTTTCCTATACCAATCTGTGATGATATTGTTATCATTCCTGATTAGGAGTAAGTCTAAAATGATATCTTGTTGTTGTTTTCCCTTTCTATGGTAAATTGTAGTTTCGTGTGATATGTGTTAAAGATTTGTAGAATAGAATCAATTTCGTTTGTTGGTAGAGCGATGATGATATCATCCACATACCTTTTATATATGGGTAAAGTGAATGTTAGTTTTTTTAAACATTGTGCTTCTAAGTCCGTCATAACTATATTAGAGAGAATGGGCGCAAGAGGGAATCCCATCGGTAAGCCACCAATTTGTTGGTAAATTTTGTTGTGGAAACTGAAATAAGTGGAGTGCATAATAAATTCTATTGCTTTGATAATTTCGTTAAGTGGCAATTTTTCAGAGAATAATTCTGACCTTTTTTGAAGGCTTAGGATGACTAGTTCTAGAGGTATGTTGGTGTAGAGGGATACTACATCAAATGATACTAAATTGTAGTTAGGTGGAATGGTAATGTCGGAAACTAACTTTTTGAGCGCAACGCTATCTTTTATGTAAGAGTCACTTGGCTTTAATAGTGATGAGAGTTTGGTTTGTATATAATCTGCCAATTTATGTGTCGGACTATTGATGGATGATACTATTGGACGCAAGAGACAGTTCACTTTGTGAATTTTCGGGAGACAATATAGTCGAGCTAAGTTGCAATTTTCAGCCTTTAGGAAATGATGTGTCGGTTCGTCTATGATTTTCCTTACTCTCCATCTTATGAGAATCAAATTAACTCCTTTTTGTAGACTCTCAATAAGGTTTCTATTTGTTAATTTGTAGGTTGTGCTATCAGCCAGTAGGTTGTGAGTTTTGGTGATGTATTCTGATTTATTTAGTATGACTGTTGAGTTTTACCTTTGTCAGCTCTTGTAATTAAAAGTTCTGGATTGTTTTTAAGAAATCTACGTGTGTTTTGAATGATCTTATTTGTGTTGTTATCGTGTAATATGGGTGTGTTCATTCTGGTCATTATTTTAGTAAATTTCGTTCTAATTTCGTTGTGTATGGGTTTTTCTAACAAATAATGTATTTTACATTCAAATTCGGATATAGAATTGTGAATGTGGGATTTAATGTCAGTTTGTTTTAGACAAGGAAGGCAAAATTTTTCTCATAGAGATAGAAACATGGATATGTGAGTGGGGATGATTATGTTTGATAGATTAATAAGCCAATCTTTAATATTATTGATTACCCTCAAGGGATTAATGTTTGCTAACGGATCTTGAGTGTGATTCAAGTTGTGGTTGTGCAGGTTATTGTTTGTGTCATCACCGTTCTTGGATGTTCCAATTTCGAGCAAATGATTTTGTGTTCGATTTGTCAATCTTTCATAGCTGTGATTTTTGTTATTGTTGACTTCTATTAGACGTTGTGATTCTACCGTTCGTAAGAATTCATTGTGGCTAAAGATGCGATTATGAATGTTATGTGTTCTTTCTATTCTTAAATATTGTAGTTTACGTTGATGTTTTTCATATAAAAGTCTGGAGAGTCTATTATTTGTAAGTTGTTCTAGCTCAAAGAATTTTTCTTTTATGTTGCCAAGGGTCTTGTTGATTATTTTCGTGTCCATATCTACTCGATGTTTTATCTGTTTAATTCGAAAATTTAGATCGTCTATTTCTATGTTCAACAACGTTTTGTGTGTCTTATGCATGGCTCTTTTGAGTTTAATTTTGCATTTGTTGTTCAGAATGCGAACTAACTTTGTACAGAATGCGAATTAACTTTGTACAGAGAATAAAAGTATTTCTGAAGTGGATCCCAATTAGGATCGAAACGTAAAAAAACCACAAAATGTATTAACTTCCTTCACGGGGAAGCATTGACCGAATTGAAGCCGACACGCACCAGCAACTTACCGGCGATAAGTTTTAGCACAAAAGTTGAAAACAGTGCCGGAACGGTTTTTTAATGTCATTTTGCCGGTTGTTGACCTAGGCGAATTTAATCAACGCTATTTTAAAGAGTAGAGATTTCCCTTCATTTTGGCTTATTAAACAAAATTTTACAATTTTTTTTTGAATTGGCACCCTGTTTTGAAAACGATAATTTGTGGTCGTTTTTTTGTTCTTTTGCAAGTGGACCTCCTTTGCAGTAAAATTTGTTTAACGAATTTCTTTCATCATACTCATAAAAGGGGAAGTCTAAGCTTCAAGTTCATTTTTTAGAAAATTATTTACGATTTTTTTTTAAAGGTATGTCGTTTTTTAAGGAAAAATAGACAATTTGAAATTGCAGAATTAAATTTTTTACTTACTGTGACGAGTTTTTGCGCCTTCTCGTCACCAAAATCAGCTATTTATTGTGCGAGGCGGATTAACGCCCCTCGTTGCCATCGAGACATCAAATCCCGCGCAAAAATAAGCCGACCGAAACATCGAAAACTCGCAACGAGAGTCGCACAATAAACCGACCCGAGTTCCAGGAATCAGAGGCGTCCGGCACCGATAATCATCGCGCTCGGTGTTGTGATCACGTGATACAGGACTTAGAGGACAACGAGTGCGGGAGCACTTGCTCCGTCGCGAGCCGTGCACGTACCCATTGTCTGCTCTCTCCTTCGCTCTCTTTCTTACTTCCCCGCCGTAGCGCGTAGTAGGGGTAGCGGCCGTCGCGCGTCAATCATCGTCCACGAAATGTTGCATAGTTGGGGAAAATATCGATTTTTCGACGAAGTGGGGCGCGCGTCGGCCAGCACGTGAGACGCGCTACACATCGACGAGGAGTATCTTAGATCTCGTCTTGCGGGTAACAAGTGTTTGAGTGTCACCGTTGGTCATTTTTTTCCGTTTCATCCTTCGTCAGTATGTCTTTTGTCTGTGTTTCGTTGTGCGACGCCAAGCCATAGTGTCGACGTTGGACCGCCGCTTCGTTTTGGTAAGTTTGGGATTAGGGTTTTGGTCGATTAAGTCGGCGATCTGTGGCATGCCGCCTCGGCGCGTTTCTTTGTTTTACCGGTCGGCCGGTATGTCGTCTTTGTCTGCCCCGACCTTCGTCTGTGTATCCCGCTCCCGCGATAGAGTAAATTCGGAATGCGTTGCTGTCTTTTCGTTGTCTGTCGTGATGTTCGTCGCTATCTTTCAGTCTACCCCGTCGCTACCTTTGAGTAATTCCTCGCTACCTTCGAATACCTTTTATCGCTACCTTTCGTTGATTTCTCGCTACCTTCGAATACCTTTTGTCGCTACCTTTCGTTGATTTCTCGCTACCTTCGAATACCTTTTGTCGCTACCTTTCGTTGATTTCTCGCTACCTTCGAATACCTTTTGTCGCTACCTTTTGGTAATTTCTCGCTACCTTCGAATATCTTTTGTCGCTACCTTTTGGTAATTTCTCGCTACCTTCGGATACCTTTTGTCGCTACCTTTCGTTGATTTCTCGCTACGTTCGAGTATCTTTTGTCGCTACCTTTTGGTAATTTCTCGCTACCTTTTGTTAATTTCTCGCTACCTTCGAATATCTTTTGTCGCTACCTTTTGGGTAATTTCTCGCTATCTTCGAATATCTTTTGTCGCTACCTTTTGGTAATTTCTCGCTACCTTCGAATATCTTCTGTCGCTACCTTTTGATAGTTTCTCGCTACCTTCGAATATCTTTTGGCACTACCTTTCGTTGATCTCTCGCTACCTCCGAATACGTTTCGTCGCTACCTTGAAGTAAGTCCGCGCTACCTTCGAGTACATTTCGTCGCTACCTTCCCCTAGTTCGAAGCTACCTTTCAGAAATTTTCCCCGTTACCTTCGAATCTGTTTCGTCGCTACGTGATAGTCATGCCTATCGCTCTCTTCTAAAATAGTTCGTCGCTACCTTTTCGGCCATATTGTCGCCCCTTCTCGGGAATCCTCGTCGCTATTTTTCGCGGCCTCGTGCCATCTTTCACGCGTCTTAGCCACCAGTCGTCGTCTACCAGATTTCGACGGATGTAGGCGTGGTCGCCAGCAAAGTTTCAATAAAGAGAACCTAAACCTTATCTACTGCGTTCGTCGTCTTTTCTCTGCCTTGGTCCTCGCGCCCCGTCCACGCCCCTCTACCATTACCGACCTTGAGTCGGGCTGGCCTAGCCGATTTGGTGTGCCCGGGACTCCGCCGTGCCCCGCAGGTTCTATTTAGCTTCCCAGTGGCGCATCCGGGGTGACAAACTTAAACAAGCCGGTTCTCCGGTGGTATTCGTACCTGGCGCCCGCTCACCCCGGTTGCCCCGCAAATGTCCGCCGGTGGCCGTCGCCCCTAGCCGTGTCGATCAGGGTGACGCGCACCTCGCTCGCAACCAGGGGGTACAGGCGGCGGAGTCTCCCGGATAGGTAACGAAAGGCCGTTACATTACATATTAAACTTTGGTCTCTTCGGAGATTTCTTCAACGACGGAGTTTCTTCGATGTAAGTAAAAAATTTAATTTTATTGATTTCATGGTATTCAGATCAATCGAACTGACCAGAAATAGGTGGAAAAAAAAAGGTTCGAAAAAAAAAATCTGAAAAAATTCTCCTGAACTCAACAAGATGTAATACAACTTTTAGCCATCTTGAGGTTTTGTTGTAAACCTCATCGTTTTCGTCCTATGGAGCAATTTTTAAATTGTCTATTTTTTCTCAAAAAACGAGATATCTTTGTGTTTGAGCGAGGATCTGGTCAGCGGATAAAGGGGTGAGAAATAATAATAAACACGGCACTCAGAACTGGTGGTCTCGACAATTGTCGCCTGTCGTTTTTCTCTTTATTATAGACATCGAAGAATGTACAAAATAGGCGAATACACTGTAGAGCGGACTAACCGATCATTGACTTAAACGCGAAAGCCGATCAACACCGAGCATTGACTTAAACGCGAACAAGGTCAAGAGTTATCCTTATTCGTAGAGCAAATTCGATATATAATTCCACATGTGATATAGAGAAGAACAGAAGGTTTGCGCGGGTCAAGGTACAGTACAAAGATATAGATTCGAGAAGCCGATATACGCGTGGTCACTTCACTAGTTCGCTATTTATTGTATACGTCAAAATTGAGCAGGCACAAGAGTACACACTAAGAACGAATCACAGCTGAGCATACAGAGACGGTCAAAACACTATGTAGAAATCGATAGTCAGTGATAAGCGATTGTCTAAATAAGCGAAAGAAAACTTGTTGACGGTTAAGACGCGCGATGGCAAGAAACGTTCTTGATGTAATTCGTCGTCCTTAAACTAATTCCGAACACCGAGCCGACACGAGCGTTTCTAATAAAGGGTGGAGCAAAAGATGGCTGCCGTTCCGCGTTTCGAGCGCACCTCCGTAACGGTAAATTGCCACAAGCCGACCAAGTTATATTTCACTACTTCTATACCCGTTAACGAGCCGTGTCGAGTATATTTCAAGTGTACGAAAGATCGCGAGCTGGGGTTGTCATCAAGGTCGAATATTAATTGTAACGGTTTTAGAAGAGTCAAAGAGTGCTGGTATACCACCGAGATTCGAAGAACCTCGAGCAGGCGCCCATGAGCACGAGACGAGAGCCTCGTAGAGGGAGGAGCGGTTTGTATCGAGGGACGCTCACTCCTCTATCGATTACGAGTCTAAATCGAGCGCGGCAAACTTAAATATACTTTCGGTGTCGCCGAAACAGTTTGAAACAAAAAATCGCAGACAATTTTCTAAAAAATTAACTTGAAGCTTAGAGTTCCCCCTTTATGAGTATGGTGAAAGAAAGTCGTTAAACAATTTTTTACTGCAAAGGGGGTCCACTTGCAAGAGGATAAAAAACGACCAAAAATTGAAAATTAAACGAACTTACCTGAAGTGAAGTTCGATTGAAATTATATGCGTAGCTTCGTTTGAAATGATTACCTGTAGTAGCGTTAGGTACTACCAGAGTCATCACACCTTCAGAGCAGAAACTTCGTGTATAGCGGATGCGCGGCGCTGCGTCCGCTCTTGATCATTAGTTTAGAGTTTTAGGATTCGGGGTAGGGAGGGATATGGGACCATGTAATCATTTCAAACGAAGCTACGCATATAATTTCAATCGAACTTCACTTCAGGTAAGTTCGTTTAATTTTCAATTATATGCTTGCTTCGTTTTCATGATTACCTGTAGATGTTTAGAGCTTCGAATTGTTTTATCATTAAGACAAAATTCATCAGTATTGACAACTATACTGCCGTATCTAGTACTTAATTTAAGCATTACAAATTTAACATTAACTTAGAACCGTAGTTACATATGAACCTCTATCTGGCTCGATCGGCCGATTGTAAAACCTGGCGAATACAAGAGAGTCCTTAGACCATCCAGCTGTACTCTTAATGATGCTAACGTCAAGACCTTTCTTCAGAGCTGCTGATGCCGATGCGTGACGTGTGCTTTGGCCTGAATATTCACCATCAATACCGCTCGTGCGCAAAAACGCCCTAATCCGTCGACTGATTGTTTGCGCCGTAGCTGCTTTATGCGGTTTCTTAACGCATAATATTAAATTCTTGACATCTTTACGAATCCCTTTAGTAATTTCAATATAGTATACGATCGTAGATGCAAGACAAAACTTTGGTTTATCATTGAAAAACGGAATGAAAAAATTAGGCTGAGACGCTCCGTATCTACTTGTTTTGATCGGTTTACTTATTCTTATATCAACGGCAGCATCTAGAGCCTTGACTTCATCTATATCAATAAGAGATAGTGTCTGTGCGCGATGTGCAGTACCGAGAGCTAACAAAATTACTAGTCGGTTAGTTAGTTGCTCCAAAGATAGATAGCATAAAGGATATAATTCTGAGGCTCTTTTTAGTACTGGTTCCGTATTCCAGATTTTACTGTAGCGCGGTTTTGATGGACGGAGTTTATAGACCCCTTTGAAAAAACGCGAGATGATCGGACATTGCGATACATCTAAGCTTAATATTAATGATACAACAGAGCGAGCCGTGTTCAAGGTACTATAAGATGCTCCTTGGCCAAATTTTTTTGTTAAAAATTCGAATAGTTCGTTCTGAGATGCTGTAAATAAGCTATAATTTTTCTCCTGACAAAAGTAGTACCACTCTCTAATGGGAGCATCGTATTGCTTCAGTGTACTATCGGTAAGCGAAACCATTATTATCTTGCTGCTACTTTCTGAAATCTGCCTTTTGATGAAGGCGTCCCTGACAATAGACCGGCTACCAGGGAAAGCTGCGAGGCTAGGGGATGATTCACCGACCTACAAGGAGAGAGCAACAGATCTTGACTTGGTTTAAAAAACAATGGCTTTTCGCATAGTAAAGTTGTAAAATAAGGATACCAAGGTTGACTTGGCCAATAAGGTACTACGAGCACACCATGAGATCTATCTGAATTGATTTTTGACAATATTTTGGATAACAGTGAGAACGGCGGGAATGCATAAAAATATAATTTTTCCCAATTTAAGGTGAGCGCATCCACGTTATAACAATCAGGCTCCGCTTTCCACGAGCAAAATTTGTTCACTTTTGCATTAAGTCTAGAGGCGAATAAATCTATCTCGAATGGCCCCCACTTACTCATCAGCTGATCGAATGCATAATCTGCATGTTCCCATTCGGTGTCAATGTTTGTTTTTCAGGAAGCTTCATCAGCGTCCTTGTTGCAAGCTGAGGGTATATACGACGCAAATACGTACAAATTTCTCTGTTCGCACCAATTCCATAATGTTCTAGCTAATCTGTTTAATTTGGGATACTGAATTCCTCCCATCTTGTTGATGTAGGCTATAGCAGTGGTGTTATCGACGCGTAACAAAATAGAGCAGTTTTTGAGGTCTTTCGCGTACACTTTGAGAGCAATGTATGCTGCCAATAATTCTAAATGATTTATGTGTCTTTTTCGTTCTTCAATAGACCAAAAACCGCCCGTTTTCTCGCCTCGACATGCTACACCCCAGCCTGATAACGAAGCATCTGAGAATATCTCAATCGTGTAGCAAATATTTTCTATAGATCTTTCCGCACTGGTGATCTTATTTTTCCACCAATTCAAATCCTCATGAAGAATTTTTGTAATAGTCAGATGTTTCCTGTAATCTCCACCATTCACTAGTAGTGCGAGAAATTTTTCTCTTTCAAAGAGCTTGCCATAAAGTGGTCCATATGGGACCGCTGGACATGCTGCAGTTAAACATCCGATAAATTTGGCAAAATTTCGAATTTTGAATCTTGGATTTTCACGTAGCTTGTCAATCATCTCTATTATTCTCCTCTTTTTTTCTAGCGTAAGTTCTAATGTCATTTTACGTGTATTGAGAGTGAAACCCAAAAAGGTACAGATTCTCGATGGTATGACAATGCTCTTTTTAAAATTTACTATAAAATCAAGATGTGTTAACAGTTTTATAGATGATTGAACATTTAGCAAGCAGCTTTCATAATCGTTGCCGATACATAAAATATCATCGAGGTAGATGATTGATATGTGGTTATCTGATCTCAATATTTCCATCACGAGCTTCATAATCTTTGTGAAGATGTATGGACTCAAGGATAGACCAAAAGGCAAGCACAGAAATTCATATGTTTGCTGATTGTAACAAAATCGCAAATATCTCCTTGAAGATTCATCCATTTTGACAAGGAAAAATGCGTCTTTCAAATCAAGTTTACACATGTAACTATCTCTTGTTAAGAGTTTTTGAGCTGTGCGAAGGTCTTCCATTTTTAAGTGCGGGGCTGAAATGTAGCTATTTAACCCTTTTAGGTTTAACACGAAACGCATTCCGCCGCCTGTTTTTTCAACTAAGAAATATGGAGAGCAAAATTGATGCTCCAATGGTTTATAACGTGCTATAGCACCTTTCTTTAAAAGATCGTCGACAGACAGTTTTAAGGCAATTCTTTCTGCCTGCGATTTTGGTGTGCTCGTATACTTAACATTCTGAACAGGCTCGGAATCGAAATTCAGTTTGACGCCAGAAATACAATCCAGGACAAACTGATCGTCAGTTATACGCATCCACCTATCTCGATAAGAAAACAGTCTGCCAGCTGATCGAACCTCGCCTTCTACCGGGGCCTCGATTGTTGGTTGGATCGGTTCGAGCTCAGCGGTTTGTAAGGTCGAGGAAAGTGAGGCCTTCGATTTTGATTTGTCCCCTCCTGGGTTGAAGTTGCTGCCGTTCGCCTATAGCCCCCCTGCGAGTCTCTCACAGGAAGGCTCTTGAAGTTTCCCTGATACGGCTTAGCTGACGGTTTCGGCTTAGGCGTAGGGTGAAATGGTCGAATGTCCTTTGTTAACTTCTCAAGAACCTTGACTTTTTTAATTTTTTCTTCCAGGTCGTCTCCAAACAGGTACTTGTCTGTCTCCGCCTTTTCTAAAAGATCTTTTACAGATTTTGACATGCCTGGAATTATATAAGCTTTACGAGCTACTGTTTCGAGGTGGAAAATTTCAGACATCGATTTTCCTGCATTCCAGAGATATTCGATAATTTCCTTACGACGTATGTGTTCGAAATCATTATTGAAAATTATCGTTAATGCTTTCCCAATATAGGTAAGCCCTGCTCCTGCCAAGCTTTGAGCGTGGTTGAAATGCTTGTCTCTTTTCATTGCGGCTTCGGTCAGCCTAGCAGCAACTTCCTCGTTGAGTATAGGGGCCTTGTTGAGGCAATTAGACAGCACGGAACATTTGAGAATTTCGTCCTTTGATTCTTTTTTAAGCCCGTGCTTCTTCCAAAAATTCCATCTTGAAGCAATATCCGCGTGAATTGTCTCCTCCATTAAATTTTCTTTCGATGGATCGTCGCCTAATATCGTCATCAATTCCTCATCGATCGGTATATTATCGTCGACCGAGACTTCGGTCGTCGGTAAGGCAGATTGCGACTGGATCGGAAGAGGCTCGATATTGCTTCGCGATGGCTCAGGGTCTTTTTCAAGGCCCTGTCCACTAAATGATTTCGGAGAGTTATCTATAAATAAGAAAAAGAAAAGAAAGGAAATAGCAAATATTAATTAATTTGCCCATAAAAATCGACTTCGTGTCTCACGTATTCAATGAGCTCGAGTCGTTACATATTCTCGACACATGTCTTAGCTTGTGCATAAGCTCGGTCGGATAGCATTTGCTGCTCGCAATAATGCTTTAGAATCTCAACTCTTATCTCAGCTTTTGCGTGAGCTTGGTCGGAAAACATTTTGTGTAAAGTTCAGCTGCTTGCCTTCCCATCGTGGCGTTTCTCTGCCATGATGATCCTCGCCTTCAAACGGTGGCGTGTGGCGGCCATCTTGAGCGTACTCGCTCCCGTCGTCACCATAATCCCGACTCGTAGGCGGAACACTCACTCTCACAAGATGATTCTCGATGCGCTTTAAACGCTTCGTGAGATCCTCCATCGCGTCCTCCCCCTCTTTGCGTTTTCTCTTACTATGTTTTCCCATTTTCCTTTAACACTTTTGGGACAGAGTGAAAAACGATGTGATTCCTCTGGCACACAAAACGACAATGATCAAGAGCGGACGCAGCGCCGCGCATGTGCTATACACGAAGTTTCTGCTCTGAAGGTGTGATGACTCTGGTAGTACCTAACGCTACTACAGGTAATCATGAAAACGAAGCAAGCATATAATTGTCGTTTTTAAAACTGGGTGCCAATTTTGTAAAAAAACACAATTTATGTAAAAAAAATGATCTGTGTGTGTGTGCGTGTGTCTGTGTGTGTGTGTGTGTGTGTGTGCGTGTGCGTGTGGGCGCGTGGGTGTGAGGGTGGGTGTGCGTGTGTGGGTGTGGGTGTGAGTGTATGTGGGCGTGTGTGTGTGTGTGTATGCGCGTGTGTGTGTGCAACAAAGCATGTTCTGCGGTCTCTATTACGCCGCATCCTGCTGAGCACTCAGTGGAATCGTCATGCCCGAACTTGTGCAGGTACGCTCCATACAATCCATGTCCATAGCATCTGACTCAAGTAGTAATTGACCCCTCCATGCTTCCGGTTGACCCATTCGTTAATCTCTGGTATCAGGCGGCATATCTGGTATCCACCTGCCCTTCGATGATGTTGTCCAGTTCTCTTGCCATCGCTGCATGCTGTCCTGCCTAGCTCTGGTCTGCTGGTTCTCGCGGGTCTCTGCCTGCATGTTTCTCGCTTCGCACAGTATTCTTTTTTCTTCGGCTAGTATTTTTATGGGCACTAGTCCCGCTATCACGCATACTGCATCCTCGGACCCAGTGCGGAAGGCACAGGAGACTCTTAAGGCGCTAAGTCGATAGGCCGCGCTCACCTTCTTGCGGTATTCTTCTACGTTCAAGACTCCGGCCCAGATAGCAATCTCGTACGTTAGTGTTGATGTCACCACCGATGCTAGTAGTGCCCGTCTATTCTGTCTTGGGCCCCCAATGTTCGGCATCAGCCGAGCAAGCGTCGCGGCGACTTTTGCTGCTTTATCTGCAACGTGGGCCGCTTGTGTTTAAAGGACAGTCTCATGTCTAGCATTATTCCACCTTTTTTCTGCTTGTAGTCAACACAGCTTCCGTTTTCTGTTCGGCAAGTTTGAGCCCAGCTGAGCTCATCCACCTCTGAATCTGGTAGTACGTTTCTTCGAAAATACAGTTCACTTCCTGTAGGAATTTCGCGACTATGACTATGGCAGCATCGTCCGCAAAGGCGGTTAATTCTGCTCCCTGAGGTAGTCTTAAGAGGCAGTGTAAGTCAGCAGAAATTTCAGACGGCTTCGGTAGTGCAGAGCTCGTAACATTTTGCTAAGCGCCGCCGCCGCCGCCGCCTACCGCTAGATGGCATGGCGCGCGTATGCTACGAAGCCCCAGTATGACACTTGACAAGACAGGCCAAGCACCGAGTCCTCGTAGCGATATCCAGCCGCCCGCGTTTCCCCCGCACTGCCCCGCGGAGGGAATGAGACGGAGCGAAAACAATCGAGTCGCGCGAACTTATCTCGCAGCTTTGGTCATGCATATTATGAGAATTGCTGTTTATAAAAACTGTTCAGAAAATAATATGATTTTTGGAAAAGATATCTGGGTATACATACAAACCCATTCAACAATGTGTATATATATGTGCATATATATGCACTGTGTATATATGTATATATGTAGTGGATCGTGGAAGGTCGGGTTTTAATATTACAGTGAGAAGATCCAATACATAAAAGTAATTATTTAATGCTCGGTATAATACTGTATATTACACGGTAGTTCGCTGAGTACTGAGGTCCACAATTAGTGCGTAGGCTAATTGCGACCTAGTAGAGTGGGGGTGATCGGCCTCACGACAACTGTCGATCGGTATCGTTCACACCGACGCAAAGTGCGTTATATTTGAAATTTGGTTTAAGCGAAAGTGAGCGCTGAGGCGCTACAATACTCCCCTTTTTTGGGAAAAAAAAAATTTAGGATAAAAAAAACAAATCTGTAGGAGTTATAGTACTAATAAAAATATTTACAAATGTACAACAAAACTTTTGAATTGTATCGAAAGATTTATGTTCCGCTGGTTGAAGGTTGTGGAGAGACAGATCCTTGGTCATCGGCTGTAGCTGTGAAAACAGGCTTTAGTCTATCGACGGAAATTGCCGTCGGTGCGCGTTTGTAGTCAACTACAAAATATTTATCGTGGCGCGAGATGACTCGGTATGGACCTTGGTATGGTGAAGAGAAAGATTGTTTCACTCTGTCGTCTCTGACCAGGACATGGGAACAGGTGTTTAGGTTTCTGAAACAGAAAACAGAACGTGTTCCGTGTCGTGACGTATCAGTAGGGGTTAAATTGTGAAAATGATTTCTCAAGCAAACGAGTAAATCGCCCGTAGTTTGTTTGGCTGACGGTGTCAGAAATTCGCCAGGTAGGCACAGCGGTTCGCCGTAGACGAGTTCGGCGGGTGTCGTGGCCATGTCTTCTTTCCAGGCAGAGCGAAGACCCATGAGAACTGCTGGCAAGGCGTCATACCAACTTTCGTTATGGCATAGCAACGCTGACTTGAGTTGTCGGTGTAATCTTTCTACGAGTCCGTTGGCTTGAGGGTGATATGGCGTTGTTTTTAGATGTTGGATGCCGAAAAAATTCGAAAGTGCTTTAAAAAGTGTAGATTCGAACTGGCCTCCTTGATCAGAGGTGATTCTGAGCGGTACTCCATATCTTGCAATCCAGTTGCTAAAAAGCGCTCTTGCGACAGTCTCAGTATTTCCATTTTCGAGCGGCACTGCTTCAGGGAAACGAGTGAAGCGGTCGATGATCGTAAGGCACTTGTTATGACCTTTTGACATTGGCAATATTACCAAGTCGATGTGAATGTGCTCGAACCTTGCGGTTGGTAGTTGGAAACGCATGATTGGCGATGAGACGTGCCGTTGAATTTTGTTTTTCTGACATTGCAGGCATGATCTGGCCCACTCTCGACAATCTTTATTGATTGAAGGCCAGGCGTACCGTTTTGCGACGATCTTGACGGATGCTCGTGTCCCTGGATGAGCGAGCGAGTGTAGAGTGTCAAAAATCTTCTTGCGAAGTGGTGCCGGTACGAACGGTCGTGCTGTACCTGATGAAACATCACAGTAGAGAACAGGTTCATTTTCTTGCAATTGAATTTTTTGCAGAGAGAGCGAATTTGTTGGTGTCTGCGTCATTTGGCGAAGTTCTGGATCGATAGATTGAGCGGTGGCGAGTTCATCGATCGTGACGGGTGTTGAGATGGCCTCAATACGAGACAGGCTGTCTGCGACGATGTTGTCGTGTCCTGCGACGTGTCTAAAATCGGTTGTAAATTGACCGATGAAGTCCAAACGTCGGAACTGCCATGGCGAAGCTCTTTCGGTTCGTTGCTGGAAAGCGTGAAGCAAAGGTTTATGATCTGTGTAGATGATTACGTGCCTACCTTCGAAAATATGCCGAAAATGGCGAACTGCTTCATAAATAGCGTGAAGTTCGCGATCGTATGTGGAGAGCTTTTGAATGGACGGTTGTAGCTTCCGACTAAAGAAAGCCAAAGGTTGCCAGGTATCATTTACTCGCTGTTGAAGTGTCGCTCCTATTGCGAAATTGGATGCGTCAGTGAAAATTGCCCATTGTGCGTCGTTGGCAGGGTGAACGAGCAGTGTCGCATCAGCTAATGCTTGCTTGGCACCATTGAAGGCATTCAGTAGTTCAGGGGTTTCCTTCACAAGGTGTGTGCCCTTGACTTTCGGTCCTTCAAGCACCTTGTTCAGCGGGGCTAAAATATCTGCGATATTCTTGACAAATTTCCTGTAGAAATTAATTGTTCCTCGGAACGCACGCAGGTCTTTGATTGTTTTAGGAAAATTCCATTTCAAAATTGCGCTTACCCTATCGGGTAAAGGTTTAATTCCTGCCTTATCAATCAGGTGACCAAGGTATTTGACTGTGGGAGCGCCGAAAATGGATTTGGCGGTGTTGATTACTAGACCGTAATCTTGCAGCCGGTTAAATAACGTCTGGAGATGTTCCAAATGTTCTTCTTGGCCGGATGATGCGACGAGAAGGTCGTCGATGTAAGCAAAAACAAATGGCAGGTCACGTGTCACCTCGTCTATGAAGCGCTGAAAAGTCTGTGCGGCGTTGCGTAAGCCGAAAGTCATGTACGGGAATTCGAACAAACCAAATGGAGTTATTATGGCTGTTTTCTCGATATCCTCTGGAGCTACTGGAATTTGATTAAATGCTCTAACCAAATCGATTGTGGAGAAAATGGTCTTACCATGCAGATTTGAGACAAAATCGTCCAAATAACGCACTGGGTAACGATCAGGGATCGTCCTAGCGTTGAGAGGACGGTAGTCACCGCACGGGCGCCAATCACCAGTTTTCTTCGAAACGAGATGAAGTGGTGATGCCCATGCTCCACTTCCGGGACGTGCAAGACCGAGTTGTAGCATCTTGCGGAATTCCTCTCGCGCGATTTTTAATTTGTCAGGTGCAAGTTTTCTTGCTTTGCAGGCGACAGGTGGACCTGGTGTTGTTCGAATATGATGCATGGTTGAATGTATTTTTTGGGCGTTGATGCCGTCTGGTTTGGTGATATTTGGGAACTTCCAAAGTAAATCGTGGTAGACCGTATTACCGGAGATTGATTTAATTGAAAATTCGTTCGATGCAACGACTTTTCCGTACGTGACGAGTGTCGTGATTCCATCACGCAAACATTTGTGTTTTAAGTCGACTAGTAAGTCAAAATGGCTTAAAAAATCGGCTCCAATTATTGGTCGGGTAACATCAGCGATAACGAAAAACCACGTGAAATCGCGTCTAAGACCGAGGTTTAATGAGAGAGTTGTGCGGCCATAAGTCTGAATGGTTGTTCCATTTGCTGCGATTAATTGATATCCGACCGGTTGAGCTCTCGACCCGTGGCGTTTATTTGGAAAAACGGAAATGTCTGAGCCGGTGTCAACAAGGAACTGCATCTTGGTGTCTCTGATGAACAGGCGGTGCGTCATCGGTTGAGAATCACGTTCCGCCGCTAGTGATTCCCTTGGTCGTTTTTTTTGTATTTACAACCCTCGCTGCAGTTCTTCGCATCTTTGCCAAATTTGTTATGATAGTAACAAATTTCCGATTTGTTGAGGCGTCGCTGTTTGGGTCGACTGCGGGATCGGTCCCGTGTTCGGTATGGTGAACGGCTTCGTCGTCGGCTGGAGAAAAACATGCGTTTCATTTCAGCCATTTGTTTGGTCAGAGCGGCGATTTGACTTGCCGTGTCAGTTCCTGAGGTCGATGGGGTCGCTGCGATTGCTGCGGTCGATCTTTGTTTCAAATCGAAAACTTCGTGGACCTTGTCGGCGATCTCTGCGAGTTTATTGAGTGGCTGATCGGTCTGAACGGTTAAAAGAGCCTTGGTTTGGTCCGGGAGACTGGACGTCCATCTCGATTTTAAAACATCTTCGTCGATGCCTGGTACGAGCGCTCTGAGGTGTCGTAAAAATTGAGATGGCTTACGATCTCCTATTTCTTCTCCGTCCAGGAGTTGTTGAAGCTTAGCCTCTTTCGATTTTGAAAATCGAGATGTGAGCGCATTTTTTAAGGTCTGATAAGGATTAGTTATCGGCACACTTGTAATAATGTCCTCGACCTCGAGAGCGTACCTAGTGTCAATAAGCGGTACGATGTGATGAAATTTATCGAGCTCTGTAATGATTCCGTTTGTACGGAAGAGTGATTCGACTTGTGCAAACCATAGGCTTGGTCGATCGGGGCTGAAGGGGGGAGCTCGAAAATGTCCAGCGGGTGCGGCCTTGGCGTCGACGAATTCGTCGTGTGTCGACATCGTTGACATTTACTTACACGTATAACGGTTTATTCGTACAGGATACAATTAAGTCTAGATAGTCTGAGATATCGAAAAAAACTGTTTACATTAAGCGCGGCTCAAAAAAAATTTGATCGTCGAGTCCGTTAACTCGGAATGTTCGAGAAATTTCTCGCTCGCACTTGACCACGATGAAAATTATCAAAATTCACACGCGGCACTTAACACATTTTATTACCATTTAATTTGCACCAGCGGTGTCCCTTAAATGCACAATGGTGCAGCACAGCGTCTCTGGGTGCTCAGGCATGCACCAACGGTAATAAATGACAATAGAACACTAAACTTCACTTCACTAGTCGCAAAGCACGCGGTGGGAAGTTTTTCCCGTGAGAAAAATTTTCAAAACCGCGAGAAAACCCGAAAATTCCGTTACCGAAATGCATATCACGTCGGGGTCACCAAATGTAGTGGATCGTGGAAGGTCGGGTTTTAATATTACAGTGAGAAGATCCAATACATAAAAGTAATTATTTAATGCTCGGTATAATACTGTATATTACACGGTAGTTCGCTGAGTACTGAGGTCCACAATTAGTGCGTAGGCTAATTGCGACCTAGTAGAGTGGGGGTGATCGGCCTCACGACAACTGTCGATCGGTATCGTTCACACCGACGCAAAGTGCGTTATATTTGAAATTTGGTTTAAGCGAAAGTGAGCGCTGAGGCGCTACATATATACAGACAGCGACGAAATTGTGTGGACACTTTCTAGTATAAAGTGCCGGAACGGTTTTTTTTATGTCATTTCGCCGGTAATTAGCCTAGGCCAATTTAACCAGCGTCATTTTAAAGAGGAGCAATTTACCTTCATTTTAGCGATATTAAAAAAAATTTACGATTTTTTTTTTTTACAATTGGCACCCAGTTTTGAAAAAAAATTTTTTGGCCGTTTTCTTATTTTTCTTTGAGTGGACACCTTTCGTAGTAAAATTTTTTTAGCACATTTCTTTAACCGTGATCGTAAAGGGAGCAATCCAAGCTTCAATTTCTTTTTTTAGAAAACATGCTACGATTTTTTTTTTCAAAGATATTTCATTTTTTGAGAAAAAATAGATGATTTGAAAATTGCTCTGCAGGACGAAAACGATAAGGTTTACAATAAAATCTCAGGATGTTAAAAAGTTGTATCACTTTTTCGTGAGTTCACGAGAATTTTGTGAGATTTTTTCGACAGCGTACTTAAATAGTACGCTGTCGGGTTGTGCTATTGGATGGGCGAAGGGAAGGCTAACTCGAGGGGAGGGAAGGGTAGCTCAGGGGAGTGGGTTCTCCTATACGGTGTGGCCGCTTAATTATTACCACTGACCGTTACAAAATTCGTTCGCGATATTTTGGGGAACTATATAGAACACTCTAACGGTAGCGGGGAAGTAAGTTCGTCGTGATCGAGTCGACCTTGGTCGACAGTGCTACCGGTCGGTAGGTGGGAGGGGGGAGTCCTGAAACTTCTAACGCTACGCGCACAACCGTTCCACACACTATGCTATAACGCATCAATTTCTTTTTAGAAATTTTCCGCAACGCACGCAAAGGGGTAAAAGGGAGAAAAGAAAAAAAAAGAAAAAAAGGAGGTACAGAGGATGATTCTAGTAGTTGCGATAAAAATATGCGAAGGGAGGGGAATATACGATTTCGCGGGTTTATCCGTTTTGGAGGGGTAACTGTGCAAACACTTACGTTCGAAATTTCATCGTTAGAAAGTCCTCTCTCTCGCTCTCCCTTCCTTCCTCTGAACGATCTCGCTCTCACTCGCTCACGCTTCGCTCGCCTTCCTTCGCCTCTCTCACTCTCACACTCTATTGTCACTTTCACTCCTATAATTTTTCTTTTCCACACGCACTCTATTTTCTCACTCACTCTCGCACTCTATTGTCATTTTCACTCTTATAATTTTTCTTTCCCACACGCACTCTATTTTATCACTCACTGTCTAATTCTCTAATTACTATTACTACTTTTTAAGGTTGCTAATTCGCCAATCGATATCGTTACGCCAGTGGTCGCAAGCTAAGTGTCGAGTATATCGTTGCCGGAAATTTTCATAATTTTCTCGCCCGCGGATTGGCCGGGGCGTTCTTCTTTGATTGGGCAGCAGGGGCACGGGTCAAACGATAAGAGGACGATGGGAAATCAATACATTCGGGACGGACTAGGGAGATCTATCGGGAAATGGTGTAATTAGGTCAGGCGGTCGGTATGGTAGGGTCGGTCTCATCGGTATCGGGATTTTTGGGTAATGCGAATTTTTCTCATTGCTCGCTGCTGCCATCTTGCCCGTTCTCGCGCCACTATGTCGATTGATGACGAGTGGTCGGAAAACGGGACGATCGGAATTAACTTTGACAGGTATGGCTGATATGTGGTGAAGTGCAAGTGTGCCGGTGATTTCTTCGGGATATCCTCGTGGTCTCCTTTTCGATGTGTCATCTTTGCTGGACCAGGGTGTCCTCGGGATAGTCATGGGCGTGAGTATTCTTCTCATTTTCTTTGATGGCCTCTTAATTCAGTGATTATTGTCGGTTTTCCGTTTTCCTTTTTAGGTTATTGCCGTGTCGTCGTCTATGGCGATAATGTGCGTGGCCGGGTCGACCGCAACGACGACGATTCGATGTCGACGACGCCGGTCGACGCGGGCCGGCGACGATGACACGGCGACGACGACGCCGATGACGACGACGATAACGGCGACGACGACGACGACGACGATGACGACGACGATGACGACGACGTTGTTGTAGAAGAGTGTCGGCTTCAATTCGGCCAGTGATTTCAGGTGGAGATGGAATGAATGTTTCAGATTTTAACGTTTCGATCCCGATTGGGATCCTCTTCAGAAATGTTTTATTATTCACGCTACAAATAATAATTTAGGTTGTATTTACAATTCGGAATGTCTGTTAAGCTATGAACGTGTAGGTGTTGAGGTTATGATCTATGGTACAATTTGTGGTTATATTTCATGTTGTGTATTGTGTTTGTAATGCATGTGTCAAATATCGTTTGTGTGTTATAATTGAACCTCGCGAAAGGAGTGACTTTTTGTAATTTTGTGTTTGTTCTGACTGGTATATTGCTTTGTGTCGTGTGAATTGTTCTGATGCGACTGATGCGGCGATTATTGTTTGGGCTATGTATTGCGCTATGTGACTAACCTTGTTTTCTGGTGGAAGTTCGTTTGTCGATGCAATCTTTAATGGTTTTGTTGTATGGATGTGGTACATTGGTGTATTATTTACATAAACAATTTGGAAGTTGTTGTGTAATTCAATGTATGATCGTTTAAAAGAGTTGCTTATCCTTTCGGTTTTTGGCGATGGATAGTATCTGTAAGTTTGCGATAACGTTGTTAGTTATATTTGTAATTAATTTCTTTCCTCCCCTGGACCTGTGATATCTGACCTTAAAAACTGTCTTGATGGCGATCTTTTTAGTTATGCATTGTGGACCATAAACTTTCCTCGCTGTGTTTTCGGTTTCAGTGTCGTCTGTTGTTCGCGAGTTTTGGCGATTTTCTGTTGCTGGGGTAAGTCGTTTGTCCGGTAATGCGTCAGTGCCGTATGTATTCTGCTTGGTTCCCTATGTGTGGTATCAGGAGTGTATAGGCTTTGGATTTAGAATGTGTTGTGTCTGATCTATTAGTCGAAAGGTGTTGCGGGTTCGATTGAATTTTTATCAGTTGTCATTGTGTAAGATTCATTGCCTTTGTTAAGTTAGTTATCAATTGTCATTGTGTAAGATTAGTTGTCTTTGTTAAGTTAGTTGAGAGCGTGTCTCGTTGGGTTTGATGAAATTCTTATGAATTTTCATTGTGTGAGATCTGTTGTCTTTGTTAAGCTAGTTAAGAGTGTGTCTTGTTGGGGTTTGATGTGTTGTGGGTTCGATAAAATTTTTATTAATTGTCATTGTGTGAGATTGGTTGTCCTTGTTAAGTTAGTTAAGAGCGTGTCTGGTTATTTTAAATTTGGTGATTAAATTATTGCCTCATATATGCTACTGAGTTTGTCAATATCTGTTCTGAAGTTAATGGCGTTTGGATGTGCTTTGATTTGTACCATCTCTAAGATGAGTCGTTTTGTGAGCCATTCTTCGTTGTTGAGAATTTTTACGTCATTGAAGTTAAATTTATGTCTTTGTTGTATACTGTGTTGCGCTAGGGCTGTGTGTTGGTTATTTGTATGTTTAATACTGTTTTTATGTTCCCTTATTCTGGTTTTGAGGTATCGTTTGGTTTGTCCTATGTATACAGAATTGCAGTTGGTACATTCAATTTTGTAGACTACGTTTGATTTGTTAATAGTTTCTATGTTGTCTTTCGTGGATCCGGTTATGGTTTTGGTATTGTGTTTGTTGTTGGTAACTAATGTTATGTTGTATTGTTGTAAGAGACTAAAAAGTTGGTGGTGGATGTTTTTGTGTACGGTAAATTTATGATTCTTGAAGCGTCAAAGTTGGTGTTGGAGGCTGATTGTGTTCTGATTTGTGTTAATCTTTGTTTAATTATTTTGTTTGTAAAGGCCTCTGGGTAGCAGTTTTGTGACATCGTGTTTTTGATTAGTTGTAGATTTTTATGTTGAAACGTTCTGTGCGATAGTTTTATGGCTCTGTCTGTTAGCATAATGACTATTCCTTTCTTTTGGGAGAGTGGATGATGAGAGTAAAAGTTGATGAATCTGCCCGACCACGTAGGTTTTCTGTACCAATCTGTGATGATTTTGTTTCGGTCTTTGATTAAGAGTAGATCTAAGAACGGTATCTGGTTGTTTGTTTCTCTTTCTATTGTGAATTGTAGTTTTGTGTGGTACGTGTTAAAGATTTGTAAAGTGGAGTTAATTTTATCGGTGGGTAGAGCTAGGATGATGTCATCTACATATCTTTTGTATATTGGAAGTGTGAATGTTAATTTTTTCAGGCAGTCTGATTCTAGGTCCATCATTACTAAGTTGGAAAGAATTGGGGCGAGTGGTGAGCCCATTGGTAAGCCACTAATTTGTTGGTAAACTTTGTTGTTGAAGATAAAAAAGGTTGAAAACATGATATATTCTACCGCTTTGATTATTTCGTCTAATGGAACTTTATCCGAGAATAGATCAGCTCTCCTTTGTAGGCTTTGGGTGACCAGTTCTATTGGTACGTTCGTGTAAAGTGCCACAACGTCGAAGGATACGAGTTCATGGTTGTCAGGTATGGTGATATCTGCTATTGCGTTTTGGAGCGAAAAGCTGTCTTTGTCGTAAGAATCAGCTCGTTTTATTAGTTTTGAAAGTTTACTGTGTATGTAGTATGCCAGTTTGTGAGTTGGGCTATTTATAGATGATACTATTGGACGCATGGGGTAGTTTTTCTTGTGGATCTTGGGGACACAATATAGTCGTGCTAAGTTGCAGTTTTCTGCTTTCAGATATCTGTGTGTTGTTTCGTCTATGATTTTTGTGGCTCTCCATCTGGTGAGAATCTTGTTGACTCCTTTGTGTAGGCTTTCTATGGGGTTTCTGTGTGTTAATCTGTACGTTGTTGTGTCTGAGAGTAGGTTTTGAGTCTTGGTGATGTATTCTGATTTCTGTAGTATGACTGTTGTGTTCCCTTTATCGGCTCTTGTGATCAGTATTTCGGGGTTGTTTTTGAGGAAATTGTGCGTGCTCTGGATGATGTTGTTTGTGGTGGTGTGAGACGTTGCTGTGTTCATTTTGTTGATTATTTGGGTGAATTTTGTTCTGATTTTGTTTCGTGCGGGTTCTTCTAATAGATATCTTATTTTACTTTCGAACTCGGCTATGGAATTGTGTTTATAGGATTTTATGTCGGTTCGTTTTAAATATGGAAAGCAACATTTTTCTCCGAGAGAAAGAAAAGTAGAGATGTGTGTCGGAATCGTCATGTTTGAAAGGTTGATGAGCCATTCTTTGGTTTTGTTGGTTGGGGCCACCTTTTCTATGTTGTGTAGTGGATCTTGTGGATGCTGGTTGTGTGAGTTGTGCTGGGTGTTGTTGTTGTAGTCTCGGCTATTAATCATTGTACTTAAGGGGTTGTTGTTTTGTGTTTGTTTTGTTATTTTCCGTTGGATTTGATTTGTTCTGTTATTTAAGTTAATTAACTGTTGTGACGAGATCGTTCTCAGGAATTCCTCTTGGCTGAAAATGTGATTCTGCAGGTTGTGTATTCTTTCTATTCTCAAGTATTGTAGTTTCCTTTGGTGTTTGTCATAAAGACGTTTCGATATTCTATTGTTTCTAGTTTGCTCGAGTTCGAAGAATTTTAGTTTTATGTTGTGGGGGACTTTGTTGATTGTTTCAGTATCCTTATTAATTTGGTGTTGCATTTTTTTGATTTGGAAATTTAGATCATCAATTTCAACGTTAAGTAGTGATTTGTGAGTTTTATGTATAATTTTCCTGAATTTGAATTTGCATTTGTGGTTTGTAATGTGGATGTTGTTTAGGTTTCGTGAATAAATATGCTTCGGTATCAG
>OZ023254.1:26558448-26651516 GCA_964007305.1 Netelia melanura
GAATTTGAATTTGCATTTGTGGTTTGTAATGTGGATGTTGTTTAGGTTTCGTGAATAAATATGCTTCGGTATCAGACCTTCTTTTCTGCATTTGAGCAAAAATCGGAGTTGTTCATGGTAGCGAATTCTGGTTGTTGTGTTCTGTTTCCAGTTCTCGAATGCTGTCCACGTTAACGTGGAAAGAATACACAACCTGCAGAATCACATTTTCAGCCAAGAGGAATTCCTGAGAACGATCTCGTCACAACAGTTAATTAACTTAGATAACAGAACAAATCAAATCCAACGGAAAATAACAAAACAAACACAAAACAACAACCCCTTAAGTACAATGATTAATAGCCGAGACTACAACAACAACACCCAGCACAACTCACACAACCAGCATCCACAAGATCCACTACACAACATAGAAAAGGTGGCCCCAACCAACAAAACCAAAGAATGGCTCATCAACCTTTCAAACATGACGATTCCGACACACATCTCTACTTTTCTTTCTCTCGGAGAAAAATGTTGCTTTCCATATTTAAAACGAACCGACATAAAATCCTATAAACACAATTCCATAGCCGAGTTCGAAAGTAAAATAAGATATCTATTAGAAGAACCCGCACGAAACAAAATCAGAACAAAATTCACCCAAATAATCAACAAAATGAACACAGCAACGTCTCACACCACCACAAACAACATCATCCAGAGCACGCACAATTTCCTCAAAAACAACCCCGAAATACTGATCACAAGAGCCGATAAAGGGAACACAACAGTCATACTACAGAAATCAGAATACATCACCAAGACTCAAAACCTACTCTCAGACACAACAACGTACAGATTAACACACAGAAACCCCATAGAAAGCCTACACAAAGGAGTCAACAAGATTCTCACCAGATGGAGAGCCACAAAAATCATAGACGAAACAACACACAGATATCTGAAAGCAGAAAACTGCATCTTAGCACGACTATATTGTGTCCCCAAGATCCACAAGAAAAACTACCCCATGCGTCCAATAGTATCATCTATAAATAGCCCAACTCACAAACTGGCATACTACATACACAGTAAACTTTCAAAACTAATAAAACGAGCTGATTCTTACGACAAAGACAGCTTTTCGCTCCAAAACGCAATAGCAGATATCACCATACCTGACAACCATGAACTCGTATCCTTCGACGTTGTGGCACTTTACACGAACGTACCAATAGAACTGGTCACCCAAAGCCTACAAAGGAGAGCTGATCTATTCTCGGATAAAGTTCCATTAGACGAAATAATCAAAGCGGTAGAATATATCATGTTTTCAACCTTTTTTATCTTCAACAACAAAGTTTACCAACAAATTAGTGGCTTACCAATGGGCTCACCACTCGCCCCAATTCTTTCCAACTTAGTAATGATGGACCTAGAATCAGACTGCCTGAAAAAATTAACATTCACACTTCCAATATACAAAAGATATGTAGATGACATCATCCTAGCTCTACCCACCGATAAAATTAACTCCACTTTACAAATCTTTAACACGTACCACACAAAACTACAATTCACAATAGAAAGAGAAACAAACAACCAGATACCGTTCTTAGATCTACTCTTAATCAAAGACCGAAACAAAATCATCACAGATTGGTACAGAAAACCTACGTGGTCGGGCAGATTCATCAACTTTTACTCTCATCATCCACTCTCCCAAAAGAAAGGAATAGTCATTATGCTAACAGACAGAGCCATAAAACTATCGCACAGAACGTTTCAACATAAAAATCTACAACTAATCAAAAACACGATGTCACAAAACTGCTACCCAGAGCCCTTTACAAACAAAATAATTAAACAAAGATTAACACAAATCAGAACACAATCAGCCTCCAACACCAACTTTGACGCTTCAAGAATCATAAATTTACCGTACACAAAAACATCCACCACCAACTTTTTAGTCTCTTACACCAATACAACATAACATTAGTTACCAACAACAAACACAATACCAAAACCATAACCGGATCCACGAAAGACAACATAGAAACTATTAACAAATCAAACGTAGTCTACAAAATTGAATGTACCAACTGCAATTCTGTATACATAGGACAAACCAAACGATACCTCAAAACCAGAATAAGGGAACATAAAAACAGTATTAAACATACAAATAACCAACACACAGCCCTAGCGCAACACAGTATACAACAAAGACATAAATTTAACTTCAATGACGTAAAAATTCTCAACAACGAAGAATGGCTCAGAAAATGACTCATCTTAGAGATGGTACAAATCAAAGCACATCCAAACGCCATTAACTTCAGAACAGATATTGACAAACTCAGTAGCATATATGAGGCAATAATCTAATCACCAAATTTAAAATAACCAGACACGCTCTTAACTAACTTAACAAGGACAACCAATCTCACACAATGACAATTAATAAAAATTTTATCGAACCCACAACACATCAAACCCCAACAAGACACACTGTTAACTAGCTTAACAAAGACAACAGATCTCACACAATGAAAATTCATAAGAATTTCATCAAACCCAACGAGACACGCTCTCAACTAACTTAACAAAGACAACTAATCTTACACAATGACAATTGATAACTAACTTAACAAAGGCAATGAATCTTACACAATGACAACTGATAAAAATTCAATCGAACCCGCAACACCTTTCGACTAATAGATCAGACACAACACATTCTAAATCCAAAGCCTATACACTCCTGACACCACACATAGGGAACCAAGCAGAATACATACGGCACTGACGCATTACCGGACAAACGACTTACCCCAGCAACAGAAAATCGCCAAAACTCGCGAACAACAGACGACACTGAAACCGAAAACACAGCGAGGAAAGTTTATGGTCCACAATGCATAACTAAAAAGATCGCCATCAAGACAGTTTTTAAGGTCAGATATCACAGGTCCAGGGGAGGAAAGAAATTAATTACAAATATAACTAACAACGTTATCGCAAACTTACAGATACTATCCATCGCCAAAAACCGAAAGGATAAGCAACTCTTTTAAACGATCATACATTGAATTACACAACAACTTCCAAATTGTTTAAGTAAATAATACACCAATGTACCACATCCATACAACAAAACCATTAAAGATTGCATCGACAAACGAACTTCCACCAGAAAACAAGGTTAGTCACATAGCGCAATACATAGCCCAAACAATAATCGCCGCATCAGTCGCATCAGAACAATTCACACGACACAAAGCAATATACCAGTCAGAAAAAACACAAAATTACAAAAAGTCACTCCTTTCGCGAGGTTCAATTATAACACACAAACGATATTTGACACATGCATTACAAACACAATACACAACATGAAATATAACCACAAATTGTACCATAGATCATAACCTCAACAACTACACGTGCATAGCTTAACAGACATTCCGAATTGTAAATACAACCTAAATTATTATTTGTAGCGTGAATAATAAAACATTTCTGAAGAGGATCCCAATCGGGATCGAAACGTTAAAATCTGAAACATTCATTCCATCTCCACCTGAAATCACTGGCCGAATTGAAGCCGACACTCTTCTACAACAACGTCGTCGTCATCGTCGTCGTCGTCGTCGTCGTCGTCGTCGTCGCCGTTATCGCCGTCGACCGGCGTCGTCGACATCGAATCGTCGTCGTTGCGGTCGACCCGGCCACGCACATTATCGCCATAGACGACGACACGGCAATAACCTAAAAAGGAAAACGGAAAACCGACAATAATCACTGAATTAAGAGGCCATCAAAGAAAATGAGAAGAATACTCACGCCCATGACTATCCCGAGGACACCCTGGACCAGCAAAGACGACACATCGAAAAGGAGACCACGAGGATATCCCGAAGAAATCACCGGCGCACTTGCACTTCACCACATATCAGCCATACCTGTCAAAGTTAATTCCGATCGTCCCGTTTTCCGACCACTCGTCATCAATCGACATAGTGGCGCGAGAACGGGCAAGATGGCAGCAGCGAGCAATGAGAAAAATTCGCATTACCCAAAAATCCCGATACCGATGAGACCGACCCTACCATACCGACCGCCTGACCTAATTACACCATTTCCCGATAGATCTCCCTAGTCCGTCCCGAATGTATTGATTTCTCATCGACCTCTTATCGTTTGACCCGTGCCCCTGCTGCCCAATCAAAGAAGGACGCCCCGGCCAATCCGCGGGCGGGAAAATTATGAAAATTTCCGACAACGATATACTCGACACTTAGCTTGCGACCACTGGCGTAACGATACCGATTGGCGAATTAGCGACCTTAAAAAGTAGTAATAGTAATTAGAGAATTAGACAGTGAGTGATAAAATAGAGTGCGTGTGGGAAAGAAAAATTATAAGAGTGAAAATGACAATAGAGTGCGAGAGTGAGTGAGAAAATAGAGTGCGTGTGGAAAAGAAAAATTATAGGAGTGAAAGTGACAATAGAGTGCGAAAGTGAGAGAGGCGAAGGAAGGCGAGCGAAGCGTGAGCGAGTGAGAGCGAGATCGTTCCGAGGGAGGAAGGGAGAGCGAGAGAGAGGACTGTCTAACGATGAAATTTCGAACGTAAGTGTTTGCACAGTTACCCCTCCAAAACGGATAAACCCGCGAAATCGTATATTCCCCTCCCCTCGCATATTTTTATCGCAACTACTAGAATCATCCTCTGTACCTCCTTTTTTTCTTTTTTTTCTTTTCTCCCTTTTACCCCTTTGCGTGCGTTGCGGAAAATTTCTAAAAAGAAATTGATGCGTTATAGCATAGTGTGTGGAACGGTTGTGCGCGTAGCGTTAGAAGTTTCAGGACTCCCCCCTCCCACCTACCGACCGGTAGCACTGTCGACCAAGGTCGACTCGATCACGACGAATTTACTTCCCCGCTACCGTTAGAGTGTTCTATATAGTTCCCCAAAATATCGCGAACGAATTTTGTAACGGTCAGTGGTAATAATTAAGCGGCCACACCGTATAGGAGAACCCACTCCCCTGAGCTACCCTTCCCTCCCCTCGAGTTAGCCTTCCCTTCACCCGTCCAATAGCACAACCCGAAAGCGTACTATTTAAGTATTCTTAGTTATATTTTTGGTTTTATATAGCATCCTAGTAATCTTTCTTTCTTTTTTTTTGTTTTGGTGTTGTTGTCATTACCATTTTTGTTAATTTTGTTTGTTTTAAAATTAACTGGCGCCCATCTTCCCTTATCGAGAACACCCTCCCCAGAGATCGTCCGCCGAAGTTAAAGAAAGAGGTATAATAAACAAACATTTAAATATCAAACATTGTTTTCTTGTTGCGTTAAAATTTTCTTTTATTAAGCTGTGGTCCTGCATCGCCGGTTCCCAGTTGCCCCCCCCCCCCCCCCATCGGCGTGACAATATATTGAAACGTATTGCGGTTTCAGTATTTTAATTTTTGTTCGGGACTCGAGCAGGAGCTGAAGAGATTTTGCAAAATGCACGCATAAAATCGACGAAATTTATTAAAATGTTTGATTAAATACAAGAGTAAATTTAAATGGCACTGTAGCTCATCTTTCGTGTATGTGTATTGTGTTTATTTTGAGATTGCCTTGTGTGGCTGTGTTGTTTTGGTTCCTGAGTCGCCGCCATGCTGCTCGTTCGTGCGGCCGTCTCTCTCTTGCTTCAACGTTGCTGCGTCGTTTCTCGCTCTTATTGCCTCGATCTCTCCTCGATGATCGGCGATGCTCTTGTGTGTGTGTGTTGGTGTGCTGTGTCTCGTCGAGACAGTGTTGGTGTGTCGGTGTCTCCGAAGTCTCTCGATATGTTGTCCCTCTTTCTCTCTCTCTATTGGCGCGATGATGGCCGTCGGAGAGCCAGCTGACTATTCGGATCAGTTCTGTGGCCTTTTAAATTTCCTTGCCTTCTTCTCGCATATAGTTTCCTCGGGCTTACTAACACATGAGCCTATCCGACTTAACACGTGCGTGCCAATGTCGGACCTCAAACAGTCACCCACCCTCGTACTACTATAGCGATCGGATAACAAGTACTCTTTCTCGAAGTTTGACCGAAAGATTGGTAGCAATTGTTCATTTCGTTGGCCTTATATTTGTTGCTTGTTGCTATATTGTTGGCGAGAGAGGATTTTACTTATTGTCCCTCTGCCGGGAGCTCCGTGAACTTTATATTTAATTTATTGTTCAGCTTATGCTCGGTGCCGCTGTGCCATCTCCCGTTACAATATATATATATATATATATTGTAACGGGTTTTCCCGCACCCACCGAGAACCACCTGTCCCTCCGCCCGAGGAGGAGCGCGCGTTGGTCCGCGCCTGCTTCCACCGCTCCGGCGAGGTGGACTCGGGATCTGCCGACGTGGCAGGGCAACCGGGGGCGGACGGGCGCCAGGTACCCTCGGGAACCACCGACCTAGGCCGGCTTTATTTAAATTCGCCGCCACCGCGGTCGCCCTTTCCGCGTCCCCGCTCCACCCCGACGGCGAGCACAGGGGTCTCGGGCTTAAATTCGGCTGGCCCAGCCCGCCTGCGGGTCGGTTAGGTAGAGGGGGTGGACGTGTAGGATAGGATGGTAATTAGGTATTGTACTTAATAATTGTCCAACATTCAGCGGGTATAACAAGTTTATTGCAGGGTGGGTCGTACATCATTCGAACTTCATACCCTTCGAGTGGCATGCTCTTATCTATCACCGCTCGCTATCGACAGGTAACTGTATCACGCCGCTATTCTATTCCCCTAATCGGGAGGTAACCGCGCCCGAGAGAGAGAGAGAGAGCTTAATTACACGTAACCTTTACGGAGAGAACACCGGCGCCAAGATTTCCGGTTGGACGGAAGCGTTTACTTTACGGCGCACCCTATGTCTAGCAAATAACAATAGGTAACCCCCTTAACGATAAATGATCATTCCAGATAGCACCCTCTAGGTAGCCAATGATGGTAGGTAACCCCCGTAACGATAAAGAATTATTTCAGGTAGCACCCGTTAGATAGCCAATGCTGATAGGGAACCCCCTTAACGATAAATAATTATTTCAGATAGCACCCTTTAGATAGCCAATGATGGTAGGTAACCCCCTTGACGATAAATAATTATTTCAGATAGCCTAGACGCGACGAGAGAAAAATTTTCCTATCCTATGATAATTTTAACAGTATTCTAACGACATAAAACTGGCACGGCGACTCGACATAAACGATGTAAACAACACGGCGCGACCGCGGTAGAGGACGATCGCACATGGTACTCGACGCTTGCGCGTGTTATGGAAGGAGAGAGTCGGCAGGGGCGAGCCGCTTTTGTCCGCTAATATCGTACTTCTTACGTTGTAATGCCTTGACGCGGGACTACCGCAAAATTAATTTCCATTATTTAACGATTATTTCGGGACTTACTTAATTCGCTGCCTCGTCCCTGCCTCCTCTCTCTTCCGCTCGAAAAGTTTATGGGAACTCACGTGCGGTCGGTGCCGATCTCCCTCGCTTGCTTCTCCTTTTACTTTTCTTTTCCCCTAATACTTTTCTTGCCACGTGTGTTGCTTCTCAAACTCGAATTCACAAACTGCCGGTCTCGTCGTCCGGCCGGTGAACTTAGCCTATGTACTCTCCCCCTACTTTTCCTTATTAATCCTCGATGACCAATCATATCACGGGTGTCGCGTGGTCGGCTCTCTTCCTCAAAGGTTCTCGCCGGTCCTCCCGCGCCGCATACCCCTCTCTGGCCGTCGAGTGGCGCGAGCGGGGGAGGGGGGAGCGCGACGAGAGTCGTGCACAGCTCGCCTAGGAGCCGAGTGCTCCCGAACCCTTACGACGCGCCCCCCTCGCCACGCGCCTTCCCCCTGGAGCTCGGAACGGGCGACGGGGAAGGGGGAAGCTCACCTCGCCGGATAGGCGTCCCTGTTGTCGGCGGTTGGCTCACATTATTTGCCACCAGGCACGAAAAACTGCAGCACCGCTTCCCTCGCCGCACCCGCCGAACTCCTTGCGTCGAGGCGCCGTTTCGTGCGGACTTCAGCGCGCGGTGCACCAGCGAGAACTTCGTTGCCGGAAGATGTAGCCGACGGACCGAATTGCCCCCGGGGTGATGACTCGACGTTCCATCGGCGCCCAGGGTTGCACCTGCGACCCCCTGCAGGCTGCCATCACCGGTGTGACGAAAAAATCGTTACAATACTTACATATTTTTTCTTATGTATTTTCACATGTACTCATTCCAAGTATATTTTCTCTCGAATAAAAATAAAAACATGTTACAAATATCTATGGTTTTATACAATTTTTATTCAATATCGTGGTTTCGTCTATTTGATATTACACTCAGTATTACATTCATTATTACTTATAAAATTATTACATTTGAACAAATTCAATGTGATTATATACAGTGCCATGAGAGCGTAGTGCTAATCCATTTTCATGAGATGCACGAACCATCTCCTTGAACAGATATTCATTTGCCAGAATCGGTGTGGTCATCCGGGCTGGTAGAAAAACCGTCCAAGTTTTTTCCAAATCCATGACGATTCTATCGCCATACTTAGTTTTTACGATTCGTATATCGGTAACTGGATACACCTCCTGCGGTGACAATTCGGACAGCTTTTTGATTGGGAGAAAATCAGCCAACAGACCCACTTTGTTGATTTCATGTAAATCCATGTTGATCTAAAAAATACATTTTTTTCCATAAAATTGTTTATCGTTAAAACTCGAAATTATGAGAACACATAATTCACGGGACAAAACGTTTAATACAAACCTGCGATTTTTTTCACGTTGATGCGTCAAAATTTATTTGTCCAAAGTTGGCTTGTTACGTCCCGAGAGAGGGAGACACCGTACGGAGACGCAGCGCGATCGGAGATAGAGCGCGAACTTTGAGTGTACTTACGTTCTGCCCGAGCGAGTCCTTTGGTGATCGGCTGCGACTCCCAACACAACTAAATATTTAATGGTACAGATTCTTTTGAATCTGTGAGATATTGGTTAAGGTTGCGTAGACTCTCTATACGAGAGAATAACACTGTCACACTCGGTTATTTTTTGTTAATAACCTACAACGTAGACTTTATTCAAACTGTTAGTTGATAACGAACCTTGCTCGTTCGAGTTAAGGGTTTTACAGTTTATCGGTTTTTAGTCTAAGTCTTGTGACTGTTCGTGAATTCTTTTACAGAGTTTTTTATGTGAACTCGATGAGTGCGGAGTATGATCTGTCTGAGTTTCTTTCAGAGCGTTGCCCGTTCTGCCACGCAGAGGCAGATTACAAAGAAGGGCAGTCGATTTTTGATTAGTCGGATTTGTTTGAGCCTTTGTTTTATTTGGCGGAGGGGATTATCTCGATCACGCGGAGGTCACTCGAGGTGGTCGCCTCGTGGGAAAGGAAATAGGGTTTTGAATTATAGTTTCGGTGAATGGTATAGAGTTTGTTTATGACTGTGTTATCGAGCGGCGGTGTCGCCTGAGACGTTCGTGGAAAAAATATAAAAGAAAATGTTCGCCGGACAGGGTGTTAATAGATTGATAGAAGGCCTATATTTGATTACAGTTTTTAATTCTCTGGTGTGTGTATGTGTAATGAGAGCGTGGTACCCTACTAATCTTAGTTGGGATCTTTCCCTTAGTCTATTTAGTTTTCTAACAATAAATGATATTATTAATTGATTGGGAGTTTAGGATCGACGAGTAACGGTGACTGTGCTGGTATATTATCGACTGTCGAGGGTTTGAGATACCGGCCGAACACCCTGTGTCGACTCCGGTATTACCGGCTAGGACGTAACAGGCTACCAACGATTGAGTTCGTGATCGTGCGATAATTTTTTTTTTCACTCGTTGAATATTTCGTAATAATTGTTTAATGTGGATTAGCAATTCGCGTCTCTACAACTGTAACTTTTGATGTAATTTCGGATGCGATGACTTTTGACTGTGCTGTATGAAGACTGATGCAACGACTGATTTGAACAGTCGTGAGCGCATCTCATTTATACTGAATTGATCTTCCATCTCATATTAGTGACTAATTCTTAATAATTATTATTTCACTATGTGAATGCTATGAGGGAATAAAGCTGTGACAAGTTGAAACGAGTCGAGACGAGTCGAAACAAGTCGAGACGTTTCCATCGTGGGGAACCATCGAACATTATTTGAATCGTTTTCGTTGGTGTATAGGGTATGCAAAATATAGCAAACACACATGATGTATATTGAAATCTTTTATTTTCATGGCAAAAATATACTTAATTCTCGGGCAATTTTGGGCAAAGCCAATATTTTAGAGCTAGAACATTTTTGCTTGCGCAATTGAACTTTGATGAATACTTGTGGTATCAACAATCAGTACGTATGCTTTTCCGCAATTTCTGTAACGATGGACATTCGAGATTATCAAGATTGATTATGAGCCCCGCCCAACCATCCAAAAAATACGTTAACCATTCTCTCTTCTCCGGACCCTTAACGTAAATTGCTCGTGCATGGCGTAAAATGTTTTGAAGAATTCCGTTTATCGCATTATAGGGTATGGCACCATAGTTCCATGGTAAGTCATGATAATTATTTCTCAACCAAGCATTTGTACATCTATATTTGACCGGCAAATCAATCCATACGCATGGTGGTTGGAAGAAAAACGTTGACGGTGTTCGATTGGAATCCGTTAAAGAAATAACAGAAAATTCTTTTAACACAAATTCGTTCGAGGGTTTTTTGAAACCTTGCAAGTCGACCACGTACTCCATCTCGGATACAACTGATTCCAATAACCGTCGCGTCCGATTTATAACAAATATTCAATACGCCCCCCCCCCCGCCCTCCCACACCAAAAAACTTATGAATATATAGTAATAATAAAAAACTATAAGAAGTAAAAAGAAAAATATATAACTCTACAGATGAACGTGTCCTTACACGATTTTTTTAACATTACCACTGACGGGGTTATATTCAACAATACGGTCATGTAAAATTAAACAATAAGCCGAGGTTTCAGCAGGAAAGGGATTTACAGATTCGAATTCGAGGCGAATATCGACGGGGCCTGATTTCAACGATTCATTCTGCTTTGAGCAATCGATAACAATTAGCGGCGCGTATTTTAAAAAGTCATCTTTGTTTATGAGTGGTTCGGGCTCCTTCTCGTAATAAGAAGACTGGAAATTTGCATACATTTCATAGAGCAAAGCATACTGATTGCGACTAATGTCGAGATTCAAGTTCCCATACGGATAACTCTGTGAATTTAAAAAGAGTTTAACATCTCGAACATGACAATGATCAAAATGACTCGCATTTTTAAGAGCATTATTTTTTCGCGCTGTTTGAAAACCGACGATTACGTATCGAGGTTTTTCGAGTTGAGTAGAAGTTTTTACTACCCAAACGTGTTTTGAGGAAGCCGGCAATAGAGGGTACTCGTACAGTTCCCACGTGCGAAAACTTATTGGGATGGGTGTATCTTTAGCTATGTAATTTAGCAGCTGAATTTTTCGTTCATCGGAGACCTTGATATACGGTATCATCCATTTAATTTTCGATAAAATAATCTTAAATTCTTCCGGGACAGCAGCCCCTTCCGGTCGAGTCCGTATGACTGCGTTCGTGTCGGTGTTTGCTCTCGTCAATATCAGCTCGTGCTTGGCATTGATGATAATTTTGCGATAGTCCTCGGCAAAACCCAATAACATACTCAGCGGTATCGAGATATCAAAGTATCCAGAAGCGTCAGTTATTTGTAGCTCTTCTTCTTCCCTGGGTACCCAACCAGCGTTTTCCATTATCGATGTTTGACTAGGATTCTGAGACACATAATTTTTCATGACGCTCGTAAGCCCAACATTTTTACATCGGTCAATCTTGACGGCGTTCAGCTCGTAGCGTATGTCTTCGAATAAGTGACAGATGGCATTGGTGACCAACGTTGTGCTCGTGGTTGGAGTTTGTCCATCGGCTCGCGTCAATCTACCGCTAACGTGCAGGGAGCTCTTGCTTGGCAACAAACACAAATCCTGATGCTGTACAGCGATACGAATTTCATCGCTGTTATTGAAAGTCGCCGAGGCGAATGGCTGATGCCCGTGTATCTCGTAATGCGCAATAGCATCATCAAACATCACGGGTTTTTGTATTTTTAAGATTTCCGCCATGGTATAAAGCAAGTAATTGTGATACAACAAGAACTTATTTTTGTTATTTTTTTTGAAGTTTCAGACCCAGACTCTTGAGATATCGAATGTTCTGAGGTGTTAGCTCTTTGCGAGGTGTTCGACGAATGTTTCGTTCGAGGCATGGTCGTTGAAATTTATACCCTTGCCCGCTCTTTGATCCGAAAACAATTCCCATTTTTTAGGATTTTATGTGTAGTCGGATCGTCGTTAACTCGCCGCGGAAATTCACCAACTCACCGTGTTGATCGACAATTTTCAACTGTAGATTGTGTACCGATTTAACGGTAACTGGGAGATAGGCGATGTGCGAGGGTATTTCGATAATTTTATACCCGGGTGGTACAGAGTGGGATGCGTGGTGTAAAACCCAGCAGTCGACCAAGAGAATCACTCGGTTCGAAATTTATCTCACGATTGCTTTTAATTTCACTGCACAGAGTATTATTATTGGGCTTGAGAATGACGTCGATATTACTATCAGAGAGTACTTTTTGCAGATAGCTCTCAATAGCCTCAATTTCGTAGCTCCCAATCGGTATGGTAATAATCTCCGTGCCCACATAAAATTTGTTATTTGTCTCGTCTATATTGGGAATTGAATTGAAGGTTAGCAGTTCAAGGAGACCCAGAGTATAATGTTTGTGTGGTGACAATTCGATGGGGGGAAAATAATGAGCTTCGAGTATGGAAGATGTGCCTGACAATGTCAATGTAAAAGATTCATCCATCGCGTCTAGCACTCGATTGATACCGCGATTCGTATAACCATCCATTTTATAACTCTCCGTTGAGGAACTTGAGACACAGATGTCCGCACACTACTGTATCATAGTCTTGATATTTTTGATAATTGTAATTTACAATGCTACCAAAGTAGTATAGCGGCCACTATGGCGACCCCCACTCCTTCCCTTACTCCTTTTCCCCCACTCCGCGGTCGCCGAGTTCGCCGTGAGCTCGAGCGGTCGCGGATGCGTGGGGGGAGAGGCGCGCAGGGGGGTGGAGGGGGGATGGAGGGTGTCGGCATAGCGGCGCGCTGTTTTTTATTTATTTATTACATTTTTTAATTTATGATAATGGATATATTTGGACTGGTGGTTTTTGGCGCTCCTTTGCCCCGCTCCGCGCCAAACCCAAACTGGTAATATATATTCTGACTAGATGTATTAAATCTTACATTATAAAGTTTTACGTATCGATGCTATATATATATATATATTTTATAATAAATAGTGTATATTAGTTTCTTGTTTTTTCTTCTTCGTTGGCTCCGTTCTCGTTACAGCGCTCTCCCCTCTGATCAGCCAATGATTGTTTAAATACGGAAAACAGAGATAGACACATGGTGTGAGAGAGGCTCGTATATACATATTGTTACATAAATATTTTATACAGGTTTTTAGTACATACCTAGTTATGATTCCGTAGCAGATTTGATCTCCAGCTTATTGAACTTCGTACCGTGGTATTGCATGATGAGGTTTTTATTATTGGCAGCCTCGCTCATCTGCTGAAATAGATCGATTGCCTCTTCGAAAGCCTTGACGAATCTCGTAGGTAGATAGTACGTAAATTCACCATTCACATCCACGACGATTCGCGCACCCCACTTGGTTTGGACGGTTTTAATATCAGTGATATAATAGTCTTTTTGGAGTTCCAATTCCGATAATCTTTTGACGGGGAGAAGCGTCTCCAGCCGACCCACTTGGTTGATTCGTGTGAAATCCATTATGCAACTTGAGTTTTTTCAGTTTTAGCGTTAAAGTACGAAACTCCGATATTGCGTGTATTTGTTCTTTAACCGTAGCAATATCTTGCAGAAAAGCGTCTAAACGGATTTTTAAACGGTGCTGGTTACTTCTTTGAAGACTCGAGGATAATGTCTGTCTATCACAGAGGGTAGATTCTTCGGACCTCATACCAAAGAGATCCATTCCCCTACTCCGTATACAGAGAAGCGTAGGCTGGATTTAATTGGTGCAATATTTGCTTACTTTGTAAAATCTAGTAAGGCACCTTGGTAGTGGTGGTGGTGGTAAAGACCAGCAAATTGCCTTAGCTGCGTCACCTCTGAATACTCCGAAACCTTAGGTCAGCGTTTTTGCACATGCGCTGAAATTAATACGGCATAGCGATGGCGAGAAGCAGGAGAGGATCACGTGAAGATAGGATGTGTTATTTATCTGTGATGGTGTTAAATTCTTCCATGAGGAGGTTGATAAATAAAACACGATTTTGAAAAATATACTTTATTTTTAGCATAAAACTATCGTACAATTAGCGGATGCGAGAACAACACCCTTGTACACACCCAAAAAATTTCATATTAAAAGTAATGAAGTTATTATAATGGTACCCCCCACCCACAGCGGTTCCCTTCTTTAACGCATTATTCAAGGATTTGGATTTGTTACACTTATTCATATACTCCTTATAATAGTCATACACTATTTTATCGTTCCGTGTTAAATCGGTTGAAAATGCACTCCTAAACATATTAATACCAAGGCCTGTAGACAAGAAATGAAGAAACATAACACAATAATGTCCACAAGTCTGTGATTCAGGACCCTGAAGCTGTATAGCGTTGTAGCTAAAGAATCTGCTGTTCTGCCGGAGACGTTGGAGACGCTGCGGAATGATTGGTGGTAGTCCGTAGCTGTCGAAGTACCATCCTCGTCCATCTCGATCGACGTACATGGCGACCCAGTGGGCCCCGGGCTGTTTGTGGCCATCGGTATTGGCGACAATCGCTGCTGGTTTCGCCCACACCTTAGGGATGCGGTCTGCCGCGTATACACCCACAGTGCGGCTCTTTATACCCCGTAGGGCCTGCATAAGCTGCTCGGTGTTCATAATAGATCGCAATTATAGAGACACTAGAGCTGTTTAACATCGGTTGTTTTTCCCTCGTCACGGCGCTTCACAGCTAGTAAGCTGATGTTCCAGGCTGTGGTGGTTCTGTACTCCCACAAGGAGCTGGAGCGAGCGTTATGAGAAAGCCACTTTTTAATTCTCACAGTATTCTTGAGGGCACACGTGAACGAGCAATTTTTACGCAGTAAACCGTGATACACACAACGAGTATTGCTCTCAGGAAGATTACGAAATGACGAATCGTCGTCGTCTTCTTCTTCTAGATTTATAACGTAGCAATCCGTTAGCTGCGTCAAATAAGCCGCTTTATCAGCTCCTCTTGTGAACAGACGATCAGACCGTGCTGCGATTTTCTTCAACGAGGCTTCGACTGCACGTAACTGCGTCTCACCCTCGAACCACTCGATACCATGATGATTGGTTTGTAACCAGGTGTTTTGACGTTTTACACTGGGTGGTCGAATGTTATAAGCGTAGGGAGGCGCTACAACCTAGTGGGCCAGGTACGATGTCTTTACAGAGACCACGGCAACTTCTTTAGGTATAAAATGATTATATTTATCCTTCAGACCCTGTATATCAATGACGATGTTCATGGTGCTTCTCGATCGTCGTAACACGGCGACTTTTGAATACAGACTAACGACAAATATTGCACGTTCTATGGATATATGACAATCCCCCCTCTATAAGCCCAGCGACCTAGCCACTAAAATCCACAGTTACTTGTTTGGAGGAGTCAATCTCCAATACATTATCATATTCAGCATACACAAGGCAATTAACCGTTGATGTTAGGGCAGACGCGAAACGTACTTCTATTCTCACACTACCATGCCTCACAAGATTCCAATGAGTGCTACTATTGGCCGAGAGATCGGGGGTAAGATCAAATGCAAAGAGACAATAACCATGAGGGTACGTTGTACGTGTGATACAATTACCCTCATTGAGAAAGTGTATGCCTGTACCCGAGAATAGTGTATGGTATGCATCAACATACATATCAGCATCTGCGAAGTCTGGCTGTAGGGGCTTTGCCGGTATTTGCAATCCATCGGCGTACAAAGAAAAATAATTTATATTGTAATTCTGAAAATTGAAAGGGTTCATTTTACGGTCACCATTAAAAGCCCTAATCGACAAAACCGACGATTATACGTTTAGGCAACTGACCAAGTATGACATTATCAAGCGTCTCACCGTGTATCCCCGCATGTAGCGATATCGCTTTAATCTCGACTCGCGTCAAAGGATATTTCGCTGTACATTTAGAGAAAGCTCTTGCATGGGACAAAAGTATACCCGGTGCTACCTTAACACGCCGTATAAGTAGCGATGCCTCCGTAATACGGATGGTACAATCTTTCGAAGAACTCATGAGACAAAAAGCGTTATTAGACCGTACGAGACGTAAACGCATCTCAACGCCGTTTAGCAAAAATCTCTCTTGATTGAAGATATCGCAGTGTAGATGACCAAGGAGATCAACCGTTCGCTTTTTACCTAATACGGATCGTCTGCTTACAAGACCATTATTATTATCATCTGTATCATCCATTTTACCCGGCGTATCATTATACCATAGAGTACTCGTGAGATGCGAGTTCTTAGTACCAGATCCATAATTCAAGAGGTTTTCAATGTATGCCCTATATGCATAAACATTGTTAGGAGGTGATACCAGTTTCTGATTCAAAAACACATCGATCTGATTGAACATTGAATGTAATAGATTATTGATTGGGCCTACTTTAGGAGACGGTGCATCCGCTTTGTCAGGGGTTTCTATCTTAACACGCATGCTAAGCATGGTGTGTGCAAGATCAATGTACTCATCACCCTGGCCCGGTATGACAAACTCTATCGGTGAATCATCCGTCAATGATGAGATCGGCTTGTAACACACTGTATGCGTTCCCTCGATTGTTGTGTGGGTCGGTGGTAGTGTAAAGAGCTCAAGCTCCGACTTAAGGCACTCACACGAGTGTGCGTGTAAGAAAGCCATTTTTCCAAGATTGTGTTAGGCGAAAATATCCGCCACTGTTTTTGATTTCTTATAACGATTCGTAGTTGTCTGTTTTGTTGTTCTTCTTTTCACAGTTTTCTTTTTCTTCCCCTGCCTCTTTTTCACAGAGCCCGAACGTTTTCGCGACTTCACGGTCTTCTTCCGTTTTTTCACAGCGGTACGTCGTGATACGTTCCCGGCAAGAGAATGGATCAGTTTATTAATTTTACCGGTTTTATACCCCGAACCCTTCATGAGCGTACTAATTTTTTGTTCAGCCTTACGCTTCAGATTCTCCCCTGATTCGTGCAGACGTGTTTTGAATGCTTCTCGCGGGTGAATACCAGAATCCATGATATCCGTAGCCATGTTCATACCTGAGCGAAGCGCCTCTTTACCAACCGCCCGCACACCTTGTTTCAAGAGAGGTATTATTCGTCGGAAGAGACCTCCGAGGAAACTACCAATACCGTGATCTCTTTGATTCGGTGCCTCTATATACACATGACTGATACCACCATAACCGGTTCGCCCCCCACCGCGACCCGTTTGCATATCCAAGTATTCGTCATAATAAGCCATTTTAGACTGGTTCAGGCTAATCTGTACGTTTGAACTGTAACGTCACTGTCAACGTCCCGTACTCGAATGGTATCGGTTTGCCAAACTCATCCCTTATATCAATCATTATTGTTTGAAAACTAGTACGGAATAGAGGAATGTAGCGTGGTGGTGAGAAACTTCTTATCTTCACCAACCCGTAATTACGATTATCAGCGGCAACAATTGGTACGACTCGCAGCAGCGGTGTATGCACATCTCCTGTGATATAGGGCTCGCAGATATCCGTATAAACGTACATCATATTTGGGGTCCCATGGGCCAGGTTGGCAGGTCTATGAGCAGTGTACTCGCTCTGGACCACCACATCCTTAGACTCGGTGAATTCTAAAATCTTGTTCAACACATCGGAGAAGTAGAATGAGTGTTCTACATTCTTACATGATTCACAGATACGCGTGACCGCCACATATCCATTGGGACAGTGCTTAAATTTCAGATGACCCGCAACACACGATGCCTCGTTAATAGCCTCGAGTAATGTGTCTATGCTGAGGTACACACCAGGCGGTACGCAGACGCGTTCTTCCTTAAAGTCGGTGCTTGCCATGCTACCGGGTGCTACTGTGTTCGTTATGACATTCATAAAGTTCCGTTCACCATCGGGCGGTACATGTAAAATTGTCGTCGGTATGTGTATTTCAGCTAGAGAAACAGCCAAGCTGCCGTGAAGAGAGATACATTGGGGTAAATGCGTGGTATACCTTGTTGTCACATTATCGGGATAATAATTCATACTACTATTACTAGGTAAAACCATGTAAAACTCCTCCTTCATTTTGCTGACGACTGTTTAGACTTCTTCGTTTGTACTCTGGTTACGTACTGGCCGACATTAAAGGCTCAGTCAATTTTCAAAATTCAGTAATGACCAAACGTCGGTTGCATATGTCCTCTAGTCGGTAAAAGGGCGCTCTGCGTAGTTACCCCTAGTACCGACATACCAGATAGTTCAGTCTGATAAGTAAATAGTACGACTTATCTCGATACTAGAGACGGTAGGGAAAACCCAGCCTATCACAAGAACTTCCCGACCCTCTCCTAAGGGAAAACCCAAACCCACCCTAAACAAAAATCCCTTCCACCCAAAAGTCAGAGCACATATAAAAAGACACGCTCCGACCAAAAAAACAGCACTACTATCAGACTCTTAGATAATCATTACGCAACTCGAGTCCTCTCAGTCCTCAGTTAAAACAGACTCTGTAAAACGTCTTGCACGACGTTCAGTTCAGTTAAAACCGACAGAAACCATAAGAGTTACACAATAACTTGAAATCAACTTGAATAAATTCAATTGTTAACTGTTATTCATCGTGTTGTTCTCTTCAACTGCGCACAGCAGGGGTCGAATTTCATAAAGAACCTTTCGAATCTCCGAATCTCCGAATCTCCGAATTTCTGCTCGATCAGAATATCTCTCTTACTCTGATCAAACTGAGCGTACTCTTCGTAGTTCGCGCCGATAAAACTATATCGGCGGAGTCAACAGAACGGCGTGACCGTGCTGTTCCGAATCATCATCGAGGACGTAACAGCTCAGTTTATAAATAAATTTGGTGGCAGCGAACGGGACTCGACAGGAAGACATCACCTACAACACGAAAATCTGGAAAATTTTTTTTTCCTACTTTGTCCTGACTCGTCAAAAGTCAGAACGGTAACGCGATAACCAAATCGCATAAAACAACAACTAACCACCTACTGTGGATGACGACAACTCGAGCGACAACATCACCATTCACCACCGCAGCAAGTGCAGCGGCAACCGCAAAGGACTTCAAAAACCCATCGACGCACCGAAAAGGACCCATCGTCACAGGCGCAACACACCGAGACATCTGTCAACGATCAGCAACGCCATAAATCTCGTCATCGACACCGGAGTTCAACGACCAAACAGCTGCATCGGGACAACACAGATCTTCTTAAGTAGTAAGCGTTTCTTTCTTTTTCTTGCATAAAAAATGGCTACCGCAAACACATCTACTTCAGGAATGGACATGTCGATAGACCCCCCACCTGTATATAGAGCAGAACAAAATTTTAGAGAATTTTTGAAAACTATTCCAAATTTCGATAACGGGACCGACGGGTACCCAATAGATTCATTTTTACGCGATTGCAAATTAGCGAAAGAGCTGGCACAGGGAGTGAACGAATCTCTCGTCGTAAGAACTTTGATAAGCAAATGCAAAGGCGAACCTTTGAGGCGGGCAAGTCAATCGGATGTAGCCACAGTAGACGAGCTCATAGAATTTTTTTCAAAACACTATAGGCCAAAGAAAGATGTCGAAGAGTGGTTTATAGAATTCGCAAAGCTCAAACAACAACCGAATGAAAAGGTCTTAGATTTCGGCTACCGAGTTTCACTACACTTAAAAAAGACATTGGAAGAGATAGAATTGAAAAGGAAAACGATAGTAGAAAGGGTATTGATAGCAGAACAACTAGCAATCTGGGTTTTCAAAAGGGGAGTTTCACAAAGAATAGCCGCATTTTTAGAATCAGAATTCGCAACCCTTGCCGATGCCACAACAATGGCAGAAAATATCGAAGAAAGATTTAGATCAGATAAAGAAACAGAGTGTTTCACAGTCCAATCTAACATTCATTATCAGAGAAATAACAATAGAATGGATCAATCGAGTCAAAATACACACAAAATCAACAACCAACCACATCTATCGGGCAAATTCTGCACATATTGTAAAAAGTCAAACCACACGATCGAAGATTGCAGGACGTTAAGAAATAAAAATCAGACGAACAAGTCAGCAACAATAAATTCCCACACGAACATGATGTGCCACTATTGTAAAAAACAGGGCCATTTGATCGGAGTTTGTAGGAAAAGAATATATAACGAAAACGCGGCCCGAGCAGGTACTCAAAACAGTCAGTCGGGAAACGGGCAGGCAGCCCCCGGCCATGGTGCACCGATGGGGCACGTGCCGGCCCAGCGTCAGGTGAACTCCCAACAAAACTAGGGAGGATAAATGTCTTGCAGGCAGTCTATAAGTCAACATGCGTCTCTCCATGCGTCAACTCCCCAGCAATAGTAGTAACATCAAAAGATATTCTTCCCGATCGCGCGACATTTTTGGTAGACACAGGATCTCAATTAAATCTCATCAAATATAGTTCACTAAAAAACCCAAATCTCATAAATAATTACATTCAGTATGAACTGACGGGAATATCAAAGAAAGACAAACCTTGCACAATAGGACAAATCAGAATAGACATGAACGGCACGCAAACGATTTTTCATGTAATCTCAGATGATTTTCCGTTAAATTATTCGGGCATCATAGGATCCGAATTATTATCAGCGGGAGGAAGCATAATCGACTATGAACAGGGACAGATAACACTAAGCGGTACGCGAATCCCTGTCATAGAGAGAGAGAGCATAGTCTTGCCAGCAAGAACAAAGACAGGTATATTTGTCAGAGTCGTAAACGCGCTCGAAGAAGGCTACCTGCCACGGCTTGACCTACCCGAAGGTATATACGCAGGAGAGGGTATCGTCAAGAATAATAAAGGAGTAGCCTACTTATACGCAACAAATACCCGGGAGAATGACATTAAGATCGACATTCCCGTAATACCTCTGTATCCTTTCGATACAAGTGTAGACGAGGACGAAACGTTCGACAAAGATAACAACTCTAAGTACATCCCTAGAGCTCAGGGAACTCGTACCGAAGAAGTTATCAGACTGTTGAAACTCGATCATCTTAATGAAGAAGAGCGTAAAGCGGTAAACACCCTAGTGGATGAATACGTTGACCTCTTTCATATCCCCGGAGAACAATTGCGAGCAACGAGCACGCTCACCCATCGCATACTGACCACAGACAATATACCCGTTAATACCCGACAGTACAGACATACACCATCACAGAAAGTAGAAGTACAGAAACAGGTAGATGACCTGTTACAATCAAACATAATACGACCTTCAAGTTCGCCGTACAATTCACCTCTGTGGATTGTACCCAAAAAGTCAGACGCATCGAAGAAACCGCGTTGGCGCCTCGTAATCGACTTCAGAAAAGTAAACGAGAAGACTATAGGCGACGCATATCCATTGCCATTGATAACGGATATTCTAGACCAACTAGGGGGAGCCAAGTATTTTTCGATATTCGATCTGGCTTCGAGATTCCATCAAATCGAAATGGACCCGGAAGATAGACAAAAAACGGCTTTCACGACCCCCCACGGTCACTACGAATTCAACAGAATGCCCTTCGGCTTAAAGAACGCACCAGCAACGTTCCAACGGCTAATGGATATGGTCCTACGTGGATTACAGGGGAACGAACTGTTCGTATATCTCGACGATATCGTCATTTACTCGAAATCATTAGAAGAGCATGACGTAAAATTCAGACAGCTTGCTGACAGACTGAGAAAAGCCAACTTAACGCTACAGACCAATAAATGCGAATTTCTCAGGACAGAAGTAACATACCTAGGTCACGTGATATCGGCAGACGGCGTAAAACCGGACCCGAAGAAAATCGAAGCGGTAAAATTTTTTCCGACACCAAAAACGCAAAAGAATATAAAAGAATTTTTAGGTCTCGCGGGGTATTACCGACGTTTCATTAAAGATTTCGCGAAAATCGCAAGACCATTATCGGACCTCACTAGCAAAAATAAAAAATTCGAATGGACATCGAGAGAGCAACTATCATTCGAAACTCTACGCGATATGCTATGTGAAGCACCGATATTGCAATACCCAGATTTCACGAAACCATTTATTGTCACCACGGACGCATCAGGTTTCGCGATAGGCGCAGTTTTGTCACAGGGCAAAATCGGTGAGGATCTCCCGGTTGCATATGCATCGAGAGTACTCAATGGCGCGGAAACCCGATACCATACCACGGAGCGCGAGATGGTAGCAGTAGTATTTGCGTTACAAACCTTCAGGCCTTACCTCTACGGTAGACCATTCACACTAGTTACAGATCATAGACCATAGAGATGGAGAGAACGATTAAGAGAATTCGAGTATACAGTTCAATACAAAGCCGGTCGAGTAAACACCAATGCAGACGCACTGTCCAGGAACCCCATCATAAAAAAAGGGACAGTGTATGTAGTCGAACTTAAGTGGCGGAAAAGGGCCCGCCGCGAAGGAGAAAAAACACGACCAGCAATAGCCGAGCCGCGCTCACCCCCGGGTAGCGACGGCGTAGATGAAAAAAGGCTAAAGCTGACCGTTCAAAAATACGAAAAGAACAAGGAAGAAGTAAAACCGGATGATGAGACGAAGAATTTTTTAAGCCTTCCGAAAGGAAACGATACTCACAAAGAAGAGATTAAAATGGAAACAGAATCATCAGGCTCAGACTTTTTAGGATTCCCCATGAAAGATGAAAGCATTAGAAACATAGAAAGGGAACCAGAAATTAATGTGGAAATGAAAACTCCAACAGACGATAGGGTGCACGACAAATCCGAATTCTCGAAATTAAGCGAATTATTAGAAGAAATTTGCGAGAGCGATGAAGAAGATAAATCAATAAAATCCCCAGAATCAATAAAATCTCCAAGGAGTGAATCAAATATATCCAAAGAGATTGTAGAATCGGGAAATTTTTTCAGAAATTCTGTATCAAAAGTATCACGAGATACTGAGAAATTAGAAAAATCACAAGAAGAAATTGATAAAGTTTCGGAACCACGAGTAGAAGAAACAATTAAAATACTAAATTCGGTTGAGAAGTCTAAGAAACCATCGGATGAAGAAAGACCAATAAAAGAAAAAGAAAGCGCAGGTACGGTACTTGAACAAAAGCATAGCCCAGTAGAACGGTGTGCAACTAGCGACCACGGGGGGCCTGATCAACCCGCCGAACGCCAAAACACACGCACGGAAAAAATCGTACCAGAACAGGACGCGAGTAAAGAGAGTAAAATATCGGTCTCAAACGAATCATCCGATGAGGAAGAAAAAATTATGAAATTGAACAGAAATACAGAAATACTAAAATCGCAAATTAAGGAGAAGATAAAACGGAAGAAGCACCTATCTAGATGAAGTAAGTCAGAAAAGTCAGTATCGTCAGGCAACAAGAGCGACACAACCCAGTCATCACAAAATTCGATAATTTTACCCGATTACATAGAAACACCACAACCACACAGCCAAGAATCGTTCTTACAAAAAATCAGGAAAAACGACAACATAAAACCAGTACACCTAAAATTCGTGGACCGAGACGAAGAAATTGCATCAGATGTGAAAAATGCCGTAGCGGCAATAAAAACAAATTCTTCGCAGGGAGATAAAACTCCACCACTGAAAAATCCGTTAAAATTTTGTCAGAGAGAAAATGTAGCAATAAATTCATCATCTCAAGAAATGTAAAGAATTCCCATAGAACAAAAAATAAAACACACAAACCCAAATAATTTCCAACGCGAGTTAGCTAGAGAATTAACCAAGAGGTCCACGTGTGCAGCAGGATTCACTCCGTCCCCAGCGACAAGAACGAGAAGGAAAATCGGTAATATAACGCTGAATAGGGATATACCACCCGTAGACCCTTCAACAGAACACGAAGTAGAGATGAAAAAATTAAACAAAAATCAGGAGAAAAAACAAGACGGCACAATTTACAACACTCTACACACCAGCACTCTCTCGAAATATATAGAAACCAAAGAAAAAGGAACAGCATCAAATAACAATTCAGAGAAGGCGCAGACTGGAATAAGAAACTTCACATCAGGCACGAACCGTACTATCGCACACGAAAAGGCAACGAAACCAGATTGCCCGGAAACACCCTCGGAGACACCCGAGATGACCGAAGTCGTAAAATCTGCCACATGTGGAAATAACGAATTTAAGAATATCGACATGGACGTCGAGCAGGAATCGAGCGACAAAGAGGCTGAAAATATACAAGTACTCGAAAAAAATTCGGAGCCCATAAATTTAGAAGACGATAAGCCTCGAGAAAATATAAACGCTCAAGAGCCCTCCCAACTGCTCCGACGATCAAAAAGGGTCACCAAGAAACCCTCTTGCTCATGCTGTCTAGGAACACATGGCACATCACATAAATCAATAACTAAACATTCACAAGCCGCGAAGGAAAAAGATAAGAAAGAAACACAAAACCCTAATATCCCCACAATAAACGAAGGAATAGAAATTCCACCGATAGAAAAACAGAAAGAACACACACAGAAAAAACCTCAAAATGAGAGAGAGACAGAGAGGTTAGAAGAACCAAGGGTCACGAAACGAGCAACAACCCCCCCAAGTAATAATGAGACCATTAGAATACACCCCCTACCAACACCGGCAATAGAAAGTGATGCTATTGATTCAAATATCGAAAACGAAGCGAGACCAATCTTTCCCAAGAAATTTTATAAACGAAATAAATAGCAACTCAGACAACGATAAAGCCAATAGCGAACAAAAACAAGTTCCTTCAGAAAATGTTGCAAAGAAAATTCATAGCAGTTCAGATGACGACAACCAAGAAGAAGACAGAAGATTAATTGAAACGAGAGATAATCTGGAAATAGGGAACGACAATATAATTTGCTTTGCCAATGCAGACGGCACAGTATCAGACGAAATGGGAAAAAGACTCATTAAGAAAGGATTGCTAAATAAACTCACACCATTGAAAAATACTCAATAGGAGAAGTAGTAGTCTCAACAAAAAATAATAGAAAAGTTTTCGCGTTAATTGTTCGACAGACCAACGAAGATCAATTAACAGAAACAATCATCAGAAAGGCCTTCCAAAATTTAAAACTAATTATGACAGACATAAACGTCAAATCAGCCAGCATTTCACAAGCTGAAAGTAACTTAGGAACACCAGTCTGGACCAAAATAAGCAAAATTATAGAAGAAACATTACCCAATGATGTCACGATAACAATTTGCAAAGACAAAATTGTAATTCCATCCGAAGATCTCAGAGAAGGCATAATACGTGAGTGTCACGAGACCCCGTTAGGAGGCCATAAAGGAGTGACCAAGACCTATAATAGAATCAGGCAAAAATATTACTGGCCCAACATGAAAACAGATATTAAGGAATTCATTAAGAAATGCACGAGCTGTCAGAAAAAGAAATTGGTCAGAGTAAAGACAAAACAACCAATGATTATTACAGATACATCAGCGGATGTATTTCATAAAGTAGCAATGGATATAGTCGGACCATTCGAAGTCTCGAAGAACGGTTACAAATACATTCTCACAATGCAGGACGACCTATCGAAATACAGCTTGGCTATACCCCTAATAAACGCAACAGCAGAGGAAATATCGAAAGCGCTAGTCCGAGAGTTTATAAATAAATTTGGTTGCCCCAAGGTAATCTTAACAGATCAAGGCGCAGCGTTCATAGGACAAGTTATGAAGAGATTAGCTAAATCATATCAAATCCAACAAATCAAAACAACAGCATTCCACCCTCAGTCAAACGGCTCTCTCGAGAGAAGCCACCAGGTACTGGTAGACTACCTGAAACACTATACACAAAAAAGGGACTGGGATGAATGGCTCTCACACGCAGCGATGTCATATAACACTAGCGTACACGAAGGCACGAAGTTTACACCATACAAACTCGTTTTCGGTAGAGAAGCAAGAATACCATCAGCCATTTCACCACTAGATAACGCAATGACATTCAATGATTACATTAAAGAAAAATTAGAACAAACCACAAAAGACAGAAATAAGGCAAACGAAAATTTAGAAAAAGCAAAACAAAAATCCAAAGAACATTATGATAAAAAATTGAACCCAATAAAACTGACAATAGGACAAGAAGTATATTTGACCAAAAATCACAAAACAAACAAATTAGACGACAACTACTTAGGACCGTACTCAATCACAGACATCATTGCAGACAAAAACAACGTAGAAATTGATTTGGGCAATAATAAAAGAAAAATAGTTCACTGGGATAGACTAAAAATAGCTCACAAATAAAAAGTAAATAACTTGGATAGCCAATAATGAATGCCAAACCGGAGAATAGTCTTTTAACGGAAAGGGCAGTCGTAGAACCAGAGAAATCCCCTCTCAAAGGTACTCACTTCTATATATATAAACAAAATAATAAAAATATATAGATATCGTTCGCTGTGCCAGAGTTTTCGCAACAATTTAGAGACACCTCGAGACCAACTGTGATCAAAATCCGGAAACAATAGAATTAAAACAAAAACAATCATTGGTGAGCCTTTATGCAAGGAAAAATATATATAAACAAAATATACCAAATAAAAAAAAATATATATAAAAAATTATATAAAAAATAACGGTAAAACTCATCGTTCGTAGCGACAAGAATCAGAACCACAAACACCTCGAACCCCTTCCACCTTTAGAAGTTTAAGGAAATCGAAATTCTTAGCTTACTTCTAGTTAAGTACAGCGTGTGATTTAGTACAATCCAATATTCAGAATAAAAATTCGTTTTTTAGAATAAGTACATTTGTAATCAAAGTCCGTTAACAAGTATAAGGAACATTAAATAAAAATACACGACAATCATACGATTCTACACCTGGAATAAAGACTTAAGATAATTCATATATAGCAATAATTAACTTCTAAAGAACATTCATGTATCAATATCATATAATTCAACTAGACTCTAAGATTATAAGGGGACACATGCAACCGAAATACGAATTTCAGTGTGCTTGATTTCATATCAGAGCGAGGACGCTCCCTCTTTTTCCAAGGGGGGAAGTGTTACGTACTGGCCGACATTAAAGGCTCAGTCAATTTTCAAAATTCAGTAATGACCAAACGTCGGTTGCATATGTCCTCTAGTCGGTAAAAGGTCGCTCTGCGTAGTTACCCCTAGTACCGACATACCAGATAGTTCAGTCTGATAAGTAAATAGTACGACTTATCTCAATACTAGAGACGGTAGGGAAAACCCAGCCTATCACAAGAACTTCCCGACCCTCTCCTAAGGGAAAACCCAAACCCACCCTAAACCAAACTCCACCCTAAACAAAAATCCCTTCCACCCAAAAGTCAGAGCACATATAAAAAGACACGCTCCGACCAAAAAAACAGCACTACTATCAGACTCTTAGATAATCATTACGCAACTCGAGTCCTCTCAGTCCTCAGTTAAAACAGACTCTGTAAAACGTCTTGCACGACGTTCAGTTCAGTTAAAACCGACAGAAACCATAAGAGGTACACAATAACTTTAAATCAACTTGAATAAATTCAATTGTTAACTGTTATTCATCGTGTTGTTCTCTTCAACTGCGCACAGCAGGGGTCGAATTTCATAAAGAACCTTTCGAATCTCCGAATCTCCGAATCTCCGCATTTCTGCTCGATCAGAATATCTCTCTTACTCTGATCAAACTGAGCGTACTCTTCGTAGTTCGCGCCGATAAAACTATATCGGCGGAGTCAACAGAACGGCGTGACCGTGCTGTTCCGAATCATCATCGAGGACGTAACACTCTCGATAACTCAGGCTCATAAAATATACCATCGATATCCTCGTCGTGGAGATCACGCAATATGTATGTCACAGGACAAATACTGTACGACACACGGACAATGTTTCGGCGACACCGGACTTTATCGCTCGTCGTCGTCGCTCGCTATTTCGACCGTTAATCGATCGGGGCGGTAGCGTCGCTCATTGTCAGTGAGACGGTTCCCCCTCCCTGCCCCTTCGGTTAACGGCCGAGCGATTAACCGGACACCGGTTAATCGGCCATTACCGTGAAAACTTACGACTCAGTACGACGCGCTCTTCAATTTCGGCTTATACAGTCCATCTCACGTGTTGATCTTTGAATTCTTATACCGACCCGGCTTTCTCAACAGTGTCAACTCTCGGTGACGGAAACGGATATCGACTTAGGCTATTGATAGTGGAAACGGACCCTGTGGCGTATTTCGACGTGTGCTGTTACTCGCGCCATTGTTCGGCTCGCCCAGCTCTTGTGAAATATACCTGTGTAACATTGATCGGCTCGATCGGCTCCGCTAGAAGTGCTCTTACACGTTACGCAACGACAAATAAAATGCTCTGACTACGAAGGTGCTGAGTTGGTGTTCGTGTGTTTTTTGAGAATTTGTCCTTCCCGCAATCCAGATCCTCGCTCGAACATTTTCTTAAATAACTCGCTGCTCCAACCACGCTCGTAACCTTTTACGAAGGCAGCCTTCACGCTACTGATGCGCACGATGTCACCCGCGCTATATTTGGGCGAACAATTCTCGGTTCTTTTGTACCGCTGTATCAGATTATTATGGGCCCTAGCTGCTGTAGCGTGTGTCACCGTGACAGGAGCCATTTTTATACCGCTATGCGTGGAGTGATTGTATGCTGAAACGATGTTCTGCAGAACGTCTAGGTAACGTTTTTTTTAGAATACGTAAAATACCTCCACATTCTTTCTTTCAGTGTTCTATTGAATCTCTGGACAATAGCCGCTTTTATATCAGGGTTTCGCGCAACACGGAACTGTATGTTCTTTTTCTTTAAGAGAGCCTGGACTACAGCACCGGTAAATTCTTTACCCCTGTCCGTCTGTAGGTAAAGGGATGATCGCCCGTTACTATTTTTCTTAGATAAAATGAGATCAAACGCATTGGCTACAGATGCAGCAGACTTGTCACGTAAAAGCTGAAGCCATGCAAATGTACTAAGAACGTCTATAACGACCAAGAGATAAACATAACCATCATTATAATCTTTAATCGAGCGAAGATCCACGAGATCAGCCTCCCAAAAGTCATCAATATTTCGGACATTATAAAAACGACGCGGATAATGCCGTCGCACCGATCTGTGTTTTGTATAAGTATCCTGTGCTTCAAGCCACTGTACTGCCTTCACACGGGCAATTTTTTTCTGACGTGCCAAACGTAAGAATTTGGTAGCACCTGAAAACGATGCTTCATGGGCTGGATTAAAGTACGCGTTTTCTAAGATTTTCATGATTATAATTTCAGGTTAGCCCAAATTACACGTCTTTTCTTAACATGATAGCCACCGCCTCTCTGCTTATCTCCCTGTGGCCGCCGTGGTGGTGATCTGTTCTCAACACCGCTGAAAAACGCTGACTGGTCCGTATCAGGTGATCCCTCGCTGCTTGTACTACCATCATCAGCCTGCGATTGATGCTGTGGCGTGTTAACTCTAGACTCCGCCCACAACTCCTCATTACCAATAAATTCCCGAGGTGTCTTGGCCGCTCGTAGAACTCTGGCAAAGGCACTGCGTCCAGCAGGGTTAGGTATTTTCCTAGCCCTCATAGCATCGTTCACGAGATCAACAATATTTGAATCTTTTATTGGTTTATCGCTGACCGACACGACACCGTCAGAATCCCAAGAAAAATTAGATCGTGGAGCGCCTCGCAGGCGACGAAGAAGAAGTCTCGCTTTAACATGAAATTTAGCTGGTATACTCTCAAGTATGGCGGTATCGCTCATACCATAACCGGTTTCGCCTTCTTCTTTTTTTCTTTCATAATCAGCCTCTACATAGTGTTTATTCTGCATAACTTCGCGATACTGCAGAGCTCTCTCATCATCAACGAAGTGGAGATAACGTTGTAATACAGTCAAGTACGCCGTCCATTTTTCCCTCTCGTCCTTGTATGCGTTGGAGTGCAAAATTTCATTCATGTCCGTGTCTAATCGAGCTAGCGTAGCGTCAATACCTCGCACTGGTTGTGTTTGAGGCGCACCCATATTAAAAAACGGCTGCGTATGACTTTGTGTGCTCAGCCGCGTTAGATGCTCCTCGGCACGAGTACCATTTTTCTTGCGTGTTCCATCGTCCACGGCCGCCAATCAAATTCGATAGAACAGTACCTTGTATTGGCGCTAATAGGAGTGGTAGAAACCCACCGTTTTGAACAAGAAACCGTTTTTTACTCTTTCAGCAGCCTTTTTTTTTAGGCTAAACGACGGAGAACCGGTGCGTATCGACGTAATTTTTTTCTCTGGTCGATCTTCAGTGGTACATTCCCACAGAGAACATTCAGTGCACACTCACAAATACACCGGATAATACTTGGATCTGCTTTGCGTAAAACAGCCTCCCGCTGCTCCTTATTCAAGTGTTGAAGAGCACGCAGTATCGCAATGTGCTTTTTGCAGAGCGGTGAACCACCCCGCGCCATTACGTCTGATGAACTGCCGGCTATCCTGGTGTATCACTCCTTTTTAAACCCCTTTGCGTTACATGTCTTTGGGGTTGTGCTACCCCTAAGAATGTACATCACACATTGATATACGGCGTGACTAGCACTTGTTTGTTTTTTGTGCGTGCCAGATGCACGATGCGTTGTATTGGATTGTCGAACAGCCCTCAATATAAATATACATTTTTCGTGACGCGGCAATGCTTTAGTCGCCATTACACGCGTTGAACTGGTAATTCACATGTGTCGGTATTGCTTTTTAACTTTTTTCGTGGTATGTACACAAAATGATGGGTATCGTCGGGGAAAATACAAGTACGGTATCTACAGTTATCAGGTGTTGATTGTTTCAAATCGAGTAATAAATAATCATGCGGCTTGGACGTTTCATCGTGATAGGCCTCTTGTAGAAATCGTGGGTTTTCCGGATATACCTGACGCGCGAGATGCTAAATTTGGGCTCGATCACGAGGATTTTTGAAAATTACAATATAATTGGCGTTCAATGAAATATCGCGCTGACCGTGTCCTTGATGGAACAAGTTTTGAGTAATAAAAATAACACTCAGGTTTTTATGATGACTACCTTTGGTGAAAAGATCTACAACGCTATTCTTCGACGCCTCGCGCATCAAATCGTCGATTATTATGAGCTTTGCACGCGGATCGTTCGCGTAATCGGCACTCTGAGGCAGACCTTCATGAAATTCTATCGATTTACCATACTCTGTGTATGCTGGTTGCCATTCGGAATAATAGAAAATAATTCTCTCGAACGGCTCACTATTCATTTGCGAAATGAATTTCAAAAACTTGTTTACAAAATAAGTTTTACCACAGCCCGTGGGGCCACAGATCATGGAGGTCCAGGGATGCTTCCACCGTGTATCCATCTCTACGAATGAGTGTATTTTCTATACAACAGTATATATATATTTATATATAAAGTATTCAGTTATTCGGTATATGCATAAAGTTTTATTTTACAGTAACAATATAAAGGTTTACAGTGTTTAACCGTATTTACAACATTTACAAAAACATTTATAATATAATTTTCATAAACTAAGCTCTGTAACCATGAGGGAGCGAGCCATACTCGCCATGGCGTCTTCGTTTGACCCTCGACGGCATACAGGTTTTTGTTTCAGGGCGCGCAACGACCTGGTGGTATGCTGTCCGTCTAATAGCGTCGTAGTGTAATACAACAGGTACCTCTCTTTCACAGGTTACAAATGAGCGCAGAGATTTATAATTAATTAACGAGTTGTTGGTAAAATTAAGCGTTATACCCTTTACTTTGCACACCTCGCTATCGGAACCATCGGGGCACTGCACAATAAACGAATAAAATTTCGGACCACCTGAAACAAAACTTTTTATATAACTACCCTCACCATAAGAGCATAACTCATCGGTAAGATCCCCTAAAAGCTGACCGGTCGGAGGCTCATATTCACAGGTGTCATTCTTCTTCGATACATATATCACAGAGTCTGCATCACCGTATAGTGCACGAGGACCCAAGCGCTCGAGATAACTATATAATTTCAAACGCGCTTGTGCTGTTGTATATGCTGCTATTACAACGTTTGCTATATCAGAAGGTATTACAGCCGTGTCGATCCGCGTGTAATTAATATATAGTATCTCGTTATTAACAGGTAGAATACCTGTGATCTCGTGTTCAGGACTAGTCAATAATTCCATGAGTTTTTCACGACACGAAATTATTGTCGTTTATGGTAAGTTCTCACACTGACCGAATTTACCCCAAAAAGAATTGAGGCATAGTTTAGCTACAGAGCGTAATCCAGGATTTTTTCTAATATTGCAGCGGTCTAGCTTAACACCTTCAGAACTCTCAAAAGCTGCTATGTATTGCTCTTGCACCGTTTCATCTTCCAAACAACTTTCGGGCCAGCCGCTGGCCTCCTGTTTGATTTTCAAAAAGGTATTTATATATGCAGCAAAGAGACCCCCCTCTTGAGTATCACGATTGAACTGTGTGATCTCATACTGCCAGATTTCGTATACTTTGATAACTATATAATCATGATGAGCTACGCAAAGCATGAGATAGCTTTGCGTAGCTCATCGACCACCCATGTACCATCGAAGATACGGTCAGAAGGATCTTCATGCGTACATGTTTCCGGGTTCATACTCTCGGGACAGCTACGGCATAGAGGAAATAACAAACGATGATGCATACGCACCGGTAACACGGGATGATAAAGATTCGCAGGTGGTAATACGCGGCATTTAACATGGCCCGCTACGCGTGAAAGATCATTATTATTTGGACCTGTCAGTTCCATGCATTCAGAGCCCGTATATACGCGGGGGTATCCTACAGGGTATTTACCAAATTTACAGATGTAAGGATATAAAGAACAGACATCCACATAATGTATTTGCTCCAAATTCTGGGCGTCATAAAGCGTAACCATGTTTTCTGTACGCCCCCCAAAGAAAGCATCGCGTGGGTTAAGAGGCTCTATAGCAACTAAAGGATGGTCCTTTATGAATGCACGCATTTCCGCATCAGCTCCTAACAGACAAGCATACTCGCACTCCCAAATCTCTGTTAATACGTGACCTCCCTCTCGAATCCTATTCGTTAGAGTTATAGTTTTTTCGAGACGTTCGTCCATCGATGTACCATCACTCTGTCGCCGATCCCTATTTAAAGGGTAACAACGCGGACAACCGTGCCAATAACAGCCGTGAAATTGTAATACATGAGATGTATCGTCCATTTTGTAGTAGCCGTCTACTAGTAAATTTTGCAATATTTTAAATTCGCGTCCCCGCCCTGCATGAAGAATTCGCTGCCCTGGAGAGTGCTCCATCCACACGAGCCACGAAACTGCGTTTTTAGATTGGTTATGAGCCCATCTGTAGCCGTTTGTTGGAATAATACCTATCGTGTTATCTTTCAAAAAGTTTTTACGAAAAACGCGAAAACAAGCTGACGCTATTATTGTACACTCTTCGAACGGGCAGACATTACCGCTGGCAATGAACATATCCCGAAAAGCCATACACGCACGCCTTAATATCGTAACATCTGTCGTGCAATAATCAAGAATTTCTTTCTGAAAATTGAACAGATAATTACGATCTTTCAATGCCCGGTACCTCTCAAGAAATTGTTCGCGTTCGCCAGCACGCATTGTATCAGGTGAATAATATTCCTGGCATGGTAGAGGACCTTCATAATTTTGGTTTTCAGGTCTGTTGAATAATGAGGAAAAGTGCCTTTTGTGACAGTGTTCGTGAGACCAAAGGCTTTTGGTAGAGCGCTTAAAGACATGTGAAAGTAGTGTAGGCTATCGAGAAACACAAGGTTTTCAAGCCGCATCGTAATTATTTTCGTACCGTTCATAATTAACGATTGTAGCTGTGTCTTTTTTTCTTCGATTAAATATCGCAAAATAAACTGCGCGTCAAAACCCCCTGCGTTATGTGCAATACAAATTGTACGAGGAAACCCCTTGATACCAGTCATGGCTAATTCTACAAGCTGAGCTACGGGGCTGTGCTTGAAGACAAACTCGTGTACGCCACAATATTCGCACGGTTCTGTTATGGTATCATCAGTACAACAAAATGTACAGAGTCGTTGAGCTACGCAAAGGTTTGGTTCATGAGCAAAAGTAGAAGTGTCACCCTTTAAAGGTGTGCACTGCTATGTTTCAAAATCATAGAAAATGAAAACTGCTTTACGCGTGTCTTTATATGTACGAAGGCTTTTCATGAAACACACATGATTATTCGGCTCGTTGTGTTTACACGTCTTGCAGTATTTCACACCGCATATATGTTTCTTCCGTTCTAAAGGTCTTATCGTTTGGAAACACCAGCAACAACGTTTCACAGTTTCGCACACACTCGCTCTTCGACGGTTCCTGACTACAGTGACAGTCTTGTGTTTTTGCAAACACTGATTTCCAAAATAATACGATTACAATCAGCACATTTAATTGCATCATCTGTGTTAGGGTTATAGGGCGGTAGCGCAAAACACCGGGGGCATTTCTTTTTTGAACATCTGTGATCATCTCGACGACTGCGTACATTACAACTTGAGCAAAAATCTCTACCGCCTACAGCAACTCGGAGATTCAAAGTTGGTTGAAAATGATGTGTACAGAAGCCAAAAAGCGCTTTCTACCGTCGAACAGAGGTTTTTCACGTCGCCCCAGAATTAGAAACTCGTACACAACAATAGCGATACCGTCGTGCATTAAATAATCTTGATATTGGGCAATCTCATATACGCCGCAGCCGTTTACAGGTACAATGATATTTGCTGCTCTCGTAAGAGCAATAGCCTCGTTTTTCTGCAACGATCCGTTAATCTGTCTAATACGCTGCCATCTAGTATGTAATTCCCCCGATCGCATTTCTCCCCGCTCTGCATATGCGCGTGCTGCTACCAGCGAGCGCGGTAAGCATAAATTATCAAAATTACGGATGGACAATATCGATTTTTTCGTAACACTCTCGTGAGTTAAACCTTTTCTGCCACGACCCTCGACTGCTCTCACTATACAGGTTTTTATATCGCACGCGTCACCGATATTCAGAGATGTTGCACTCTGAGCAAGGCTGGTTATCAATTGCCACACATCCTCAAATGTATAATCTCTGGCTGGTCGGAAGGACAGCCATACTGGCCCTTGTGCTAAACTATCAGCTGTAAATGATATTCCTACATAGTCACCACCGGCGCAAATACTGGTGATATGCGTTAGAAGATCGCGGAATGCTCCACCGAGCTAGTCTATTACAGAGAAGCCTGCCTGGGGTGGTCTGATTCGCAACGTAGTTTCGCGTCCTTGAATCTTGAAACGTTTAAAATAACGTGTGGAATCCCTGATGATTTCGAAGCGGTTTCCGGGTGGTTGAACATCCCTCAATGGTTCTGTACCCTTGTGAACATGCTTCTTCCCAGCGGCTAGCTGCGTCTCTGAAAATATATACGGATGATTATCTCTGCATTATTAACGCACGCTTTTATTCAAAGCTATTATCAATATTATTAGTACCTTTTATGTAATAGGATTCGGTTATTCATCATCAAACAATAATCCCTGTGTTGAATAACCTATAGTAGATTAACCGTTTCATTTATTTGTTGACTAGAATAAACATGGTACTTTTTAGATATAAGAACAAATTATATTTACCCGAGTCGGTGTCAGCCAGGAGATGCTGATACCAATCATCATTTAACAGTGTTGACTCTTCGTCATTGTGCATTATACCGTCCTCTATTGGGTACTCCCATAGCTGATTTTCATGCTGTTCAATAACCCTATTTTCTTCTTCCACTTCTTCATCACCGTCTTGCGATGATGAAGCGACAACATTACGGTCGTCATAAACGTTAGGGGGAGCGTCGTCTTTTTCGTCACTGCTCTCCGTATCGGTTACTTCATATTTCCTGGTACTTGTCGGTCTTTGGCATAGCCCTGAAGGACCTGCAATCGGTTCACTTTGCTCTTCCGTGTAGGGTTGCGCTGGTATGTCTAATGGATAAAAACAAAAGTATAAGAATAAAGTGAAGTCTGCGATATTGAAAAATCAGTGATTTTAGATAAATAGATTTTTAATTTCAAAAGAAAAATTTAGAATGTCAGGAAATCTAAATACTTACGTTTCGCGGTGCTTTTCTCAAAATTTTCTACAGCGCAGACAGCTTCTACAAGAGCAGCTTCTTCATCACTCGATGCGTCCCAAAGTTGTTGATAACCTATTATATCGTTTCCGTGATATTATACCGTTTTCATTTTTTACATTTTGTAAAAAGTACTTACTCTTGATTTCATCAGCAATACCACGAACGCTCTGAGATCCTTGAAGACCTCTTCTGCGTAGTTCCTCATACACACACATTATCACCCTCTGACCCTGCAGTATACCTCTGTTATAGGCCGTCACTATGTTGCGCAGAGGAACCCACCATATAAGATACTTCAATCGGTTGATGAGTTTATCACCCGATAAATGTTTTAATTCGTAACACCACTGACTGTCGCAACGACGCCGTATCTGTACACTGTGCAATTGTACAAAACGCAAAAAATCGCGAATACATTTACGAAGGGCGCGGTCTGCCATCATTCACAATAAAATATAATACGCTGTTACGCTGCTCGATTGAGACTGTCGCTTCTGTATCAAAAGATGGATATAAAAGCTAGGCGACTGTATGCTTTTGATTTGTATGCATTTTTGATCAGATCAACAAGACACGTCTTGCTTAAGGTAGTTCGATCGCACTGTGCCGTATCAAAAATAAGGTCCGGCACCCTCTCATTCGAAGAACTTGAAAATGCATTTTCTTGAGATATATACGTTAGAGAAATATACATTTTTCTGGAGTCCCGTTGGGAAGTTGAGCAGGACAGCACGTGCTGTGTGAACCGCGACTCTACATAGCAGATTTTAGTGAAAAAAAAGAATCAAAGAAAGCAAGAGGTGCGGAGGAAGGAAAGAGGAAGTGAAGAGGAAGCAGTGGTGATATTAGGAATTGTGAAGGGAGGTAAGATGAGTGAGGTGGAATATGATAAAGTTAGAGCCGGCCCAAAGGAGGTTAGGAGCGATGGCGATGAGGTGAGGCGAGGAGGCGGGGAGCACGGAAGCTGGACGAGCGAAGCAGTACACAAGCGCCGCGGCATAAAGTGGAACCACGTGGCTGAATCGGAGGGTAAGGAAGGGCAGGTGACCGATAAGGAGGAACGCGAATACAGAGAGATGGCAATAAGAAAGAGAGGGCGTCCGAAAAAGAAGGAAATGAACAGGGACGTGAGAGAGTATTTTGGCGTGATCGGATCACCGAGTGGGGGAAGCGTAACGCAGTCGCCACCGGAAAAGAAGAGTAGGAATGAAGAAGGGAATAAAGACGAAGGGATCGAAGAGGCGAATAGCGAGGAAGAGGATGAGAAAGAAGAAAGGGACAAGGAGGATGAAAGCGGAGTGGAGGGGGAAGGGATGCTGGAGGCGGGGCAGCAGAATAATTCAGGAGAAGTTTACACGTGGATGAGAGGAATACACGAAGCTGAGATGAGGATGAGAAGGGTGATGAAGAATAGTTTGGAAGGATCGGAAAGACGACTCAAGGATTGGTGGTGGGGAGAAATAAATAAAATAAAAGAGGAATGTGAAGCTGAGGGGGTGGACAAGTGCGAGGAGTGCAAAAAAAGATGGAAGGAAATCGAGGAGTATAAAGGAATAATAAAGGAAATGAGAGAAAGCGCAGAAAAGGAGAGGCGGGAGTGGAGGGAGGAGAAAAGGCAGCTCCTAGACACAATCGTCAGGATGGAGCTGAGGAGGGAGGAAAAAGAAAGAGTGGATGAGAAGAGGAGCAGATTGGAATCGAAGGCGAGCAGGCGAGAGGAGAGAGCGCTGGTGGTGTCAAGGTCAGTAGCAGAAAAGCAGAGAAGACACGGAAATGGAGCGCCAGCAGGACGTGGCGCAGAAGGGATAAGATACAAGGAGGAGAATGGAGGGCGCGGCAAGGAAAAATCTGACTGGAGAATAGCGAGAGGAGAGAAAGGAAGGACAGAGGAAATAGATGGGAACAACAACAGAACGAAGAACGATGAGGCGGAGAATCAATGGAAAATTCTGAAGGGAAAGCCGATGGCGCTGAATGAGCAGGAGTGGAGAGAGGAAAGAGGTAAAAGGGAGAGCCGTCGGAATAATGTCCAAATTAAGGCAAGGGAGTGGGAGGGGATGAAGAAGGGCGAAGTGGTGAGGTTGGTAGAAGAAAAATTAAGGCAGCAAATAAGAAAGCAGGCAACAACAAGGCGTGAGAGAGGAGGGGTAGTGGTCCTAAAATTCAAAAACTGGAGCGAAAAAATGGAGACGCTGAAGAAAAGAAGGGACTTAAGGGGCACAGGGCTGTGGATCGACGACGACCTAACAAGAAGGCGGGTCGAGGTACAGAGGTGGCTATGGGCAGTGGCGGAGCATGAAAGGAGATACGGGAGGCAGGCCGAGACGAAATATATGAAGATATGGCTAGAAGGAGAATGGTGGGGATGGAGCGAGAGGAGAGGGGACATTGAAAAACTGAGGACGGAGCAGATATGGATGCAGCCCTTTCGGAAGGAGAGAAGGGGTTGGCGTACAGGATGAGGACCGAAATCAAGTGGAAGGAAGAGAGAAGAGGAACGACGCAGAGTGGAGCAGAGCAGAAGAATGTGACCAGCCCGGGGAAAGGAGAGGGAACTCTGAATTTAAAATAATAGTGTGGAACGTTGCGGGATTATACAAAATAGGAGATGCGTGGGAATTTTTGGAAGAGGTAGACATGGTTATATTGCAGGAGACGTGGGTAGAGAAAAAGGATGAGGGAAAAGCGGAGGAATATATGAGTAAGAAATTCAGGTGGGGTTTTAAAGCAGCAGTTAAGGATAAACAAGTAAGGAAGGGAAGAGCAAAGGGTGGACAGGCGGTGGGTATAAGAATGGAGAGTGAGAAAGAGTGGGAAATAAAGGAGTGGGAATTTGGGCTAACAGTGAGTAACGACGATAAGAGGAAAAGAACGGCAATTATTACAGTGTATAATAATGTCGGAATGGGAAAATAGAAAAAGAGTTGGCAGTGAGAATAATGGAGGAGGCGAGAAAGAAAGAGAGAGTGTTGATTACTGGGGATTTTAATGCAAGGATTGGAGGGGAGCAGGCAGTGAATGAGGGAGGGGGAGAGGAAGACGAAAAAGAGAGAAGAAGGTCACGAGATGAAGTGATAAATGCGGAGGGAAGAAGATTGTTGCGCTTATGCGAAGATATGGGATTGAAGGTGATGAACGGGAGAACTAAAGGGGACAGAGAAGGTGGGATAACATTTGTCGGGGGGGGAGAGGAGTGCTGCGGTACGGTGATCGACTACGTAATAGCATTGGACAGGGGGGGGAGGGGAAGAGATAAAATGGATGGAAATAAGAGAGAGAATGGAGTCCGATCACCTGCCAATAGTCTTCGCGATGGAAGAAATCAAAAGGGAAAAAGGGAAAGGGGCGGGGGAGAAGGAAGGGGGACAGAAAGAAATAAGACTTATCTGGAATGAAGAGAACTCGGAGAAGTTTGCGGAAGAAATACGAAAGGAAAGTGCGAAAGGGAAAGGGCGGCAAGGGTGGGAGGGGGTCAAAGAAAAAATACTGACGGCGGGAGGGAACGTGGGGATGAGGAAAAGAGGTAAAAGAAGAAAGAGGAGGAGAGAACTGCCTAGGTGGTTCAGCGATAGATGTAAACAACAGAGGCGAGTAGTATGGGAGAAGTTACAAATATTTGTAAGAGAAAGAAGGGTAAGTGATAAGCGAGAACTGGTGGAAGAAAGGAGAAAGCTAAGGAGAGTGTGTAAGGAAGCAAAGGCTGAGTGGAGGTACAACATATGGAAGGAGGTGGGGAAGGCAAAATATATGGCGGGGTGGTGGAATGCGATAAATAAGTTCAGAGGAAAAAGGCGGAGGCAGGTAGTTAGTGCAATAACGAGCAAAGGATGGAAGGAGCATTTTGAGGGGTTGCTGAACGGGGGGGAGGATGCGAGAGGGCAGAGGGGAGAGGAGGAGTCAGAAAAGGGGGGAAGGGAAGGAAAGGGGACAATTAGTGAAGACGAAATAGGGAAAAGGGAGTTTTATGAGGAATTCAGGAAGAAGGAGGTGGAAAAAGCGTTGAAGGGAATGAAAAATGGGAAGGCGGCAGGGGAGGACGGGATAAGCGTAGAATTTTTGAAGGCGCTGCCGGAGGAAGAGAGGGAGGAATTGAGAACGGCACTGAATGAAGTATGGAGGGGAGGAGGATTAGCAAGAGGATGGGAAACGGCTAGGATAGTGCCAATTCATAAGGACGGGGATAGAGATAGGGCGGGGAATTATAGAGGGGTATCACTATTAGATGTAGGGTATAAGGTGCTAACAAAAATTATGACGGATAGACTGAGCAGATGGATTGAAAGGAATAAAAAACTGAAAGAGAGTCAAGCGGGGTTCAGAAAAAGTAGGGGTACGAGGGATCAAATTTTCACGCTAAACGCCATAATTAATAAGAGGTTAAAGTCGAAAGGGGGGAAGTTGTACGTAATGTTTATTGATTTTAAGGCGGCGTTTGACAGAGTATGCAGGAAAATACTAATGGCAAAACTAGAAGGGAAAGGGATGGAGGGAAGAATGCTAGAGACAATTAAGGAAATTTATAGAGAAACCAGGGCAGAGGTACAGATTGGGGGAAAAGTGACAGAAGGATTCTGCACGAGGCTGGGAGTGAGACAGGGGTGTGCATTAAGTGCGGTGCTTTTCGACCTGTACGTAGATGACCTTGAGGATAAGTGGGTAAAAAAGAATGAGGGGGGGATAGTCATGGGAAGGGAGAAAATGTTTGCGATAAAATACGCGGATGATGTGGCGGCGGTAGCGGATTCGGCGGAGGGTCTGAGGAGCATAGTTGGAGACCTGGAGGACTGGGCAAGGGAAAACAGAATGGAGATAAATGTGAAAAAAACGAAGGTCATGATCTTTAGTAATGGAGGAAAAAGAAAAAAGGGAGAGGAATGGATGATCGAGGGGAAAACGGTGGAGGTAGTGAACCAGTTCAAATATCTGGGGTACTGGTTCACGTGCAAAAATTCAATATGGCTGCATGGGAAGAAAATGATGGGGAGGGCGCAAAAAGCGATGAATAAGGTGTGGGGAGTATGGAAGAGGGCAGGAAGGGACATTATGGAAGAAAGGCTATACCTCTTAGACACGTTGGTAGGAGCAGGGGCGATATATGGGGTAGAAGTGTGGGGATTGGGGGAAATTGGGGTATTTGAAGGAATACAAAGCAGGTACTGCAAGTTAGCGTTGGGAGTTGACAGAAATACGCCAAATTATATATGGAGAAGGGAGCTTGGGGTGGTCACTTTCGAGTATAAAATAAGGGAAAGGGCCTTGAGATACGTACAGGAGGTGGCTAGGATGGATGAGACAAGGTGGCCAGCAATCTGCCTACGGGAAGAAATCAGGGGGATTAAAAATGGAAGCCCGTCAAACTGGGGGAGGGGTTTGGTGAAAGTGGTGCAGGAGATGGGGATAGAAAAGGTAATAGAGTTAATATGGGAGAGAAAGTATGGGGCAGAGATAGAGGAAAAAATAAAGGAAGGACTGGAAAGACTGAAACAGAAAGGATTAAGAAAGGAGGAGGAGAGGATAAATCGATCGTCATACAATAGTAATTATAAGCATTTTTGCAGGAATGAGGAGGCACCGTGGAGGTATTGGTCGGAGGAGGGGGTGAAGGGAAGGAATAAGGAGGTGTGGGCGAGAATGAGATGTGGAAATATCGGAAGAGCAGGAAAGAAAGGGGAAAAGGAGTGGATATGCCGAATATGTGGGGAGAAAAATGAAACGTTGGACCACCTAATAGCATGCAGGAAAGGCTGGGAGAGGGTGACGGAAAAGGCGAGGAAGGCAGCAGAGGGGTGGTTGGAAGGAGTGGATAGCTTGGCGATAAGAGGGGAAATAATAAATATGTTAGGGGGAAAAATAAAAGAGGACATATGTACATATTTTAGAGAAATAGAGGAGGAATGCAAGAAGAGTGAGAGGGAGAAGAGAGAATGTGATGGAAGGGACGGCTAGAGATAAGAAGTTAGAGATAAGGTGTTTGTAAAAAACTTATGGAAAAAGTTATACAAATAAAACTGGCTTATATATATATATATATATATATACATTTTTCTTTTCTATCCTATTTCTATTCATTAAATACAAAGAAATATAATTTTTTACTAGAATTCTGTAATTGCAGTTGAATTTGAGATTAGGAAAAATTGTTTCTTGTGCGAACGGCCCTGATAGAATACATGCTCATAACGTATGTATATATACAAGAACACCATGAACGCCATTACGAGGAGAAAACGTGGCAACAGTGTACTATACCGACAGTGCGAACGATGAGATCGGGGTGTAAACATGAATCAGTACCGTTTTAATGGCAGATTTTCCCGTAAAAAAACAATAGAAAAAAAACAAAAGCCTTATTATCAATGGCAAGTGCAAAATTACAAAAAAAAGAACAAAAATCTAAGCAAGATGAGGCCAAAAATGGCGAGGGTACGGAGCATATACACATGGGCGCACGTTTCATCGATGTTGACGAATTCGCAAAAAATCTAGTGTGTCATGTGTGCCATTCGACCCTAAGTCTCAAAAACATTGTTCAAGAAAAACGTTTTGCATTGACTTCGATGTATTATATTTCGTGCGAAAAATGCTCGATTATTTCAAACGTTTCGACGAGCAAGTTTCACCTCACTAAGACAGGAGCCATACAATCAGACCAAACCTCAGCACTTGTATTGGGTAAGTCTTGTTTTTCTTTTCTTGTAATTTTCTCCAAAGCGGACAATTCGATCATTTTAATTATTAGTCGTTGAGCATGAAAGATAAAGATTCTGATTGTTTATGATTCTAACCTCAAATTTATGATTACAGGGGCTGTTCATGCCGGCGTGGGCTGCACTACGCTAAATAAAATATTAGCTTGTGCTGATATTCCACCAGTTGCTCATTCTTCATATAAACGATATGAAAGAGAAGTTGGACGAGAAATCGAGAAAACTGCAAAAGAGACCTGTAAACGTGCAGCGGTAGAAGAGCGTCGACTGATTATAACCAAAATAGATGAATTATACCAGGAGCTGTGAGAGTTTTTTTTTACTTTCAGCTGCATTTGTTGCTGTCTTCATTTTTTATGGAAATGAAGATTCATAATCATGTGTATTTAACCCTCAACGGGTGAAGGTGGGTCGAATGTGTCCAAGCCAAAATTACTTGTTCGAATTTCTTGCCGTGCCTTGCTTTATATTTGTTTTAAAAAAATATATGAAAAATAACAATATCCGAAAAATTATTGTTCGTACTTAGAAAAGACATCCTAAGGATGAAACATGAATTTTTACAGATTTTGTTATCAACAATTCTGCGCTTGGTAACGCGCCGCCGAAAACGACCCACCTTCAACCTTTGAAGGTGCTAAAAAACCCTTCACCCGTTGAGGGTTAACTAATTATAAATAATTGCAAATTTTCCCAATTTTTTTACACTAATATCTGAAAATACTGTCATTTTTAAAGCTCTTATTCTTACACCGCTGTAAAAATAATTGAATAATTGATATTTCTCATTCATAATTCTCATTTCTACACTGCTATACATGTAAGTTAATTTAAAAGTAGATAAAATATTGAAAATGTAATATTTATATGATTTATACATGAAATAAAAAATTTACATTGAGAAAAAAGTATTTTATTTTATTGTGCACGATTTTTTCTCTGTCTTTTTCAGCCCTGAAGAAATAAGGGAAGAGATTTATCCAAATATCAACGCCCTTCACTCTTCAATAAAATTAAATGATAGTTTTTCCATCAATAATGAGAGTGACGATCCAAACAACAATGACAAACCGGGTGTAGATACAAATCAACAATTCGATACTGAGTTAGAAAGAGTTGTAAACATTTTAGTATCTTACGACATGGGATGGAGTCGCCGTGGGAACGGAAAAAGTTACAACAGCCTCAACGGATATGGCAGTATTATTGGATTTCTTACTGGCAAAGTTCTTGACTTTTCTTCACGTAATCGTGGATGTAAACGTTGCAGTTGTGGTCAAAATAAAGAAAACCATGACTGCCGGATGAATCACTCAGGAAGCGCTAAGGCCATGGAGCCCAGTGTTGGCGCACAATTAGTAAATAACAGCACGATTTTGAAAGACGTTGGTCTCAGTGCGAGGGTCGTTATAGGAGACGATGATAGTCACACGATTGCTGAAATACGTCGTGGAAATCCATTGAAAATTTTCAAATTGTCGGATACAAATCATCTGCGCAAACGTTTTTTGGGAGATTTATATGCGATCAAACCTAAATTCAAGGAATTGAGACAGAAGAAAACCATAGCACACTTGAAAACATGTTTTGGATATGCTATTAAACAAAACAAAGGAAAGACAACTTTAATAGCTTCTGCTCTTCGCAGCATCCCTGACCACGTTTTCGGATACCATGAAAATTGTAGAGAATGGTGTCGTCATGCAGAATCGGAAGAGTCAAGAGGACAAACAATTCTTCTACAAGATGAGGATTTACTTCACGCATTGCAAGAAATTTTTGATAAATATGCTGGTCAAGCCGCAAAGTTTGCAATGGCAGTGTCGAGCCAAGGAAATGAGAGCCTAAACAATATCATAGCACACAAGGCTCCAAAAAATCGATGCTACAGCCTTTCTGAGTCATGTGACTATCGGTTAGCTAGTGCAGTAGCAACAAAGAATGAGAGAGAAAATTATTTGTTGCAAGTTCAAGAAAACTTATTTTCGCGCTCAGGCAAGAACACGAAAATATATGCTGACCAACAACAAAAAATCCACGATCGTAGAGCGGCTCTAGCAAAGTTGCCCGCAATGAAAAAGCGTCGAAATTCTTTAAGTTTGCAGAGAGAAAACCTGCGGAAAAAGAAAGAAAATTCAGAAGGTGTTTTGTACCAGCCTAATTGCGATATAAACGAGAAAATCAATGAAGATGAATTCAATTGCACGTTGGATACAAAGTCTGTAATAGAACAACTACCATCCATAGAAGTATCAGTTGAAAACTGCAATCTTCTATTTTTTGATTTGGAAACATCCGGATTTTCATCAACGGCAGATATATTACAAATCGCGGGTAGGCGTGGAAATGAAAATTTCAGCGTATATATCAAGCCTACCCAACAAATTGACCCTCGTGCTTCAGATGTGACTGGTCTTAAAAATATTCATGGTAATTTATTTTATCGAGAACAACAAGTTGATTGTGTATCTATAAAAGACGCACTCACACAATTTAAACAATTTATAGATTCATCAACAAAGCCGTGTATATTCGTAGCTCACAACGCCAAATTTGATTTGTCTCTACTGTTGCGCGCAATTATCAATAATTCGATGATCTATGAGTATACTAATATCGTAGGATTCGCTGATTCGTGTGCGATATTGAAAAGACTATTTCCTGAAAAAAAAGGAAAAGGAGAGTTTAAATTGTCTACGTTGGCGCGTGATTGGTTAATCATTCACGACTGTGAAAATTTTCATGAAGCAACGTATGACGTTGAAGTCTTGGAAAAATTGACGTTGTCTTTTATTCCAAAAGAAAAACTAGTCTTTAATTGTAAGCGTTATAAAGAATGCGTAATAACAAAATTAATGTCTCCACATGTAATCGCAATGAAAAAGATTGTATCGGCGTCGATAATAAAAAAGATGACCCTAGCAGGCATCAAAATAGAGCATTTGAAAAAATGTTATGCAGAGCATGGACGTAAAGGAGTGATGCAGTTATTATCCAAAAAAGGTATCGATAATAAGGCTATTGTCACCAAAGATGAGAAAGTATTGAATAAAATACTGAATTTTTTAACGGAGAAAGTCTGAAGACTAAGTTTAACGTTCTGTTTCACATTTGTCTAAATTTTATTTAAAAAGGAGAAAATATATGTGAAAATGTTATTATTTTAAATATAATAAAAGTCTAAATATTAGATTTTTTTCTATTTAAACTGTGTAGATAAGTTTTTTTTATGTACGCCGTAATTTTCCTTTCCCATCCTTTTCTGCGGAAAAATCAGCACTTATCCCACCGACACTCTATAATTCAATTTTTGACATTTTGACGTTGTCGAACGTCGATTTTTGATTTTCGATTTTTTTAATAAAATGACCGTATGGATTTTTTTTATGAATGTTTATCCTGCCTGATGAATTGCGTAGCGGTATAATAAAACAAAATTAATCAGTAACAGAAAGGAACAAGAATTCATTTTTAGTCTTTGCTAATTATTATTATTTCATTGAGGTATCTCGTACGCTGAACGCGCCTGAATATATCGAGAATATATCACGCGCGTGTTTAAGGAGTATAGCGGCTCTCGAGTAGTTGCGGCGTTGCCACTTCTTCAGCGGAGAAATACCCCCCACTCAGAGCAGCTGCCGATATTTGTTATTTTTTTTTCTCCTCAACTAGACGTCAGATAACATTCGTCTTTTTTTAACAATTTTCTTTGAAGCTCACTCTATTATTATTTTTTGTTTCATGTTAATCGTAAGAACAGTTTTCCAGTAATTCTCAGAAATCATATTTTTGTTAGTTTTGACACACGTTTAGATGAGAAAATGATTGAACTTTGTCTTTGAATATTTTAGGAACTAGACGTCAGAATTACTTAATTCTTTTTTCATTCAATTCAGCGAATTTTTGCGCACAACTTATAATTTTTACAAAATTATCCTAAGAAGACGGTTTTTGCGATCGACCTACCTTAAAACATACAAGGGATATCGGTTTCATGAGTGGTTTGCATAGTCCGGTCGCTTTTATACACACATATATGTTGTGGCGAGGCATTATTGGCCTCGCAGTCGCGTCGAAAAAGGAAATTAAGAGAATATTAGATAGAGAGAAAAGCAGCAGCGTCGCGCCATCTCGCACCCGCGGTGAAAACAAAATGTACAATAGAACGGGCACTGTCGCGAGTATTCGCAAATTCCAGGAAGACGACCAGTGTCGACGTTGACGAACGAGGGAGAGACGACGGAGAGAGACGGCGACCGACGACGGAGCGAGAGGGATGGCGGTGCCGATGGTCGATCGTCGATCGTCGGGTGGACCCCCCACCCCCCGAGAGAGCACGACGAAGCCGGCCGGCGAGTGCGAATTAGATTTAGTTAGTTTTTGGATATCGATGCGAGAAGTCTGAGTTTGGAGATCGAGGAGTAATAGGGAATTGTTAGATGCGAATGAGAGTTAGTTTGTTGGACCCGGTGCGAAGAGTGAATTGTTGAGTGAGAGAGTGAGAAGCAGGACGAGAGAGAAAGAGCCATAAAGAGCTTGGGAAGTGCGGAAGTGAGAGAAGAGAGTAGTGGACAGTAGAGAGTGTGGCGAGAGGCGGAGGACAAAGCGAACGAGCGTGAGCGAGAGAACGAGCGAGACCGACGACGACGGGACGAGAACGAGAGCGAGCGAGAGAGGACGAGGAAAAGCGAGAGAGAGAGCGAGACGAGAAGACGGAACGCTGTGCGACAGCGAGCGAAGAACTGACTAAGGTAGGCGCACGTGGTGCATTGCTCTCTTCTATTACGCGAGGCAGTAGAGTGCGTCTCACTCCTGCCCCCCCCGCCCCGCCCACTCAAATTTAGGTGGTGCCCTCCGGCGTCTCCGGAGGACGGCGCGATCAATCGGTGTAAGAATGCGAAAGCGTGTGTGAATCGCGAACGAATTATTGTATGGCGGGAATTGTGTAATTTAGAGTTAAATAAATAGACTTGTTAACTTAGTAGACCGTACCGATGCTCACACGGAGTTTGTTATTTATGTAAAATTGTATGATGATCCTATGCCCTTCGAATCCCACTATTTCCATCAGCTAGTCGAGTAGTGAGTGAGAATAAATATTAGAAAAGGACGATACCCTTGGTGCTAAGGGGGAGGTACAAGCACCTGGCGCCTAACGAGCGAGAACTACGATAGGGAAGGGAAAGTAATAAACTTTTGGGCGTCGTTATAGATTTTGGGCTCGTAGCTCTTCGCGGTGTTTGAGCGAAATTTTTACTGCAGAAGAGCTCGTCACAATGTATATATAACATTAAAAAGTAAAAGTTAAAATGCCATTTAAAAAAATCTCCAATAATTTTCTATATTTTTTAGAAGTACATTCAAAAGCGAAAATTTTCAAAAAGAGATGTTTTTTTCGATCGAAGAATTTTTCGATGGGTATTGAAAATATTAAAAATGCAAAAATTAAAAATACTGGTAATTGCACCGTTTTATGTACAACGGCCTTACATATAACATATATTCATAATAACTGAAAAGATTATGCAGTTATTCGATTTGGTACATCACGAAAAACGATATTTATTCTCGTATAAAGAGAATAAAAAAGAAGCAGGCTGTAGCATGGTCTCTGTCTTCCTACCGAGACCTCTATAGCTTTTTCTCTCTCATACATGCAACGTATTTAAGAGATAGAGAGCGCGTGTCTTCTGATCTAGAGTATAGACGAGATGGTGGTGAACGGTACGGGGGAAGCACGCTGCGAGCCGTATATACTGCTAACAATATCTCCTCTTAGTTACCTCGCGCAGCCTCGCTCTCTGCCTCTCTCTGTCTCTCTCTGTCTCTCTCTCTCTCTCTCTCTCTCTCGCTCTCATTCTTACGTGAGAACTTATGCCTTCATGAGCTCTCTCTCAAAAAACGAAAATTTTCAAAAAGAGGTGTTTTTGAAAGACCGATGTGTTCTGAGCGGGTCATTAAAATCTCAACTTTTCGATGGGTAATTAAAAGTCTCAATTTTTTCGATAGTTACTGAAAAAATATAAAAATTGCAGAAATTAAAAATCCGGGCAGTTACACCGTATGATGTGCAGAGTTCCGTATATATCATTTCAAATAATAATTGAAAAGATTATACAGTTATTTCATTTGCTGCAGCACGAAAAAAACGATATTTATTCATGTATAAAGAAAATAAAAAAGAAGCAAACTGTAGCACGGTCTCTGTCTTCCTAGAGAGTGCTCTATAGTTCTTTCTCTCTCATCCATAGTATAGACGAAGCGAAGATGAGTGGTACAGGTGAGGCACGCTGTATGTCATATATACTGCGATGCCTTCGCGAGCTCGACCCTCTGTCTCTTTCGCTCTTACGCGCAGCCTATGACTCTCACTCTCTCTCTCTCAGGAGCAGAGGTATACCGTATATGTAGCGCTTCTCTGTGTGCGGCTATTCGTAGAGTGATCTGTACACTCTCTCGTACCTTTATAAAGAGATATCGCGCGCTCTTTTGCACATACGATCATTGATGTATTTGACAATTTACAGGTAGTGAATATAATTAAGAGGGATAGCATATATATATATATATATTGTAACGTGCTTTCGTTACCTTTCCGGGAGACTCCGCCGCCTGTGCCCCCTGGTTGCGAGCGAGGCGCGCGTCACCCTGATCGACACGGCTAGGGGCGACGGCCACCGGCGGACAGTTGCGGGGCAACCGGGGTGAGCGGGCGCCAGGTACGAATACCACCGGAAAACCGGCTTGTTTAAGTTTGTCACCCCGGATGCGCCACTAGGAAGCTAAATAGAACCTGCGGGGCACGGCGGAGTCCCGGGCAAACGAAATCGGCTAGGCCAGCCCGACTCACGGTCGGTAATGGTAGAGGGGCGTGGACGGGGCGCGAGGACCAAGGCAGAGAAAAGACGACGAACGCAGTAGATCAGGTTTAGGTTCTCTTTATTGTAACGTTGCTGGCGACCACCCGTACATCCGTCTAAATCGGGTGGACGGCGACTGGTGGCTAAGACGCGTGAAAGATGGCACGAGGCCGCGAAACGTAGCGACGAGGATCCCCGAGACGGGGCGACGATATGGCCGAAAAGGTAGCGACGAACTACGGGAAGGTAGCAGCGAAGGGCCCTCGACAGTAACAACGAAATATTCGAAGATAGCGAGAATTCATTCAAAGATAGCGAGGAGTTACTCAAAGGGAATAACAAAAGATACTTGAAGGTAGCGAAAGGTTACCGAAAGGAAGCGACAAAACTTGAAGGTAGCGAGAGATCAACGACAGGTAGCGACAAAGAATATTCGAAGGTCGCGAGGGATGACAAAAAGGCAGTGCCACACGACATTCGAAGGCAGCGACGAAAGGTACTCGAAGGTAGCGAGAAATCAACGAAAGGTAGCGATAAAGATATTCGAAGGTAGCGACGAAAGGTACTCGAAGGTAGCGAGAAATCAACGAAAGGTAGCGATAAAGATATTCGAAGGTAGCGACGAAAGGTACTCGAAGGTAGCGAGAAATCAACGAAAGGTAGCGATAAAAGATATTCGAAGGTAGCGAGGAATTAACAAAAGGCAGCGATAAAAGATACTCGAAGGTAGCGCGAAATTACCCAAAAGGTAGCGATAAAAGATACTCGAAGGTAGCGAGAAATTACCAAAAGGTAGCGATAAAAGATACTCGAAGGTAGCGATAAAGGTACTCGAAGGTAGCGAGAAATTACCAAAAGGTAGCGATAAAAGATATTCGAAGGTAGCGACGAAAGGTACTCGAAGGTAGCGATAAAGGATACTCGAAGGTAGCGCGAAATTACCAAAAGGTAGCGATAAAAGATACTCGAAGGTAGCGACGGGGTAGACGGGAAAATAGCGACGAACATCACGACAGACCACGAAAAGACAGCAACGCATTCCGAATTTACTCTATCGCGAGAGCGGGATACACAGACGAAGGTCGGGGCAGACAAAGACGACATAATATCGACACCGAACATAGTTGCGCGTTTCCACCTGAGCAGCTAGCGGCCACCTTCGCGGAGGTGGCGGAAGCCCTACCGGCCGACCGGTAAAACAAAGAAATACGCCGAGTCGGCATGACTCAAATCATCGACTTAATCGAACAAAATCCTAATCCCAAACTTACCAAAACGAAGCGGCGGTCCAACGTCGAAACTATGGCTCGGCGTCGCACGACGAAACACAGACAAAAGAGGTACTGACTAAGAAGGAAAACGTATAAGGGACACGGTGACACTACACTTGTGATCCGCAAGACGAGATCTAAGGTACTGCCCGTCGATGTGTAGCGCGTCTCACGTGCTGGCCGACGCGCGCCCCACTTAGTCGAAAAATCGATATTTTCCCCAACTATGCAAAATTTCGTGGACGATGATTGACGCGCGACGGCCGCTACCCCTACTACGCGCTACGGCGGGGAAGTAAGAAAGAGAGCGAAGGAGAGAGCAGACAATGGGTACGTGCACGGCTCGCGACGGAGCAAGTGCTCCCGCACTCGTTGTCCTCTAAGTCCTGTATCACGTGATCATAACACCGAGCGCGATGATTATCGGTGTCGGACGCCTCTGATTCCTGGAACTCGCGTTGGTTTATGGTGCGACTCTCGTTTATAGTTTTCAATGTTTCGGCCGGCTTATTTTTGTGCGGGATTTGATGTCTCGATGGCCACGAGGGGCGTTAATCCGCCTCGCACAATAAATAGCCGATTTTGGTGACGAGAAGGCGCAAAAACTCGTCACAATATATATATATATATATATATATGTAACTGCGTTTATACTCATAAAAAGAAACGACTCGCTATATAAGCTCTCTTCGGGTCTAAAGTATTTTTTCACCTTTCTCTCGCCCCGATGTGCCATGCACACGTGCAAAAACGCTAACCTAAGGGCTTTGGGTCGCATCGTTGTATATCATACACAACAGCAGTACAGAGGTGTTGTGTGATAGATACATATCAGGGTGGGGCTTGCAGTGGTCTCTGAATGATCTCGTCGAGCTATAGAGCTCAGTTCTTATTCAAACGCGACCGGCATTACCAGTTCCGTAAAGCAAAAAATGTATACTCTGTGGGAGATCCCGGCGGCACCCACACGCTTTGCGTGCGAGGTCGTAGAATTCTACGGCTTCGATGAACTTTATTTACGTACCGCGACAATGGCCGCGGTGTATTCGGAGCTCCGTGCTCTGCTGCGGGAACATTATATTATAAACAAACTCGGTGTACCTCTAGTCTTAAGACGACTGATCGAGGGGTTGCACTGTGCTGTGCGTGTGGGTGCGTGTGCATACCGGGGTGTTGTCAGAAGCACCTCCGGGGACGGGTGTAGCAGTGTGTGGCAGGTCGATGAGTGCCGCGAGGTATTCATCGAGCTTGGCGATATTTATCGCCTTTACGAACCATTTGAATTAACGCCTCTGCTGCACATACGCTGTGATATTATTGAGCTAACGAACCTCGAGCTGTACCATCGGAGAGAAGAGGTTCTTGCTTTTTTATCGGTGCATGTGGCAACAGCCAGCGTTGTATATCGTAGTGCGCGGAGGACGATGACGCGGCTGCTAGATCGCCACGGTAACAACATAGCGGGCGAATTTCTTGGCGTTCACGACGGGGATGAGGACGCGGGTTTTTATAGCGAGTAGGAGGTGTCGGTGTGTGTGTGTGTGTGTGTGTGTGTGTGTGTTTTTTTTCCAAAGGGGGGAAAAAATACTTTTGCGTATTCTGCAAGCTTTGTTTTGCTTGGATATGTCGGACTCAAACATTTGGCTGGTGACTTGTCAATGCTAATACCGACTAAAACCTTCCCTTTTTCCTCTTGTCTCTGGTCCCTCATGGCAGCCGCCGTTAGGCATTACTTCGTGAGGGGAGAATTTAGCTACTACTCTTCCTTCCGGTAGCTAAGGAGTGTTTTTCCTTCTCCTTCTCTTCTAATTTGCGTCATTCGCTCTTCTTCTCTCTATGGAACGCAAGTCTGTGAGTACTTGCGTGGCAAACGTGTTGACAGCGTTCCAGGCAGCTTCTGATGACAACATTACTTCTACGATAGTCTCTGGTTCCAATCTCTTCGTCAGGATCATCTCCACTTCGTCTCGCTGTTGGCTAAAACGTGGACAGTTGAAGAAAACGTGCTCCGCGTCTTCAATGACCCCTAGGCAATATGGGCACTCCGGAGAATCATCGTGTTTAAAGCGGTGAAGATAAGCTCGGAAGCATCCATGTCCTGACAGCATTTGTGTGAGGTAATAATTGACTTCGCCGTGATTTCGGTTCAGCCAAATGTCAATCCGAGGTATAAGACGGTATGTCCATCTGCCTTTCTCTGCGGCATTCCATTGCAGCTGCCATCGGCTTATGCTGTTCTGCCGTTCTTCTATTCTGAGTTCTTCAGCGCTCAGTGTAGATGACTCCTTTCGATGGTACAAGGCCCGTCTCTCCCCAGCTAGGACTCTGAGAGGCAGGGTTCCGGAAATGACGCACACTACTTCCTCTGATATAGTGCGGAAGGCGCTGGCCACTCTTAGAGCGCTCAGTCGGTAGACTGGTCCCGCCTTTCTTCATGACTCTTGGAGCTTCAATGCGTTGGCCCAAATGGATATTCCATAGGTAAGCACTGATGTGACTACGGATGATAGCAGTAGTCTTCTGCTCTGCTTTGGACCTCCGACGTTTGGCATCAGTCGTGAGAGGCTAGCCCTCACTACTGACGGCCGTGGCGACTTCGTCGGCTCCTTTGGGAGCTGATCTTTGGCTTGCTTTCTCTTGTCCTTCTTTGATTGGACAATTTGCCAAACCGGCGTTGTCTTCTTAGTGGCGTCTTGCTCCGCAACGTTCTTTGGTGGACTCCATTTTAAGTCTTTCTTCTTCTTCCGGACTTGTGTCGCTGTCAGCTCAGGGGAGGTTCGCCGTTTCCTCTTCGCAGACCTGATGGCACGTCGTTCACTTGCGACTGATTCGCCGTCAGCTTCACCTCCGGTGTCTGTTGCTTCAGTCTCACCAGCAGCTTGACTGCTTTTCGACGGTGTCACACGCAGTGTAAGTCGTCGTCGTCGTGTTGGCTGGCATTCTTCATCCAGTGTTTTAAACCTTCGAAGTGCGTTCATCATATTGGTTGTCTTGGTCATTATTTCTTTGTGAATATTGACCTTTGACTGGACAAATTCGTTTAGTTCACTGGTAAGCCTTTCAAGGCGTTCCAGCGCTTGCAACCGCTTCATTTCAGCGCTTGCTTCAGTTTCTGCCTGTTGGGCATTAGGCCCATTTGTACTCTTGTTTATTTCCTTATTAATTTCCATGCTTTGAGTTAACCAGCGCATCGTACGGAGCGGAGCGGGTTGCACAACTAGGAACGGGTGTACCCTCGGAGATATTGCTCCTACCCCAGTTCCCTGAGGCCTAGTCTACACTTAGTTAGCCAGTCCCGGAAACATCGGACGGACTAGACTCGTTCGTAGCGGTGAGGGTTCCGATCCGTCACTCACTGCGTACTTCCTGATCAAGGCCCGAAGTGGCTGGCTCCTGATACCCTGCTGCAACTTACACCTCGGCAGAGCAAGCTCACATCAGCCGTGGCCCGCACCGTAGGAAAATAACCGGTACGAGTTCCGGATACTCCCAGTGGGCTACAGCAGGTAGCGATCGTTTTGGTGGGTCAGGTGGTGTGACCAACCCGTTTACCGGGGAGTTTCGTCCACGGGGGCTATTTTATTTCACCCCTACCCTCCACTCCTAAGAGCAGCGAGCACTCTCCAATCCGCACGTGGAGACGCGCCCCGTAGCAGTGTCTCCTCTGCCCCGGGAAAATTGTGTGTGTGTGTGTGTGTGTGTGTGTGTGTGTGTGTGGGTGGGTGTGTGTGTGTGTGTGTGTGTGTGTGTGTGCGTGTGTATTTATCCGCAGAGAAGGAGGAGGCAGAGGCGGCGGCGGAGCAGCAGCAAAAAACGGTGAGTCCTAGATTTTAAAAATAATAAATGTAAGATTTAATACATCTAGTCAGAATATACAGGGTGTCCCATTTTAATCTTACACCTGATTTTTCTCGGAAAATACTGCTTCGATCAAAAATTGTGTATAATGAAACTTTTAGGGTTCGAAGGGGGACGTTCAAAAAAAAATTTTTGTTTGTATCATAATTCAAAATGACGGCTGTAAGATGGCCGACATGTTTTTTTTAAATAGAAACAGGCCATTTCTTTGTTACTAAAAAATTTGTCGGATCAAAACTAACAACTTTTATAGGAACATTTTTTTGATAAAGTCCATAATTTTTGGAGTAGAACACCATTTTTGACTATTTTAGCGTTATCCAGGATGTACCACGAGGAGGTAAAGTCTTTAACATCCCAAGTGTAAGTGTGTGTGTGTGTGTGTGTGTATGTGTGTGTTTGCGCGCGTGTGAGTGTGAGTGTGAGTGTGAGTGTGTGAAACACTCACAAGGATTAGGTCTCTGCGACTCGTCACTTCCGCAGTATTTACCGACTCCAAACCCTCCTTGTGAGTGTGAGCGTGAGTGTGAGTGTAAGTGTGAGTGTGAGTGTGAGTGTGAGAAACACTCACAAGGATTAGGTCTCTGCGGCTCGTCACATCCGCAGTATTTTTCGACTTCAAAACCACCTCTGAACTCTTAAAGGTGTTCGAAGATTCCCCCATTCATGTTTAAGCATGCCCGAACTCTCCTCTCAAAACCATCGACTGTTCGCAAGAGAACAAGTCTCGGGATTGCACGGCAGGCAGCTCTTATCCGCACCCTCATATCCTCTTGTGTGGTTGGAGCTTGACGGTAGACAGCGTCTTTAAGATAACCCCACAAGAAAAAGTCGGGAGAGGTAAGATCAGGTGATCTTGGAGGCCAATGGACAGGTCCATCTCGTCCGATCCACCTTTGACCGAATGTTGCGTCCAGGTGATTTCGAACAACACGAGCCCAGTGAGCGGGTGCATCGTCTTGCTGAAACCACATCTGTTGACGTGTCACCAAATCAATGTCTTTCATCAAAAGCGGCAATTCATTTTGCAGAAAGTCAAAATAACGGGCTCCCGTCACAGTTCCCTCGAAGAAGTGAGGACCTATTAATTGCCCGTTAATGATTCCACACCAAACATTCAAACTCCACCGATGCTGGTGATCGATCTGTCGCACCCATCGTGGATTGTGATCAGTCCAATACCGAAAGTTCCATCGATTTACCTGACCTCGGTTGTTGAATGTGGATTCATCACTGAACATAACAAACCTAAAAAAATCTGGGAATTGCTCGATTCGTCTCAATGCCCACCGACAAAACTCCATCCTTCGCAACGGATCAGGATTAGGCGTATCTTGGTGGAATTGTATCCTGTACGGGTGGAGCCTTGCACCTCTCAGTACTCGGTGCACTGTGGATCCGGGAAACCCCAGTCGCTCCGAGATCACTCGAACACTCAAATGAGGATCGATTGCTATCATCGCTAAAATAGCCATGTTTCGAGCCTCATGCGGGCCACCAAAATCATTGTTCACGTTTTGGCGACGTTGGCGGTGGCGGGTTATTCGGCCTGCCCTCGCTCTCCTCTCGAGGGTTCGGATTGTCTGCCGCGATGGATGACGACGATCAGGATATTCGCGTCGATACAAATTTTCTGCTCGTAAATAATTGCCCCGGCATCTCCCTAAAATAAGGAGCATATCAACGATTTCGTTGGGACTGAAATCAGCCATTGTTGAATTACCGTCAGTAAACGGTTAACAAATCCGCGTCTATTGTAGGCGTTCAACGTGAGATTTCGTTTTCTTATTTCGATCAGAAGCGAAGCGAACTTGAAACGCTCAAATGATATGGGGTACCATGAAAATTCGTATTGTCCTGCCGTATCCAGTTAACAGAAAAATTTCAACAGCGACACATTCCAGAGAAAATTTTCATGGTACCCCATATCATTTGAGCTGCCTGCCGTGCAATCCCGAGAGTTGTTCTCTTGCGAACAGTCGATGGTTTTGAGAGGAGAGTTCGGGCATGCTTAAACATGAATGGGGGAATCTTCGAACACCTTTAAGAGTTCAGAGAACACTCATAAGGAGGTGGTTTTGGAGTCGGTAAATACTGCGGAATTGACGAGCCGCAGAGACCTAATCCTTGTGAGTGTTTCACACACACACACACACACACTTACACTTGGGATGTTAAAGACTTTACCTCCTCGTGGTACATCCTGGATAACGCTAAAATAGTCAAAAATGGTGCTCGGTGGTTCGGAACCCACCTAACCAAAAACTGTAGGTCCACCGAAGTGGTTGATGGTGGAAATAAGGATCGCGGTGATTGTAAGAGAGGAGGAATGTAAAAACCCGCAAGGGTATACATTGGAAAAAGAAAGACACATAGTCAAAAATGGTGTTCTACTCCAAAAATTATGGACTTTATCAAAAAAATGTTCCTATAAAAGTTGTTAGTTTTGATCCGACAAATTTTTTAGTAACAAAGAAATGGCCTGTTTCTATTTAAAAAAAACATGTCGGCCATCTTACAGCCGCCATTTTGAATTATGATACAAAAAAAAATTTTTTTTTGAACGTCCCCCTTCGCACCCTAAAAGTTTCATTATACACAATTTTTGATCGGAGCAGTATTTTCCGAGAAAAATCAGGTGTAAGATTAAAATGGGACACCCTGTATATATATACATATATATTACCAGTTTGGGTTTGGCGCGGAGCGGGGCAAAGGAGCGCCAAAAATCACCAATCCAAATATATTCATTACCATAAATTAAAAAATGTAATAAATAAATAAAAAACAGCGCGCCACTATGCCGACACCCTCCATCCCCCCTCCGCCCCCCTGCGCACCACTCCCCCCACGCATCCGCGACCGCTCGAGCTCACGGCGAACTCGGCGACCGCGGAGTGGTATTTTTTCTACATATATTTCCTTACATGCTAGGCACCGACGTTATAATAAACTCTTTCAATTTTCTCTTAAATACTAAAAGTCCTTCGCATTGTTTTATTCCGTCTGGCACTGTATTAAACATCTTTACCCCATCGTAAAACAAACTTGTTTGCGCACTTCTCGTTTTTCGAAATTTGATCATGATTTGATCTGCTTGCCTAGTTCGTCCTCCTACCACCTCTAATTTATTTCTTAATTGAGGTAACATTCCGTTTAATATTTTAAAGATAAAAGTGCATACATTATAATACAGTCTTTGTCTTATCGACATAAATTGTAACGCTTCTAATATTAATGTTACTTGCGTATACCTGTTACATTGCAGTATAACCCTCATGGCCCTATTCTGTGCTCTTTGTAATTTCTTCATTTGGGTCTCACCCACACTCACTAATAATGTGGCACAGTGCTCGAAATGTGGTGTAATAATTGATTTATAAACTGCACATCTAGAGTATCCTGTTAGATCCTTACCTATTCTGTTTAAGAAGCTTTTTTATTTTCCTATTTTTTTCAGCATATAGTCGCAATGATCATCAAATCGCAGTTTACTGTCTATTATTATTCCAAGGTATTTAATGCTTTCCACGCGTTCAATCTCTGTGCCATCCAGGCACTCCACTGTTACTTTTCCCTTCATTTCCTTTCATCCGCTTTTAATTATCATATATTTTGTTTTTCCTGCATTCATTTTTAGCGTATTGGCTTTCATCCATTCTTCGATTGCATGTAACGCTACATTCAATCTCCTCTCTACCGCCATACTACTCTCGCCTGTTACATATATTAGAGTATCGTCTGCAAACATTTTTATTTTACACTCTTCCGGGCAAGCTCTAATAATGTCGTTTATATATATTAAAAACAGCAATGGTCCCAATACCGATCCCTGTGGTACTCCATATTCCGTGGTCAATAATTTAGACCATTTATCATTATATCGTATCTGCTGCGTTCTGTTTTGTAAGTATAATCTGAACCATCTTATAACCGTACCTTTTATACCATAGACCTACATTTTTCCCAGTAGTTTTTCTCTATCGACAGTCTCGAATGCACGCTTAAGGTCAATAAATATAACCCCTATCATCTTTCTTTCACTGATTTTCAGTTTCCACTCATCTATGACCACTTGGATTGCCGTTTCACAGGAATAATTTTTCCTAAAACCCGATTGGTGTTCGGTTATAATATCATTGTTCTCTACGTATCCTTCAATTTGTTTTTTGATTACTGTCTCCAGTACCTTCTCATATATCGGTAGCATATTAATAGGCCTATACTCGCTTGCCTTCTTTGGTTTTCCTATTTTTGGAATCGGTATTACCGTGGCTGTTTTCCACTCTTCTGGAAAATACCCTCCGCTTAACGATTCATTTATTATGTCACAAAATTCTTCTTTTATTACATTAAGCACTGCTTCCAATATCTCACTAGTTATGCTTTCTTCTGTGCCTTTCTTTTTTGGCAACTTCTTAATAATTTCTTCTAACTGTTTTATCGTGATCCTTTCAAATTTTTCCATCTCTCCCTTATTGCTATTACTATCACAGTTCGTTTCCCTACTGGAACTTGGCATCGCACGACTACCTATGGATTTTATTATATCCTTAATACTCTGTATATAGTATAGGTTAAATCTATCAGCTGTATTACACTCTGCGTCCTTATCCAATATTCCAAAGTCTATATTTTCTGTTGTTTTTGTCCCTGCTGGCTCCCCTTTAATAATTTCTTTTAATGTTTTCCACATACTTGTAGGATTATCTTTATTTTGGTCTATTCTTTGTTCATTGTATTCTTTTTTCTTTATTTTAATTGATTTGACTACTGCATTTCTTTTATTCTTAAATTGTTGCCAATTTTGGTCTGTGTTTTCATAGACAGCTTTTTTATATGCCCTATCTCTTTCTATCGCTAGACTTTCTATTTCATTTGTATACCATCTTTTTCCATCCCATACTTTTGGAATTCTAAAGATCTTTCTAGGCGCCAGGATATCTAGTGCATCTACTATACTATTGATAAAATTTCCTGTTCTTCCATTTATATCTGCATCCTGTTTCCTTCCTAAGTTTCTTTCCACTGTCTTAATAAATTCATCCATATTAAATTTACTATAATCCCTGCCGTTAAATTCTTTATATTTATTTTCCTTCTTATTCCCATTTAATACCACTTTCGCCCACGCGTGGTCCGTTATCCTAGGCTCATATATTACCTGTACAGAGAGAGGACAGGGAGAGAGAGAGAGAGAGAGAGAGAGAGGACAGGGAGAGAGAGAGAGAGAGAGAGAGAGGACAGGGAGAGAGAGAGAGAGAGAGAGAGAGAGAGAGAGAGAGAGAGAGACAGACAGACAGACAGACAGAGAGAGACAGACAGAGAGAGAGACAGAGAGACAGAGAGACAGAGAGAGAGAGAGAGACAGACAGAGACAGAGAGAGAGAGAGACAGAGACAGAGACAGAGAGAGAGAGATGATGATGATGATGATATTTATTGTTATGCCCTAGCGAGCTGTGGGGCGAAATTTATAACAATTTCCCGACTTGCAAGACATTTACAAACGTTATGCCAATGCAAGCCGTGACCTCTGAATAAGTTTATTACATTATATACTTAGACTACTGAACCTTAACTTAAATACAACCATTTTCTCATTACTAGAGGCCCAAACGGCACTGCAGCCTACGATGGCTTAACCAATCCTACGCCTTCTTACCGCCTAATACAGAAATTAAAACATAATACAGAAGAAGAAGAATATGGTACAATAAACTGAAACAGAATAAAGTATAAAGTAGAATACTGCTAAGGAGTTTTGACAGAGCCCTCCCACGAATTCACCCTAAGTCGACTTGGCCCCCTACTTCACTTGTGTAAGATTAAGCTGCACTCTCCGATTCCAATAAATAGGCATAGTGCCGGCCCTTAAATATGTCAATTGACGACGACGTGCGAATTCGCACCGGCAGTGAGTGCCAGAGGAGAGGCCCGGCGATCTGGAAAGACCTGTGAAACGCCTCGGTACGGTGAATCGGAACGCGAAATGTACGTTCAAGTCTCCTCTCAGAGCGCCTCACCCCCGGGTCATCAGTAGGTAGAAGTTCACTCAGGTAAGGCGGCACCCTAGCAAATAGCGAACGATATATCATGGTGCCAAGGAAGTATTGGCGCCTGGCCTTGACCGACAGCCAATTTAGTCTCCTCCTGTACGGCGTAATTGATACATCCCTCCTCAGGTCAAATATAAATCGGATGGAGGTATTTAGCACTACTTCTAGCTTGGAATTCAGGGATTCCGTCAGATCTTGATATACCAGACAGCAGTAGTCGAAGTGGGGCAGAATAAGTGTTTTTACCAGCAAAATCCGGACATCCTGGCTGAGCGAGGCTTTGTGGAATTTGAGCTTATGCAGCACGCAGTGGACACGCTGAGCAATATTCGCAACGTGCTTGCTCCAAGAGAGGTCTGAGGAAAGAACTACTCCGAGATTTCTGGCATCCGCGACGAACGGCAGAATGGCGGAGCCTACCGTGATAGGAAGAACAGTCGATAGATCGATCTCCCTGACGTACGCCCTGCTACCGAGGATGAGCGCCTTCGATTTGTTTATGTTGAGTGACAGGCCGTTTGCGTCCGCAAACCTGGCGATGATATCGACATCACGAATGACCTTGGCAATCCCGTCATTCACTTCGGCCGGAGAACACTTCAGATAAATCTGAGTGTCATCCGCGAAGATAACGTAATCACAGTAAGCCAGGTTTGCTGCGATATCATTAATGTATAGTGTGAATAGCAACGGACCCAGGACTGAGCCTTGCGGAACACCTGCGGATAACCTCACGGCGTCCGAAATGCCCCCCTGCCCATCCGTAACTACCTGTGCTCTGCCCACCAAATAAGAATAAAACCATCTCAAAGCGTGGTCCGACAACCCGAGGAGCCTTAATTTCCTGAGGAGGTTCAAATGCGGTACTGTGTCAAAAGCCTTGCTAAAATCAAAAAGAACAAGGATCGTAACCATTCGCTCATCTACAGCCCGCCGAATATCATCAGTGACCCGAGGAGCGACGTTTGAGTGCTGTACGCTCGTCGGTAAGCAGATTGCCTCGGATCTAGAATGTTGTGAGATTCTAGATAGCGTGACAACTGCTCAAAAATGATTCTTTCAAATATTTTCGAGAACTCTGGTAGAATGGCAATAGGCCGTGTGTCCGAGGGCGATCTCGGGGTTTTTATCTTTAGATGCGGTCGAACGAACGCAAGTTTCCATTGCTGAGGAAAATGGCCAAGCTCGATAGACAGATTAAAGATACAAGTCAAGCGAGTGATCAGCCATGGGAGCGATTTTGCGATAATGAAGTTAGAGATGCCATCAGATCCAGCGTGGAGCGAGGTTGACACCGAACGACTCATATGCCGCAAGACCATCTCACCCGTGATAGTTTGCAGAGAGAAGGGGTCTTCCACACAGGGGGTTTCGGCTAACATAGCGACCAAGAGATGATCTGCAATCGGCGGCGAGGAAGCTGAGACGGACCCATAGTGAGAGTTTAACTCGTTTAGTGAGAAGAAATGGAGCGGAGAAGAGAGAGATGGCCTAACTAGACCACAATGTCTCAATGCCGCCCACATACACTTTTGGTCACGTGCAGAATTAAGTTTGGACAGAAGAAAATCACTCCTAGCCCTCCTGACATCCATCGTGACACGATCACGAACTAGTCTATACATTACAAACCCCAGAACATTGTTAGTCCTCTTGACGCGCTTATACAATCTGTTCTTTTCCCTTTTCTTGTCTTTCAGCTCACTCGTCAGCCACGGTGTCGGCGGTTTTTTGGCACGAAAGGTGGTGAGAGGCGCATGCATATCAAACGCAGCGCATAATGAATGCGTGATATCCACAGTGCGAGCATCTAGTTGCGTGGCGGTATTGATCTCAACCACCTCGCTGGTAGCCCTCGTTGCAAATATAGAATCGACAGTCTCAAGAAAATCACGATCGCAGAAGTTGGCCAGATTCCGCTTCGTTATCAGACGAGAGGAATTAGAGGACAAGTTGACAGCATATTTGAGAGACAGAAAATCATGGCCAGCAATAAAGGGGGAAGAGGATTTGTTGTACGAAATCAATTTGCACTCGTCATCGAGAATTACAACATCTAACCACGAGTCAGAATGCGCCGTATGATGCATGGCGCCCGAAGGTACAAGAAACATGGAATGAGAAAATATGAAGTTCTTGAGGTAGTTAGCGGTGTAATCGTTCAATAAAAGATTGCAGTTTAGGTCGCCCACAATGATAATATTCTTGTAGAGGTGTGCAAACCGAGCAAAACTACTTTCGAATTTGTGGAAAAGTTGACCCTTCGGCCTTCTATACATAGTCGTGAGTAGAATGGACTCACCACGAGGGAGTATTATCTGCAATATGATGAATTCAGGGGCATTAGAATACGCATTTGGAGATGCATCCAACACCTTTGCAGTCAGAGAGTTGTGAATATAGCAAGCAACGCCACCACCACGCTTACCCTCCCGATCGTTCCGTATGAGGAAATAATCATTGATATTGACTAATGTGTCGTGAATGTGAGCGTGGAGCCACGTCTCAGCGACAGAGATAATATGATAGGGGTTAAGTTCTAAGTGCAACCGAACGAGGTCAATATGGCCCAGGAGCGAGTTAGCATTAAAGTGCGCCACTCTTAGATAAGAATCCGTGCCCCTACCCGGTAGTGCGCGCGAAGGGGACTGCAAGGAAACAGAGTGAGGAGAAGGCAGTCAGACTATCTTGGCGAGATCGTCAGCCGAACCGATAGCGACCACTGGTTGTCCGTTATCTTTTCTGGCAAAGATTTTTGCATCCCTGACCCACACGTATTTATATGCCGCTCTAGCTGCCTGCACCTTTGCTAGTCGAAGTAATTTATAACATTCTGTTGACAGCATTTCATTGACAAATATTTTACCTCGCGTGTTGCTATTAAAAACATCCGAAATGCTTAGATCGCGTTTTGCTTTTTTTGCATTTATGATGGCGTCTCGAACGGCGGTGGATGTGAGCGTTACCGCTATGGAAAATGAGCGACGCGTGTCTAGAGCACTCGACGACCCTGGCGACTGACTATTTGCCGATTGACTGTGTGCCGGCTGACCATTTATCGGAGTCTTACGCACCATTTTCCTAGCTCGTAGAACATGACTCGAGAATTCACCTAGCCCGAGGGCGGCCAAGACCTTCGATACTAAGATCCTCGGAGAATCCGTGAATGTGGCTGGTAGTCCCGCCACTACAATCTCACTTGGATTAGAGTTACTTCCTATGCTAGAAGAATGACCCGCTATCAATCTCTCAATTTCAAGCGATAGTTCTGCAATCTTTTCCGAATTAGCCGCGGTCGCTTGTTGCAAGATAGGTATCTGCGTTATGACGGCATTCATCCTAGCCATAGATGCACGCATCTCGCCCGCAAGTCGTGCAGAGCTAGCATTTGACTCACGCACGAGCGCAGTCAGATTTTCGATCGCGGCAACCTGATCTTGGAGCACTTTTTGCCATTGATTAGATGTATCAGCTGACGCGGATGTATTTGTCAGATCAATATTCATAGTGCTGAGATGGTCTCGACAACATTCATTCACCGACCTCGAACTGAAATAGTATTTAACGCAACCCGGATGAAACGATCGCTGCCAGTGCGCGCAGACCTTCGGGTTATTCGCGATAGCTTTATTACACCTATAGCACACACACACCATGCGTACGGTAGTACTGGTATAGTTGAGAATCGGGATACCAAACAATAACAGTCGACCGCCGTATACAATGACCTGCTAGCGTCGCGATATCGATAATGTAATTAGCTACACTCACGACCGATACACGCAGTTTTCGATTGAAGATCTCCGACTTGGTCACGCTCGCTTCGTCGGCAGTGTGGGGGTCGTTCCACGAAGCAAGATGATGATGGTGATAATGATAATGCGGATATCTGCCTATACGCGCGAGACGAAGAAGCGAAGGTCCAACGTAGTCGTGCTCACAGGTGGGCGCATGCGCTGTTAGTGAGATCGAGATAGCAACGTTCCGTCCAAGCCGATCCGTTAGATGACGAGAGTAGGGTCAGGAAAACCGTCAACGCTATTTCATCAATTTTCCTGAACGAGTAGACTCGCCGAGCCAAAGTGGAACGGAAAATATGACGAAAAGCGTTTTGTGCTAGCTTTGGTTCTAGAATGAAAAATGCCCGTGGGCAGCAACCCTACAGAAAATAGCCCTTTTGGCAGAGCGATTCGGTACATGTAACGAGTACTCACCAGGCCAGAGAGAGAGAGAGAGAGAGAGAGACAGAGAGAGAGACAGAGAGAGAGAGAGAGAGAGAGAGACAGAGAGAGAGAGAGAGACAGAGAGACAGAGAGAGAGAGAGAGAGAGAGAGAGAGAGAGATGTTTATTCCGTACTCTGGATACGAAATCCCTAAGAGTACCGTGCAATACAAATCAGATGACAATTATATGGAAAGGGTCTTCACTCCCATGCAACCTCATACTCATTCGCATATTAATTAAAGTAGCAAATATATAGCAAAAATAGAATAGTAGTAGTAGTCTAGTAAAATAGAATAGCATAGAATAAAGAATAAAGTGATGCAGGATAAAATTAATAGAGCAGATAGATGTCGTAATTCACGCCTGATCCATCTTCGCCAATAGCTGAGCATACAGCGCCGCCTTGAACGTTGTCAGCGAGGCACACCGCCGAACGTTTTCTGGCAGTGCATTCCACGTCTTGCTGGCCACCACAACGAAGGAACGCATGAAATACTCCGTCCGTCCGGTGGGTACCACAAAGTCACCGACTCTATGTCGATGCCGAAGGTGACGCCCTGCTCCTTCATCGCGCTGTACTAACCGCTGTAGCAGGTATTGTGGCTGCCCCTTCGCCTTCAGCGCATAAAGGAAGGACGCCAGAAGATATACCCGCCGATCTGCAACTTTCAGCCATCCCATCTCCTGGTAATGCGGTGTAATGTGCTCGTATCTACGCGCGCCAGTGACGAAACGCACGCAATTGTTTAGCGCTATCTGGAGCACCTTGTCCAGCTCGGCCGTAAGCCCTGTTAGTAACAGGCAGCCGTAGTCTAGATGTGGCAACACCAAATACACGGCCGATGTTCGTCGGATCGCGACCGGCAAACTGCCACGCCACGACCGTAGCTGGTAGACCACTCGGTTCATCTTCCCGGCAACCCTTGAGATCTGCTCGCGCCAAGAAAGGGTGTTGTCCATGAATATTCCTAGACACACAGCCGACGAGGAGAATGGCACGGCTTCCGATTCGACTGAGATCGCAGGAAGCTGCATCGACGCCAATAAATTTATATAAAAGGCCGAGCCTAATACAATCGCTCTGGTCTTAGATGCATTAAGCCGTAAGCCACATGACGTCGATCACTCGCAGACCGCTCCAATATCCCGATTCACCCGCGCGATTCCATTCGCCATATCACCGGTTCTACAGTGTAGGTATATTTGTAGGTCGTCGGCATAAAAACTGTAGCGGCATTCCTTCAGCCTTTCACCTAGTCCCCGCACAAATATGGTGAACAAGAGGGGTCCTAGGACAGATCCTTGAGGCACCCCGGCCTGCACCATCCCCCACGACGATCTACACCCCTGACTGCCACAGACGGCTTGCTGACAGTTGCCCAAGTAGTCGGCAAACCAAGCGTTTACACTTGGTGAAAAGTTTAGCGACTGCAGCTGCTGTAGCAGCGCATTGTGTGGGACGCTATCGAAGGCCTTCGAGAAGTCAAACAAGACCAGCACCGTGACCATGTAATTGTCCACTGCTTCCCGCGCATCCTCAACCACGCGCAGCAGTGCAGTCTGGGTGCTGTGATGTCGCCTGAATGCCGATTGATACGGGTCTCGAAAACCCTTCTCATCCAGATAGCTTCCCACCTGGTCCGATACAATGCGCTCCAACATTTTCGAAAAGCAGCACAATAACGCAATCGGCCGATAGTCTCCAGCAGTTGCCAGCACTTTCACCTTAGGTATTGGCCGCACTAGCGCACGCTTCCAGCTCAAAGGGAAAACCGAATGTATGAGCAGGTGATTGAGAAGATGCAGCACCGGCTCACCAATCACCGGCCACGCCATTCGTACCATTGTCACCGATATTTCATCCGTGCCTAAGGCCTCAGTGGAGATCCGCGACAGCGCTTTACACAGCACCACAGGGGTGATGTGCGCAAAATAAAACGCTCGGTCGTCGAACGGCCGTTCTTCGAGCCGAGTATGACCCACGTCGTCATTGCGGCGACTGGCTGACAAGAAATGGCAGTTTAGTTCTTCAGGCGACACAGCCAACTCCAATGCGGAGCGGCGAGTAGGCAAAATACCCAGCTTGCGGATCGTTCGCCACATACACGCCGGAGTTCTCGTCACCGATAGGCACGCAAGATAATATTTGTCCCTCGCCATCACTATCTCCCTCTGTACCTCATTCCTTATACGTTGAAAACGAGCCCACAGATGCGGCGGCTTATTTGCACGCTTCCCAATTGCCCGACGAAGCCGATCTCTCCTTCGCATCCGTTCACGCAGCTCCTGCGTTAGCCACGGTGCAGGTTGCCTGCGAGCGTGCACCTCCCTCACTGGCGAATGTACGTCAAAGGCTGCGACCACAGCATCCGTAAGCATCCTCACTTTCGCATCTCTAGAAACTTCACCATAAGATGAGCCCCAATCATACGCAGCCAGATGACGCAGGAGACAATTTTCATCGACAGCACTGTAGTTGCGACACACAATTTTCGCCGGATATCGCCGGGGCACCTTCACGTCGTATGTTATGAAGATCAGATCATGGTTGGAGAGAAAAGGCATCGCATATTGGCCATACTGCACCACTTTCGACCGATCTCTCACTATGCATTGGTCAATATGCCTACTCGACGTTGCAGTGTGGTGCGTTGGCCCGTACGGCACCATATATAGCCCATTACTCGTTATATAGTTGACGAGTCTCGTCGATTCGTACAGCACTGTCGTAGGATCGATGTTGAAATCCCCCATAATGAGCGCATGCGAGTGATTCGGCAGGAGATCGGTAAACGCATCCTCAAATCGCGACATATACCCAGCGTGCGGCGGCCGATAGACAACTGCCAATAACACCGTAACTCCTGATGGTATCCCAACGCTAATGATTAAAAATTCCGGATCACGATACGCGTTACTCGAGGAAGCAGCAACAACCGTCGCGTGCATGCTCTTGTGCACGTAAACACCCACGCCTCCACCTCGCTGTAAGTCCACATGACCCCGCCCTCGCTCGACCTCTACCCTCCTGTCGTGCCGTAGAAGACAGTAGTCCGGCAATTCGACTGAGCTATCCGATACATCCGGCCTAAGCCACGTCTCACTCATACATATGAGATGATATTCGCATCTCGAGAATTTTATTTTAAATTCCGCGAAATGCTTCACAAGCGATTGGCAATTCACATGGCACACCTGCAGGTAGTCCGAGAGTTGCGTGCGACTATGCATAGTTTATCAGGCGCGCTTTCTCGGTGATCCTCCTCCGAAGAATCGAGCAGTTCTCGCTATCCGTGGCCTGATGATCTTTTCCTCGTACCCCCAAGGTAGCGCAATTTGCACATGTTGGCGGGCTCTCCGTGGCCGTGCAATCTCGCTGATGGTGTGCCCCTGCACAATGTCCACAGCGCACCTCACGCGGACACTCACGAGCAATGTGGCCAAAATTCATGCAATTGAAGCATTGAAGGACACGAATATGGTCCACAATCTCGCAGGAATTCCAGCCGAGAGATACCTCGGACAGGCTCAGAAGGTGCTTCCGAACTTCCGCTGTCGTCTCAATCACACAGCGTGTAAAGCGGCGCCCGTGCGCTGGATACACGTAAATAACCTTAATGGCATCCTTCTCCTACTCTGGCAGATTTAGCGCGGTGAGATTTTCAACGATGGTATCGCGCGACATCGCCGCAGGTACGCCATGGAGGAGAAGACGCGGGTTCAGCCGCACGTCATCCCTCACCTGCAAACCCGCATCCTTTAGACTTCCATTATTGCGCACACGGGAGACGTGCGAGATCTTAAGACCCAGTGCAACCGGGTTAACCGCTCCGTAAAGGACCTCTTTCGTTGCATTCGCCGTTGGAAATCGCTCAGCCTCGGATTCTCTCGGCTCAATGATCACCCGCCTGTTCACGGCCTTAGGAACCGCGACGGTCGGTCCGCGTGGAAACGTTATAAGCGTCTCGCGTTTCCCCGAAACAGCACCCGCGTAGCTGCGCTCTGCTCCGTCTATCGCCTCTGTCCGCGCCACGTCCGCTTGCATTCCCACTCGCACCAATTTGTCCATACGTTCCGTCGTCTCCAATCGAGCGACCAGCTGCAGATACGTTAACGCCACCCGATGAAAAGAGTCGTGATACTCCATCAACGCTCTCTCAACGCTCATCCGCTTCGCAGCAGTCTCTTTATTAGAGAGGAGAACCGCAGAAATTGCTAACTTTGCTTCAGTGAGCCCACCCATAATGCCCGACATATCCTCACGAGAAATAGGAAAGCTGCACGCCCGTTGTACTGGCGGTACAGATGACTGTGACCGAGAGACAGGCGACGCCGTTCCCGCCACCGAGTCCTCGTAGTCACTGGACGATTCGCGGTCCATTTCTGCATCAGCTACTAGGCCCTTGCCCACTGAATTTGGCATATTGACGGCGACAAGTGGCAACACCCTGTAGATGCGCCTACTTGTCGCGACGTCCCTTTAAAATTTCGCGATCCCCTCAACTTTTGCTGCTACGTATCTATATGCTCAACACTTTATAGTCTCAGTGTCTCTTTAAATTATATTATATTATGTTATAGTGGGCCGCTCCCCTTGCGCTCAAATATGTATACACACACTTCTATATGCGTATATATCCACGCCTTATTGTCACAATGTCTCTCAGTATAGATCAGCGTATAGACAACGTTCCTGCGAGTAAACTTAATTTGAAGTTTGATTTTGAATTATCGCTGACCACAGGCCGAGGAATAACAGTTCGATGAGAATAACAGTTCGATGAGAAGCTCGTATGCCTCTGTACGTGCGTATCTCGGGCACTCAGCACGACACTCGTTTTTCTCTCACCGTCTCGCTTCGTTTCCTCACACATACATCACGACGTAGTACTCACATATACGTATGTATATATTGTTACGTAGTTCGTTTGGGGACTCGAGAAAAATTAAAGTAGTCGAGACGAAGGAAGGTGTTGGTAAGTTAGATTTTATTACTTCTGATAGATACAAAAAATATGTCGCGTGAGCCGTGGCGTGTACTCTCGCTAAGTACCCACGGTTCACTTAATTAGCCGCGGTATGCACATCGGCGCTGTGATCTCTGTGAGTTGCCTGTCAATGCCGATACGCTTAATCGATGGCGTATCGAAAATCAATATGGCTGCGGCCGTGACAGGTACACACGGGCATATTTGTTGTTGTTGTGCTAGTTTTAAGTTTTTAGTGTGGTGAAAAGTGTTTTTCTCTCGTCTGTTCGGAGTTACTAAAACGGGTAAGATTACTCTGGTGTGCGCGTCTAATTTCTGCGGTTATTTTAAGTGAAATTTTGTCTTTTCAGGTGTTGCAGTGTGTCGTCGTTATTCGGCGTTTTGTGTGTACTCTTTTTGCTCAATGATGTCTTTATGGTCCTCTCAACATTGACTTAAAAGGAAAATTGCGTTTTAATGCACGTGCTGCGAATTCCGTTTAAGTAATTTCTTAATTGTTTTTCAGGTTGCTGATGCGGATGCTAAATTTTGGTTCGGCGCTGGAGATTTGGTCTGCGCCTCTTGAGATCAGGAGTGCGCCTTCTACCAGCAGCTTCGATCTGATCGGTGTCTCCTTACGTTCACCTGATGATCCGACGGGGTCTCCTTGCTCCAGCCGGACTCTTGGATTGTGACTCCGCGCTTCTTCGTTGCTGCGCCTCGACTGTCACTGCGCCTCCTTGATGTTACTGCTGCTCTGACTTCTTCGAGATCGGTGAGTTGGCCTGATTCGGGCTTGCCCTGAGGGTTGCTCACTCGTTGGCTCCGCTGTCACGATACCGAGGTATGTGCTGCTCCGCCTGGGTTACTGCTTCCCTCGAGTGGTTTGCTCGAATCAGAACCGATTTTAGAGGTTACTTTCTCGTTTATTTGTTGGTCTTTTATACTCACGTAGGCTTTATGTTGTTTACGAGTTTTGTTTAATATTATACGCCATCTAGTGTTTGTTACCTTGACTCACCCTTGTTTGTTTTTGTTTGTAGGTCACGGGGTCGTCCGTCGCTGGACCATTACAATATATATATACATATGTAGTGCGTCGGTATGTTTACAATATGTATGTTTACAATATGTATGCCCGACACCGATACCGTCTCAGCTGATCTCACCGCCAGCCGTAAATTTGCGAGTACTTTACGCGCCGATAGCGAATTCACGAGGAAATGCAAAAATGTGAATGCTTGTACTTTGTGAATGCACGTATGACAAATCAAGCAGACAGCCTCAAACAACGCGCACGCATACGACGCAGTGGCCGGCAGAGACAATATCAAATTAAGATTTTGGAGTTCCACACTGGTTCCAGATACCGATGCATCAAATTTCCACTATGCGCCTACGAAACGTACTCCCAAGCAGAACAGTCCTCACGTCCGCGTACAGAACACTTCCGATGCACTGCGTAATAACGTTAGTTATTCCGTTAACAGTTATTTCGTGAACAGCTTCTCGTTGACCAACCTGTCACCTCGACTACTAGACTACGAGAGAGAGAGAGACAGACAGAGAGAGAGAGAGACAGAGAGAGAGAAAGAAAGGGAGAGAGAGAGAGAGAGAGAGAGAGGGAGAGAGAGACAGAGAGAGAGAGAGCGACAGAGAGAGAGAGAGAGAGAGAGAGAGAGAGAGAGAGAGAGAGAGAGAGAGAGAGAGAGAGAGAGAGAGAGAGAGAGAGAGAGAGAGAGAGAGAGAGAGAGAGAGAGAGAGAGAGAGAGAGAGAGAGAGAGAGAGAGAGAGAGAGAGAGAGAGAGGGATTTTGATTTGATTTGATACATTTATTATGCCCTAGCAGGCTATGGGGCAATACAGAGTACGCACAAATAAGAAACCAGCAATTTCAATGTCGCCGGTTTTGCTTTGCGCTGGTAGTACAATAATACTTAAATCTTAAACCTAAATCTTAAATCTTAGCTTAAAGAACAATAGAAATTAAGGTACAGGTAACAACATAATAATAGTGACGACATCGATGATAATTACCATTAACATAAGTTTACTTAACTAAAGTTTATTACAATGGCCGAAAACCCTCACGTAGACAGAGCACCCAATTCCCTCTGTAGTAAGAATCTGTACTGTCTATCCTTAAATAATTCAATAGACGACGCCGAGCAGATTTCAATAGGTAGTGAATACCAATACTGCGGCGCCGCAATCCTGAATGAGCGTTGAAGAGTGGTCGTACGATAGTTAGGGATGTGGATATGTATGTCGGATGGGTCTACCAAACGTTCCGATCGCCTTAAATCCGGGAGTTCCCTCGGCAGGAGTTGCCCTATGTACTCTGGCATACTCAGGAAGAGTGTACGATACATCATCGCGCCAAGAAAACAAAGCCTCCGATTTTTCACCGATAGCCAGTTCAATCTCAGCCTGTGTTGAGTGATCGGCTCATCCCTCCGCAGGGAGAGAGAGAGACAGAGAGAGAGAGAGAGCGAGAGACAGACAGACAGACAGAGACAGAGAGACAGAGACAGAGACAGAAACAGAGACAGAGAGGGAGACAGAGAGGGAGAGAGGGAGAGAGGGAGAGAGGGAGAGAGAGCATCCTGATAAGTTTCGAAGAATACTTGACCCTAAAATATCTCCTATTGTTCAAAAGTTATCGCCAAAAACCGAAAAATACCCCTATTTTCGAGGGTGCGTTTCACCCCTTCAAAATCGACCATGCCAAATTTCATCAAAATCGGCGAGATACACCTGAGACCGTTTCCTTGTTCGTTTTCGATACTCTACTACATACCAAAGTTTAAACAAAATCGGAGGGGGATACCAAAGTGATGTTCCTTATTATAGTAAGCACTTTCATCGAGTTTTTGTGATCATTTTCATTTCCATGCTTTCTCTTCGGCTTGCATTTGCATTGTTTTTGTTCGAGCTGCGATAGCAGGTGGGGAAGGAGGTGCAGATAAAATGATGGTATAAAACTATCGATGTGGATTAAACTGAACTTTATTAATGTAAGGAAAAACAATGCTTAGTAATCACCCTGACCGTTGCATCAGTTCAGCATAGAGTACGCTGGGTAGAACAAAAAAGATGGCGGGCTACAGCCCTCCTCACTCCCTTGCATGGCGGGATATTGCCCGCGGCGTCCTGAAGGCACAGGCGCTTGTAGCACCACTTATACGTGGCGGCTAATGTGTAAAGGCACAACAGTTTTCTTATAGCTCGTTTTTTTTTCGGAGGATCCATTATAATGGCAGATGATATTTTCTGGTTCTTTTGACCCGTCTTTTTCTGGGACCAACCTTCGAAAATGGTTTAATTACTTACGATGATATAGCTAGTTGTCCTGATGTGGTCGCAACTGAAACTATACCCGTGATACATTTTAATAAATGAGCTTAGGGCATAAGTATGTTTAATAATTTTATGTAGAGTATAAAAACTGCATCGATTGGGGTAGTCAAAAATATAGCTTTCCATTTTAGAAAAAGGTCCGTCGTACTTTTTGAATGCACTGATGCACAATAGTGCACACTTCATACCATTCAATTTTTACTAATAACATTCCCTTCTATTCTTTTTGTCCAAAATCCACTTTCATAGACGTGCATTCATTGTAGCATACAAATCAACGAAATAAAGCTAAAAATATGTGGTTTTAACTACCAAGTGGCTCGTGACTTTAGAATTACTGTACGATAGGTGCACCCATACAAAATTTTGTCATTTTTCCAGTGATAATTGAAACCGCAAATTTGTTTGCAAAATTTTGAACAAAAAATACCAAACATCTCATTTTGCCATAATTCTCTAGGTACTCGCCAAATTTTAACCTGATCGGTTGTTTAAGGTCTGTATTTTTGCGGATGCCGTTTTCGAGGTACGCGTCGTCTGTAACATTGACGCTTAATAAGAGAAAAGAAGGATGGATTTCCTACAAGAATCAATCAAACCGCACGTACAGGTTTAAGAATTGAATTCAGACCAACTTAATGCTAGTTTACTGGTCCTTTTATAAAGATATAAGTGGAGCAGCTTATCCAACATTGTTTTGCTGTTTTATGCTCGAAATCTGATTTACATTATTTCCCAGATTTGGCGATTTTTTGTCGAAGTAATTTTAATTCGAAATGGGGCTGAATCAGCGTTCGCGGGGCCTTTAATAGAAGTCGCAGTAATTGTGCAATGCCGTGTTAGGAGAATTTTTTGACATACTGGGTATACGTTGTAACGGGTTTTCCCGCACCTACCGAGACTTTCCCGTCCCGCGACCCGAGGAGGAGCGCGCGTTGTTCCGCGCAAGCTTCCACCGCTCTGGCGGAGGGGAAGCAGGACCTGCTGACGTAGTAAGGGGCAGCCGGGTACGGACGGGCGGCAGGTACGACCTCATACCACCGACCGAAGTCAGCTTTATTTAAGTTCGCCGTCCTGGCGTGCCCGTACACGTCCCCCCTCCACTCCGAGAGGTGAGCGCGGGGGCCTCGGGCTTACATTCGGCTGGCCCAGCCCGACGGCTGGTCGGTAAGGCAGAGGGAAATGGACGTGGAGGATTGGGGCGAGCGGGTACCATATTGAGCAACACCGGGCAACTCAGCTAAGGTAGTAATTTTATTTAATATTGGCTACTGTATGTGACACTGGTTACACTAGAGTCGACGTACATAATCCTACTCGTAACCGCTCGGTAGCGGAAGATAACATTGACCCGTCGTTAGCCTAATTAACCTGATCCGGAGATAGCCTCGTCCGAGAGAATAAATGATATTCGGCTACACCCTGTAGATAATAAATAGTCAGAGATAATCCTCTTTGAGAGAATAAATACGTTGAGCTAGCACCCTGTAGGTAATAGCTAGTAATAGGTAATCCCCTTTAAGGCCGGATCCTGAATTAGCCGGTTCGAAAAATCGATATTTTGAGGAATTTTGTTCGGGTAAAAAAAAAGCAAGTTAGCGAAATTTTCAGATTATTTTATTACATGTCTGCACATAAGAAAACAATTTTTTTTAAAGAAAAATATCAACAGGCAACCGATTTTTATGCACATTCGTACAACTGCTGTTTCCATGCGGCGTGACAAATGGAGCTCGTAATTTTCATCTGAAACAAAAAAAACCACAAACCATTTTAATCGTGATATATTTTTCTTCTATATGAACTAAAAAAACTAAAAAAATGTTGAAATTTGAATGTTTTCTCGGGTTTGAAGTAGAAAATGTGCTTTTTGTGCAAACAAAAATTATTTCAACTTGCTAAAAAAATTGTTAAGAATTTTTTTTCGACAATGTTTTTAGTTCAAATAGAAAAGAAAACGATACTGAAGCGAACAAGCTTTGGTTTGTTTCGATTGGACTTCTAGTTTTTTTTGTAATCAGGTACGCGAATTTAGAAAAATCGTAAAAACGAAAACTCGAGGAAACGGGCTTTAAGGTTTTCGGTCGAAAAAAATGTTATTTTTCGGCTACTTACGGTTATCATACGCTAATCAGCTATTCCAGCGCCATAAAGTAGACCTTCTTCTTCCTCTAAAAACTCGTTTTGATGGAGTTGCTCGAGTCTACGGGCCGTGCGAGCTTCCTTGCTGGAAAAGGACGTACGCCGATTTTCCCTCTCCATTCGTTGGGTGTCGATGTTATCCGCAAACATCTTGCAAATTTGGCCAATTTTTATATCGAGCAGCTGCATAATATTTAAAACTGCAGAATATCCTTCGTTGAACATTCCTGCAGCCATATATGCAGCAATTTCAACGATTTTTTTGCCAGAATTGAGGTGTTTCGGGTTTATACGCCAGACGGTAGAATTGAACGATTCGTTTGAATTTTGCGTATGCCCGCCTAAGTATCGCGTCAAAAGATTATCGTTCGAAAGTTTCTCGTAGTTTGGACGAATATGTTTCTCCACATTTTCGTCAATCAATCGAGCAGGATGTTTGAAAGACGCAAGAGAATTCGTGGCTTCAGCTTTGCGCCATTCACACCAGCTGTCGGCGTCAGACGGACAATTCTTGTGGCGCGGAGATTTATCGCTCGAACAATAGCGATCTAGCGTTGCCATGACAGCTTTTCTCACATCTTCGACGGAATTGATATTTCTCTTGATTGCCAAACCATAATAAATTGTCAACTTTTTAATCAGACTCTCCATCAACCGGTTTTTACCTCCGAGTTTTTGTTCTTTCCTTTTATTTCGGAGTCGAGTACCCATACGCTTTTGTACGTGACCCACGCACTCATTTTTAGTAACGGGGCAATCGTCACCGTATGGATTCATTTTAAGAATACCAGCAAAAGTTTTCGAGTCGCCGTCGCCGATATAATTCGTGTACTTCACTCCAAATTTATCAATAGATCGCGTAAACATTTCGACGATTGAATCTACTTCCATCTTCCCTGCTGAACCATCGTGATTTGAGGAGCATGATGTTTTATGATCTTCATACCATTCCTCAAATTTGTCTTCGTCTAATGTTTTTTCCTTCAGGGCACACGAATGGCAATACGCACTTTTAACAATAAGATCGACTACTTTGCCAGAGTAATATGCGTTCAGAGTCGTTACACCGAACAATGAAGTAAAGCCACGTTTTTCCACGATCCATCGCCCGACACTTTCAAACAATCTGGATTTTGCTCATTTTCCACATTTTTTTCTTGCTCTTCTTTTATAGCTTTTTCGCAGACACTTTCGAACGTTGCTTTTGACGCGGAGTATAAATGTTCCACTATGTTATCGTAAGTTGATTTTGCCAAACCTTGGAAAATATCCATTAGTCCACAAAATACATTGATGCCTTCTCATCCAATACCGAGAAGCCTCAACACAAACACAATTGGTCTATTTATTTCGTAACCGGTGTTTATCAACGGTCCCGAATTGATTTCACGTCGACCGCACATACATGTAAGGACAATTTTGAAACCCAAGCCTCGATGCCCACGCTCCGAGAATGTTATTTTTTGTTTACAAGTTCTGCATAATATCATGTCAGATATTGCAAAAAGCACTGTCAGAAATTAAATTATTCGGCAACAGTGACCCGGATGAACATTTATATTTTCGGTGCTCGCGGTGGCTAATTTCTTCGCACTGCTACTTTCGCCGCACTCTGAATTATCTGATTCACTTGTGTATCGATTCCCGTGGAATCTGCGTTTTCGTGGCTTCGAAGAACGATAACCGCACGATTTACATTCCACAAGGAACATTACATAAGGAATAGATTTAAACAATAAACAAAAATCGATTTTTTGGACCTTCTAATTCAGGATCCGGCCTTAAGTGGAATAAGAATTTTAGGTAGCACCGAGTAGGTAACGAATCATATTAGGGAACCCCTCCCCCCCCCCCCCCTCCCGCCGCCATGAAGGGAGATAATAGTATTAGGTAGCACCCTGTAGGTAGCGAATCATATTAGATAACCCTCATGAAGAGAGATAATAATATTAGGTAGCATCCTGTAGGTAACGAATCATATTAGGTAACCCCCATGAAGAGAGATAATAATATTAAGTAGCACCCTGTAGGTAACGAATCATATTAGGTAACCCCCATGATGAGAGATAATAATAATAAGTAGCACCCTGTAGGTAATAAATAATAATAGGTAACCCCTTTTCAGAGAAATAATAATTTCAGGTAAGCCCCATGAAGATTTCATCAATTGTAGGTATCTGCTCACTAATTAATGCAGCGTCGGTAATCTATTCTAATATGGTATGCCGCGACGAGAGAAGGAATACGCAAATTCGCTATAATATTACAGACACTTCTAAATGACATAAAAACGGGCGCAGCGACTCGACGAAAACATATAAACACTACGGCGTGACCGCCGTAGAGGACGGCGGCACACGGTACGGGACTGACGCTTGGACGATTACTACTTTAGTTCTAACTGCGGCGCGTATGCCTAATAACCTGGAGATGAATCTTATGGTGCGCAGGCAGTCGTAATTAATTCGCGCAAACATAATTAATTGGGATCCGAGGCTAGACGAGGGTCGGGTAGCTATAACAACTAACTTGATCTTTATTATTGACTCTACGATCGACGAACGCGAGGCTATCTCAAAATAGAAGGAAAATACTACTACGCGGGACTATCGCCAGATACCCAACTTTGTTGATCCTAGCTGCCCAAATCCCCGGTTATCCTCTGCAATACGAAATGAAATAGTTTAACTCACTCTCTCACAGGAACCCAGCGTCGCTCACACTACAAAACTACCGTTCTTACTCGCGCGATAAATACAACAAAACTCCTTCCGCTTCGGTGATCCGGTGAACTTCGCGGCAACCCGGCAATAATGCCGGGTTGCCGCGAAGTTCACCGGCGAATTAGGATGTATGGCAACATTGTTATGCTTTCTTTCTGGATGCTTCTCGCCGGTCCTCCCGCGCCGCGTACGCCTCGCTGGCCATCGAGTGGCGCGAGCAGTGGAGGGGCGAGCGCGACGAGAGTCGTGCACAACTCGCTAAGGAGCCGAGTGCTTCCGAACTCGCCGACGCACTCCCCTCACCGCGCGCCGTCCTCCGGGAGCCCGGAACGGGCGACGGGGAAGGGGGAAGCTCACCTCGCCGGACACGCGTCCCGTGTCTCGACGGTTGGCTCACGAGTATTGCCACCAAGCACGAAGATTTCTAGCACCGCTTACCTCGCCGCACCCGCCGAACTCCATAGGTTGAGGCGCCCTCTTTACACGGACTTTGACGCACGGTGCACCGTCGAGAAATACTGACATAGGAAAACGGTAGCCGACGACTGGGGTTGCACGCTGTTGTGTTGATTCGTTTATTTATCGGCACCCAGGGTCGTACATCCGACACCCTGCAGGCTGCCATCTCAGGTGGGGCAAAAAATTCGTCACAATGTGCTGCTTATAATATATTGTTTGATTATCGGCTTATAAGAGTTGAGATTCGTATTATTTGGCTACTAGTAAAGGCTATACGGTGTCTCGGAATATACAGACAGACTCATTATTCTGCTGTTCATAATGCTGCTGCCAAGCAAAAGCAACTCACAATGATAACATTTTTTTATCCATGATTGCATTTATTACTAAATATTTTTATAATACTACTAGTGGTACCCGGCATGCGTTGCAATGCCTTTTGGTGTCATAATTCATTTGACACACAATATTTTTTGTTTTTCTCTCCATGTGTGAAGCATAAACTCTCCAAATATAATCTATACTATACACATTTTTAGCGATTGTCCCCCTGCTTCGTTGATGGACATTGCAAATGCGAGTCGCACTGGAAAGTGCAAAGTTTGAAATCGAATGGCATATATTTTGGTATCATTGGGATACGTGACAACAGTACATCGTCCTTTCCTTCAAATTTTCTATTTTAAATTGTAGTTTCGCTGATATTATTCGTTATATTTTTCTCTGGAACCCCAGTACCGTTGCAACGTTGTGGTGGATTGATGTTTCGTAAAAGTATGATACGCATGCCTATTTTCAATGTTACAACGTGCGCTATGCTAGGCAAATGAAACGAATTCGGGAATTCAGTTAGATGATTAACAACTTGTTCTTGATTAATAAAAGCAGCAATCGACTTGTACGTTTTAGCTTCTCATGATATTCTCTTTTGAATCGTGAAATTTATATAATTGACATTGGTGTTTTTGCTGCTAATACAGCACGTTCCCTAACCACTTATTTTTTTTGCAGTTATGTACAATATTTTCAAAAACTTTTTGAATCAATTCGTCTGATGCTGTTATTTTACGAAAGTTTGTACTTCGTCGTATATACTCTAATGGTCTTCAGTCTTTCAATTCAGTCTTTCTTCTCGGTGCTCGTCCATTTCTGAAACTCGTAATGTATGTTTCCTTTTTGATTGAGGTGTAGATCTTTTAGTCGTTTCTCGATTTAGAGTAACGATTAATTTGATTTGGAAAGTTTAATAAATATTAGAAAAATTAATTAACAAATATGTAGTTGGGCGCCAGTTAGCTTTATGAGGCTATCATTCATTAAATGTCAAATATATTATGAGTCTTATACAGGGAGGGTACGGCTGGATGACCCGAGGAGTCACGGAATCATCAAAAAGTTTCGTAGACTACGAGAAAGAAAACTACAAATTTATTTCGGACTTACTCGTTTTCGTGTTACAATCAGTTTCAATTTCCGATCCTCGACTGACCGTTCCAAGATTGACAAATTCACTAATTACCTCACTAATTACACTATCTCGAGCTCTCGAGACTAAACAACCGAACTGTTTGACAAAAGATTTGTCAAACAGTGTGGTTTCACAATAATTCGGACGATTTCAATTTAACAATGGGCCACGGTGGATTTTGACAAAGGTTACTGACGGAAAAGATTGACAAGACGACAGCTAGACAAGGAGTGTCGAGGGATGTTCGTTCCGCGACACTCTCGCTCTCGTTAATTCCTCCCGCTTTTCAGGATTTAGCCCTACTTGATCTAGAATTATAAGATCGATATTGCGCGCAAGCGCTTTCCATCATCAACGCCTATTACTGGCGGCAAAATATGATTTTAATATTCGATATTTTGAAATTCCTGTCACAATAGATATACATAAATGTTAATTTTGTTTTGCCCCGTACGCGTTTATTTTGGCAAATAACATTATTCTACTAACGCAGAAACCTTCTCGGGAGTGCGGACTACAATTCACCAAATTTTCATCGCAATCGGATGAATAGTATAGGAGCTTACTTGTGACAAACAAACATTCTTCCATTTTTATATGTATATAAGATTGTGACTAGTAATATGCACTTGTCTATACGTTTACCTACGCAGATTACGTCCATCAAGTTAGATATTGGACATTGCGACAAAGTAGCAAAGTTCGATTGAAGTACAATATCAAATAAATTTGTTGAGACAAAAATCTTACCTTCTATCTTCGATAAAATCCAGCTGAATGCCATTTTCGTTTGCAGATTTATCACCCATCGACTTTTTAATGCTCTGCCTAGGTGCATAGATTTTGGAATCGATAGTACCTTCCTGTTGATAAAAATTATTACGGCTATTATTATTACTCGCATTAAAATAATGGTATGATCATGTAAAATTTGGTATCTAATGTATGACATGACGTATGATGTCGTTATTTTTTATCCCAATAAACTTCTGACAAAAATCAAAAGCTGACAAATAAATAGCTTCAAACACGTACAATATAACTTGAGATATGAGTTTCTAAATACTTATTAGACATTCAACGTATGCCGTTGAACGTTATAAAACTTTATTTTAACAACTGTGTTGAAACAAACAAAATCGGGAAGTAGTAGTTCATTTTTGCATTGGTGCACAGACCAAGGATTTTCTTATGTAAGTACTATAGCGGCCACTATGGCAACCACCACTCCTATCCCTGCGCCTTCCGCCACTGCTTTTCCCCAATCCGAGGTCGCCGAGAGCTCGAGCGGCCGTGGTTGCGTGGGAAGAGGTACGCGGGGGGGAGAAGGTGGGATGAAGCGTGTCGGTACAGTGGAGCGCTATTTTTTCATCCTTTATTACATTTCATAATGTTATAATCATAAATATGTTTTATAATCAATATTTTTAATCGGAAATGTATATTCTGACCTGTTCGTATTAAAACTTACGTTATAAAATGTTATGTGTCGATACTATATACATTTTACAATAGAGGCAGATAGTGAAGCTTCAACAAAAATGTTAAGGCTCTAGCTCAAATAGTTGCCTAGCAATAGGGGCTCAAATTTGTACCATGTTGGCCGTCGTGGCAACATTCCCAGGTTGTTATCTTCCCGAGAAATATAGCGATTTTCAAAAGTCAGGAGTGATTTTTAAAGCATTTTCTGCGTACTTTAAGAACATTTTTTTAATTTTTGATAAAATGAATAGGTTTATAACAATTTTTTAAGGTTAAGTGGCAGTGTAAGTCAGCGGAAATTTCAGACGGCTTCGGTAGTGCAGAGCTCGTAACATTTTGCTAAGCGCAGCCGCCGCCTACCGCTAGATGGCATGGCGCGCGTATGCTACGAAGCCCCAGTATGACACTTGACAAGACAGCCCAAGCGCCGAGGCCTCGTAGCGATATCCAGCCGCCCGCGTTTCCCCCGCACTGCCCCGCGGAGGGAATGAGACGGAGCGAAAACAATCGAGTCGCGCGAACTAATGTCGCAGCTGTGGTCATGCATATTATGAGAATTGCTGTTTATAAAAACAGTTCACAAAATAATATGATTCTTAGAAAAGATATCTGGGTATACATACAAACCCATTCAGCAATATGTATATATGTGGCGCCTCAGCGCTCACTTTCGCTTAAACCAAATTTCAAATATAACGCACTTTGCGTCGGTGTGAACGATACCGATCGACAGTTGTCGTGAGGCCGATCACCCCCACTCTACTAGGTCGCAATTAGCCTACGCACTAATTGTGGACCTCAGTACTCAGCGAACTACCGTGTAATATACAGTATTATACCTAGCATTAAATAATTACTTTTATGTATTGGATCTTCTCACTGTAATATTAAAACCCGACCTTCCACGATCCACTACATATATATGTGCATATATATGCACTGTATATAAATATACATATATATATATATATATATTGAAACGTAGTTTGTTCGAGGACTCGAGCGAAATTAAGATAGTCGAGACGAAGAAATGTGTTGGTAAAGTAGGTTTTATTATTTCAATTAGGTGTACAGAGTATGTGCGTGAGACGTTCTACGTACTCTCCCTAAATACCCACGGTTCGCTTAATTTGCCGCTGGGTGCGCCTCGATACCTTGATATCTATGAGTTGCGCGTCAATCCTGACGCGGTTGATCGATGGCGTGCCGGTAATCAATATGGCCGCGGCCGCTACATGTGCGCGCGGGCGTGTTGTTTGTTTTTGTGACAGGTTTTAGTGTTTTAGTGTAGTGTAGTGTCTCGTGTGCCGTTTTTCACCGGATGATCGAATTTGGTAAGTGTTTTTCTGATGCGCGCGTCCGTTTTATTTGGTTATTTTATACGTAATTTTATACTTTCAGGTGCTGTAGTGCGTCGTCTTTGGCGTTCTTTTGGACTGATATTTAGATGTGTAGCAGCTTATCATTTTATCATAGGTAAATTGCATTCTAATACACGTTCAGCAATTTTCCTTTTTATTAATGTATTTGTTGTTTTTCAGGTCACAGATTGTCGACTGCGCTTCATATACTCTCTGCGCCTCTTGGTTCTTGCGGCGCCTCTGGATGATTGGTGCGCCTCTAGATGGTTGGTGCGCCTCTGGATACTTGCTGCGCCTCTTGGGTCCGTCTGCGCCTCTTGGACCTTGCTGCGCCTTCTGAATGTGGCGCCTCCTTAGACTTCCTCGATACCGGTAAGTTCACCTGATTCGGGCTTGCCCTGAGGGTTGCTCACCCGTGGCTCCGCTGTCACGATACCGAGGTATGTGCTGCTCCGCCTGGGTTACTGCTTCCCTCGAGTGGTTTACTCGAATCAGGACCGATTTTAGAGGTGCTTTCTGGTTTATTTCTTGCCTTTTTATATTATCGCAAACATTATGTTGTTTGCGAGATCTGTTTTTGTTGCTCGCCATCTGGTGGTAGTTTATTTAACCTACCTTTGTTTCTGTTATTTACAGGTCACGAGGTCATCCGTCGCTGGACCGTTACATAGTCCCCCAAATTTCTCGGTGAGTCGCCCGCGAATCACCGGAAATTTTCCTTTATCTGTGGCTTCCTACCTTTCTTCCTATTTCGGTAATGGTACTTTGGGTTTATTCGCGAATTATTATATGACATCCTTTTCTAATATTTTGTTTTTATTATACAAATTTTTTTTTTTTTTTTTTTTACAAACTTAATTACGCGGATGTCGTGGACATCGCGTCCTCCTCTTCTTCCTCCTCTTCCTCTTCTTTTTCCGGTCTTCCCCAAAGTGTATCGAATCTTTCGTCGGGTGTGTGCGTTGGTCCGCTTTCCTCGTCGCTATCCTCCGGTTCGTCCCACCATCCCTCCGGCACTTCGTCCAAGATGCTTAGATTTATACTCCTCCACCACTCGTCGTTGTCGTCGGGTGACGTCGTCCTTGGCTCTTCCTGGTTTTCGCCGGCTATCGCTGTGTGGCGATACTCGTACCACTGGAGTTTTCTCTCATTCTCTTGTTCACTACTGAGTTGCGGGCCTTCGCTATACCATGTGAAAGTTTGGGTTTCCCATGCTCGACGTGCGAGCCCGAAGTGGCTGATTATGCTTCGATAATCCCGGGAGGTGGAGGTGTGGGTTAGGTGGCCCCAAATCGCGTCTGTCCCTGTGGTGATGGGTTCCCTTTTCAGCGTCCAACTTTCGCCTATTGACCACTCCCGCAGGAAACGTGTTCCTTCGAAGTTATACTCGTCTTGCATGGGTTCGATGCCTCGGATCCCGCACGGCACCGTTAAAAATGGCGTGCTGATCATCCACTGGGGTGGTGTATAGAGTTCCTCTAACCTGTATTTGAATTCGCCCCCGTAGTCCCCGAGCCACGCGTAGGTCCAGTCGTCTGCCACTTCGGTGATCGTTCCCCGGTAAAATTTGTTATTCTGTCTGCATAGGACACCTTTACCGGGGAACATCTCCTCCTCCACGCATGATTGCACCTCCGGGTGGTCTAGCGGTGTTCTCTCGATGACCTCGAGATGCGCGTGCACATTGTAGCCTGGTAGGTTAAATCGTAAATACAGCTGGTCCGGTGAGAGGATACCGATGATCTCCACGTCGTGGTATGTTTCCGCGAGCATGTTGATGGGGAAATTCTTGAAATCCATGGTCGTTTATAGTTGTTGGTCGTTAATACGGTGTTTCGTTCTCGGTTGATTGATTGCTACTGCCGTTCTCCCGATTCGTATTAATCTCCCCACCCTCGGATTTTTGAGTTTCCCCTGGACACCAATTTTTGATATTTTCGTCCGTGATGGTTATTATTTTGTATTCGTCCTCTATCCGTTTCCACGCTTTTATTATTTTGTCCTGTAACGCTTTGATCGTTCTCGTTGCTCTCCTTCGTTTTGCCCGTCTCCTCTGCTCCGGTGTTTCTTTGCTTCGTCCTCCGGTGACCGCGTACTCGAGTTTCGGTGGCTCCATGCTTTGTCGCTACCCGCGAACGTCTGATACATTGTTTAGCGCTCCTCTCGTTTATTCCGATCGTCCGATACTTCCACGCATTTTGTTATGGTTTTTTTCGATTCGACCTTTTCTCCTGGTAACCAGATTTTCGGTAGCTCTCCTTGTCCTTGCCCTTGTTCGTTATTATTTCACCTTTCCTTCGTACGTTTTGGTTGTCGTTCTTATAAGTTTTTTTTTTTTTTTTTTTTTTTATACTTAATTTTACTTTTACCGTTAGCTGGCTCTTAATTTTATATGCGTGTTCAATTTATTCTTACGTTTGATTTGACCTCCACTATATTATTCTAATTTTATTTTATTTATTACTAAACTTTATTTTATTTTTGCCGTTCTTTTTTTTTTTTTTTTTTTTTTATTTATTTTATTATTCTGCTTTCTATACTTATTTAGTTTATTATTATACTTTATTTTCTGTACACCTTATTATTATTTTTCTTTTTTCCTTCGCCGTATTCGCTATCTTTTTCGTTTTCTCCGTCCTTTGTTTCCTGTGCATTACTTTTTGGTTCTGTATTGTCGTTCGTCTCTTTATCACTTTTGTACTGTCTTAACAGGCACGCGTGAAATTTACCTCTTTCCTTTCTTGTTACAGGATCTTCCAAGAGGTACGTGGCCAGCCCGACGCATTTTTTGATTCTGTACGGTCCTTCGTACAGTGGCAGGAACTTCGCCGTAATTTTATTCTTCGGGTCCGATACATTCAGTGCGCGTACTAACACTTCTTCCCCAACTTCGAATTCTGTCGTCCTGTGCGAGTTATCGAACCTTTCTGCGCTTCTTCGCCCTTTTCGTTCTATTCTTGCCATCACGATTTTTATCTTGTCTTCGTATTCCAATTTTTCGAATCTTTCTTCATTCAGTGCTAGTATCCACTGCTTCCAGACTCGTTGCGGTCTTTTTCTCATTTGGAGTTCCATTGGCGTCATTTCTGTCGTCTCATGATGTGTTTCGTTTATACACGTTTCTATGACCGGTATCCATTTTACCCATCCGTTATGCTCTTTTTCGAGGAATGTCCTGAAGAACCTAGCTAGTTCCCTGTTGACCCTTTCGACCATGTTGCCTTGCGGGTGCCTAATTGAAGAGAATATTCCTTTCACTCCCTCTTTTTCCAGGTGTTCCACCCATTTTTTCGAGGTGAATTGCGTTCCATGGTCAAATTGGATCTTCTTTGGTTTGCCGAACTCTCGTGCATATTCGCCGAATATTTTCCGGATAGTGGTTTCAGTATTTGCTTTTCTCAGAGCGTATAATTTTACATATTTCGTGAAGGTGTCAATGGTGACCAGGATATGCTTTACGCCGCCGGCTGCTGTTGGTAATGGTCCGTAAAAGTCTATGGACAGGAGGTCCCCCGGTCCTGCTGGCACTATGGTCTGCATTTTGGCGTGGTTGGTTTGGTTTAGCACTTTGTTTCTTTGACATGCGTCGCATTGCGCAGTTACCTGTCGTACCCTTTTCGCCAATTGGGGGTGTGTGAAATCTTCGTCAAGTAGCCGCCACACTTTCCGTGCCCCTACGTGGCCGTACATCTCGTGACAGTCTTGTATGAGTCGTTTGATCATTTTCTTTGGGATTACGACTTTCCATATCCCGTTCCGCGTTTGTTTCTGTAAGCATTTTTCCTTTATTCGGTATCTTGTTCCGCCCTTGTCACTTTCCACTTCGTTCCACAGTCTTTCTAAATCGGGATCCTCCGTTTGTAATTTGCCAATTTCTTTTAGATCGTTTTCCAATTCTTCGCTCGCCGGTTTTGCTAACATAGTTGCGATAATTATGGCTTTTGTTTTCTCCGTGTTTTCGTTTCCTTGTCGGCTCAGCGCATCCGCTACTTTGTTTTCTACGCCTGGGCAGTGTTCTACTTCTAAGTCATAATCTTGTATGAGTAGTGCCCATCGTAAGAGTCGGTCTCCTGCGAATCTACATTTTCTTAGAAAGGTTAGTGCCTTATGGTCTGTGACGACTTTTATTTTTGCCCCTAGTATGTACGTTCTGAACTTCTGGAGCGCCCATACTATCGCAAGTAATTCTTTTTCTGTGGTGATATATCCCAATTCCGCTCCTTTTAACGTTCGGCTGGCAAAGGCGATGACTCCCATCTCGCCATTCTCGTCTTCTTGACCGAGTATCGCGCCTAGTGCGTAGTCACTTGCGTCTGTTGTGAGGGTATACGCTTTTTTCGCGTCCGCGTGTCGCAGCATTATTTCTTCGACAAACAGTCGTTTTGTTTTGTCGAATGCTTTACTGTGTTCCTGCGTCCATTCCCATCTTTGGCCTTTTCGTAACAGTACCAGCAGTGGTACTGTAGCCTCTGCGTGTTTATTTGTAAATTTGGAGTAAAAATTTATCAGTCCCAGGAAACCTCTAAGTTGTTTTAGATTGCTGGGTTGTGGGAACTCCTTGATGGCACTTATCTTTTCTGGTTGGGGCCTGATTCCCTGTGTCGATAGGATATGCCCGAGGAACTTTATTTCTTTCTTAAAGAATGCTGACTTCCTGAAGTTGAGGGTCATGCCATGTTCTTCGACTCTTTGTAGGATGCGTTCTAGATGTCGCAGGTGTTCTTTTGGACTCGCCGATACACACAGTAGGTCGTCTACGAAGTTTATTACTGATTTTCCCAAGTTTTGTAAGACAATCTCAAGACCTTTGATGAGGCTGGCCGTGCTCGTTTTCAACCCAAACGGTGTTACCGTAAATTGGTAGCACTTACCCTCATGGAGAAATGCCGTGTATTGTCTTGAGTCCTCATCTAGTGGTATTTGCCAGAAGCTACTTGTCATGTCGAGGCTCGACATTACTCGTATGCCTCCGCATTCTTGGAGAATTTCTTCGGTTGGTGGTGCCGAGTCGTGGTCTTCCACTAGGTATTTGTTGAGCTGTCTTGCGTCAAGGCACAGCCTTACCGATCCGTCCTTTTTTATTACTGTTACCATCGGGTTTATGAATTGACTGGTCGTTCGTTCGATCACTCCGTGCGCTAACATTCGTTGGATCTCCGTTCTTACTGCGTCGCGGTGTTGCATCGGTATCGGATATGACCTTCTGATGTATGGTTCCGGTTCCTTCAAGACCAATTTGTGTGTGTATTCTGTCATTCTTCCCGGTCTCTTGGTGAACACGTGTCGGTATCGATAGATCAGCGCCTTGAAGTCTTCCTTGACTTCTTCGGGCATTTCTTCGCTTGTCTCGATTTTCTGGTCGACCTCCTCCTCTCTCACTTCCCCATCTTCTTGATTTCCCTCGATCGCCATTACCTCGTTTTCCGCGTCTTTCTCTTCTCGTTGCCAGAGTCCTTCCGTCAGACGTAAAAGTGGTCGTCCCCCCACCTCCACCGTTCCAGCTTGCCCATCTATTTTTAACTTCAGTTGGATGATACCGTCGATTCCTAAGATTCCTTCTCTCCGCAGTTTTGGCACGATCATCAATTGTAGGACCGCTTTCTCCTCGCCAACTGTGATCTCCGCCCATATCTGCTTCTTAATTCGACAGCTGTTTCCACTGAACGCTCCTTTCACCTCCCCCCCCCTTTACTGGCAACACCGGACATTGTGACAACCCCTTTTTCGTCTCTCATAGCACTCCTCGGACACACAGGAGATTTCACTACCACTGTCGATCAGCATAGTGATTTCCTCTTTCTCTACTGCTACTCTTATTTGTGGACATTCTGGGTACGTTTTGTTCTCGTTAACTTCCGCCTTTTCTTCTATCAGGTAATCTCTGGGGCTCTCATACGTATCACCCTCCTCCTTCACTCTTTCGTGTTTTCCTTGTTTCGTAATATGTTCGACGTATTCTCTCGACCATCCGGCGGTTTCGGGTTTCTTTTCCCTCATCCTCTCTTGTCTGTCTAACGAATGTATGACCTGATCGCTGGTCTTTTGCCTCTCCTTACGCTCTTTTTTCTTTTTATTCCGCTTTTGTCGTTTTTCGACCTCTTCTAACGCCCATGCCATCTCTTCATCTTGCGTTGCGCCTCGTTCGCCTCCACTTCTTTTGATCTCTACGGGCGCAACGCTTACGCGTTTCCCGAATCCGTCGTTGTGCTGGTACTCGGCTTACTTACGGGATTATTCACCGGCTGATTCATCGTTGGCCGTGGTGCATTTGGTACCCCCCATGGCTGGTAGTTAGGATCTTGTGGACGTCCTCTGGTATATGGTGTTTGATTATTCCGGGCCCATGTGTTTGTCCCCCATCGATATGACGGCGTTTGCGGCCTCTGTGGTCTTCTGCTCGCGTTTAGTGGTCCCGCCACATCCATACTCTCGAGGAGTTCCAGAAGTTCGTCTATCGTCTGTACGGTTTTTATTTGTACCGCTGATCGAACAGTTTCGTTAAAGTGATTGCTTAAGTATCGGACGATCTCGCTGTTACTTAATTGTTTGCTCAGATCTTTAGCGTTGCCGAAGATCCTTGTTGCGTACTCCGCTCTTGTCACTTTCTGTTCGTCTAAATCGTATGCGCCAAATTCCAGGTTCCTGCTGACTTTGTCCTGTATCTGTCGGCTCCAGTACCTTGCCTGGAATTTTCGTGAGAAGTCTTCTATACAGTGCACGTCGTCTTCTACGACCCTCCACCAGTCTTTTGCCGCGCCTTTAAGCGACTGCCCTATGAGATAGTGCAGGTCCATATTTCCTGTAATTTTCCAGAACTGCTCGAGTTCTCGTAAATATCTCATCGGGCGTCCTTGGCCATCTCCGCTGAATGATGGTGGCTGCTGTTTGGCCACATACATCTGACTCATGTTCATTCCGCTTTGCGTGAGGTTTATTGTTTGCGACAATCTTGCTCGTATGTCCTCCTCATATGCGTCGATTCTGTCTCGGTTTTCTTGCGCCACAGTTGCCGTCTTCTTCACATTTTCGTTCAACTGCGACATGTTGGTTATTGTCCGCTGTAATTTCTTTTCGACCGCGTCGAAATCAGCCTTCCTTTCTCTATCCATAGCTTCTAGGTTTGCCGCAACCGTATCTTGTGCGATCGTGATCTTCCTGTCCATCTGTGCTACGACCCGATCTAAGTCCTCCTGGAATTCGAGACGTGCGAATTCTTGCGTTTGTCTGCAGCGAAGTACGCATTTCTCGTCCTGATCTTTTATACTCTGGACTCTTAGAATGCTTTCGCGATTCTGGTTGATTTTCACATCTTTGAGTTGCCGTGCGAGGAGTTTGATTGATTCCTCCAACTCGAGGTGCATTTCCTCTGTGAAATTTGTGTCATCGTCGTTCCCGTTTTCTATTGTTGGATCACCTTCTCCCATCTCCGGACTAGTTTCTCGCATATTACGGTTTTCGTCCATTTTTTTTTTTCGATTACTTCGTCGTCTCTTAATTTTCTCGAGTCCCTGTTCGGGCGCCAAATGAAACGTAGTTTGTTCGAGGACTCGAGCGAAATTAAGATAGTCGAGACGAAGAAATGTGTTGGTAAAGTAGGTTTTATTATTTCAATTAGGTGTACAGAGTATGTGCGTGAGACGTTCTACATACTCTCCCTAAATACCCACGGTTCGCTTAATTTGCCGCTGGGTGCGCCTCGATACCTTGATATCTATGAGTTGCGCGTCAATCCTGACGCGGTTGATCGATGGCGTGCCGGTAATCAATATGGCCGCGGCCGCTACATGTGCGCGCGGGCGTGTTGTTTGTTTTTGTGACAGGTTTTAGTGTTTTAGTGTAGTGTAGTGTCTCGTGTGCCGTTTTTCACCGGATGATCGAATTTGGTAAGTGTTTTTCTGATGCGCGCGTCCGTTTTATTTGGTTATTTTATACGTAATTTTATACTTTCAGGTGCTGTAGTGCGTCGTCTTTGGCGTTCTTTTGGACTGATATTTAGATGTGTAGCAGCTTATCATTTTATCATAGGTAAATTGCATTCTAATACACGTTCAGCAATTTTCCTTTTTATTAATGTATTTGTTGTTTTTCAGGTGACAGATTGTCGACTGCGCTTCATATACTCTCTGCGCCTCTTGGTTCTTGCTGCGCCTCTGGATGATTGGTGCGCCTCTAGATGGTTGGTGCGCCTCTGGATACTTGCTGCGCCTCTTGGGTCCGTCTGCGCCTCTTGGACCTTGCTGCGCCTTCTGAATGTGGCGCCTCCTTAGACTTCCTCGATACCGGTAAGTTCACCTGATTCGGGCTTGCCCTGAGGGTTGCTCACCCGTGGCTCCGCTGTCACGATACCGAGGTATGTGCTGCTCCGCCTGGGTTACTGCTTCCCTCGAGTGGTTTACTCGAATCAGGACCGATTTTAGAGGTGCTTTCTGGTTTATTTCTTGCCTTTTTATATTATCGCAAACATTATGTTGTTTGCGAGATCTGTTTTTGTTGCTCGCCATCTGGTGGTAGTTTATTTAACCTACCTTTGTTTCTGTTGTTTACAGGTCACGAGGTCATCCGTCGCTGGACCGTTACAATATATATATATATATATATATATATATATGTATATGAATACATTCAGATCAGAAATCATATATATATATATATATATATAGAGGCAGAATATATGTATAGCCACATACATATTTCTGAATATATATATATTCGGAAATATGTATGTATCTACACATATATCGTATATATACATACATAGATACATGCATATTTCTGAATGATTGATATATCATTCTTATTGTTTGATTATATATGATTGATGATATCAATATACTATATATATATATATATAAACCCATTCAGATATATATAAAATATTATGTAAGTAGTGGGCTAAGGCGATGTACCCTTGTCGTCTCACGGGGAGAATGTCGATGATTCGAATCTATCTGCAATTTTTTCTTTTCACGACAACAAATAAATTTTTATTTTTATATATATAAATTGTTAATTCTTGTCCTGAAAAGAAAGAATTGGAGATTTTCATGCTCACTCGAAACACACACATTTTGGGCTTTATTTTGTATCATTAGATGAACAAATGCCTGAATTATGAGAATGTACGTTTTTGTGAAAATCGAACCGGCGTCCATATTTCGGAAGACATGTGTTGCAGTCAACTTCGGAAGGGGCCGGGTAACGCTGTCTAAGCGATTTCTATATTTGGTCATAGAGATGTGGTTATGTGGCCTATGGGCCGTCACTTGTCAGCCGTATGTCTCGCCTCTTCGACCAGTTACCGACCCGTCTCGCGAGAACATTTCGTCAGCGCTCCGTGTGGAATTTCGTCACACTATTTTCTCGTTGTGCCGATAAAAAATCTCGATGTTTTCTTTCCGAAACTCAAAAAGCCATTTGTGCAGCCAATTTTGCATCAAATTAGATGAAACCAAGCTCAAAATGTGCGTTTTTTAATGCTCGAGGGCATGAGAGTCTTATATTTCGCT
>OZ023254.1:26651716-26723573 GCA_964007305.1 Netelia melanura
CGGAAAGAAAACATCGAGATTTTTTATCGGCACAACGAGAAAATAGTGTGACGAAATTCCACACGGAGCGCTGACGAAATGTTCTCGCGAGACGGGTCGGTAACTGGTCGAAGAGGCGAGACATACGGCTGACAAGTGACGGCCCATAGGCCACATAACCACATCTCTATGACCAAATATAGAAATCGCTTAGACAGCGTCAGGTCCCTGGCACTAAGCTTTCCTGTTGTGTATCTTAGAGTCGCCGTCCGCTAGTGGCGCTAGTAGTACTGCGCGAGGCTCGTATTCATGCAATTCGCTGACTGTGACGACTCTGACATACCTTATAGACGCGTTCAGAACGGTTATGGCAGTCGACGACGCGGTGAGGGGCAACGGGGGAAACGCGCAGTACTACTAGCGCCACACTACAACGGCCACGCTAAGAGACCACGTTGCGTATTACGAGTATTAGGAATTTAGGTCCAGTGTCAGGGACCTGGACAGCGTTACCCGGCCCCCTCCGAAGTTGACTGCAACACATGCCTTCCGAAATATGGACGCCGGTTCGATTTTCACAAAAACGTAAATTCTCATAATTCAGGCATTTGTTCATCTAATGATACAAAATAAAGCCCAAAATGTGTGTGTTTCGAGTGAGCATGAAAATCTCCAATTCTTTCTTTCCAGGACAAGAATTTATATATATAAAAATAAAAATGTATTTGTTGTCGTGAAAAGAAAAAATTGCAGATAGATTCGAATCATCGACATTCTCCCCGTGAGATGACAAGGGTACATCGCCTTAGCCCACTACTTACATAATATTTTATATATATCTGAATGGGTTTATATATATATATAGTATATTGATATCATCAATCATATATAATCAAACAATAAGAATGATATATCAATCATTCAGAAATATGCATGTATCTATGTATGTATATATACGATATATGTGTAGATACATACATATTTCCGAATATATATTGTGACGAATTTCTCTTCCCTACAACGTCGGGACAAACACCTTCCGCAATCGTCACCTTCGTCCGTCGGTGCCGCGCTCGCGCGTCCGCAATTGCCGACTTGGGCGCCAGTCGAGTTTTGTTTCGCCGGTCTCGACAACCGGCGCAGAACCGGCGATCGCGGGGGGAACTTGCCGCGATCGCACCAACTGGTCATCGGCCAATACGGAACGACACATTAACAACGATAACAACAACGACGGGAGACGGGAACGGTCTCACCGCTGACGACAACACGACAAAACTGGCCGATGACCGAAGGGGTTGCTTTTTGTTTCGCCGGAAGCAACGAAACCGGACTGACCTGGACGCGTTGGCGGGCACACGACGGGGACGAAATTGCTCGGCCGCTCAGTCTGCTAGGTTTGGCAGAGAGGGTCGGGGTCGGCGGACAATGGATGCGGGAACGTCAACTCGCGCGAACCATCGGCTCAAGCGCGTTACCGAACACGAGAATCGGAATCGCAACTAAATCGGGATTTTATTATTATTCGAGAACGGTACGAGATCGAGGACACTCTGTATTTGAGCGATATTATTCCCCGGGAACAACACGTGAACGCAACTTGGCATCGGACAAGTAAGTATCAAACGACTCACCGAGCTGCCGAAGACCTTGGCTCACCTTCCTCATAGATCCCTCCGACGTAGCTTACCTCGCTCGGACAGAGCGGTGCCGGGGGTATCCGATCAGGCCGAGACACGAAAACACGAAAGCAGCGCGATCGCTGACACAACACTCGAGAATTCACCGTACGAAATTTATATTATTCCATATGGCACGAGAACACATGACTCGTCTTAGAAGACGAGTACGAACGTAAACAATGCACGCGAGTACTCGACGCGAGGACGCGTCGTGCCCTCAGCGAGTGCGAGCGAGAACGAGCGATTCGCACAGTACCGAGAGAGCGCGAGCTACGCGAAGCTCGGCCTCGATCACAAGCACTCGCGAATTTTCATCGGCGAGAACTGTTAATTCGGTAACACGTAATTCGAACGAGAAACTCTCACACGAACGATCACAGTACGCGACGAGATCGGGCCTCTCACTCTAGAGAAAGACGAGAGACCGAGAGGCAATACTAGAGCTCGCGTACGGAGAGAGAGACCGACTCAACTCCGATGCGTAACGCGAGAGCGAGTGAGACACCGAGTGTCCGGCACCGAGCGTACGCGAGGACTTGTTATTATCTCGATCGCGACGCTTCGACGACTCGCGGTAAAACTGATTGATTCGCAATCTTCGAAATCGCAAACACCCATCAATATGATGCCAAATTTTCATTGCCGGTAACTACTGCCCTCTCCCTTCGGTCGAGAGAGAGGCTAACTATAACGAGAGCGATAGCTTGTGACCGTGATTTACCAGGACTCAGAAAATCACGTCACAATATATATTCAGAAATATGTATGTGGCTATACATATATTCTGCCTCTATATATATATATATATATGATTTCTGATTTGAATGTATTCATATACATACATATATATATATATATATATATATATATATATATATTTATATACAGTGCATATATATGCACATATATATACATATTGATGAATGGGTTTGTATGTATACCCAGATATCTTTTCTAAGAATCATATTATTTTGTGAACTGTTTTTATAAACAGCAATTCTCATAATATGCATGACCAAAGCTGCGACATTAGTTCGCGCGACTCGATTGTTTTCGCTCCGTCTCATTCCCTCCGCGGGGCAGTGCGGGGGAAACGCGGGCGGCTGGATATCGTTACGAGGCCTCGGCGCTTGGGCTGTCTTGTCAAGTGTCATACTGGGGCTTCGTAGCATACGCGCGCCATGCCATCTAGCGGTAGGCGGCGGCGGCGCTTAGCAAAATGTTACGAGCTCTGCACTACCGAAGCCGTCTGAAATTTCCGCTGACTTACACTGCCTCTTAATGATAAAAATGACTTTTTCTCAAAGATCGACACCTTCGATTTTTATAAAAAAAATTTATCTGAACAAAAAAGTATATAATGTCCAATGTGATGGATGGTGAGCGGTAAATGGTATGAATAATTATATGCGTGTTTGCGGTGATCAAGATTGGTATTTTATTTAATAGAGGAAAGGTTTAGTCTGTTAGGAAGTCGGAGGAGAACTGATTTGAGATGATGGAAGAGGCTGGGAGAAAGGGTTTGAAAGAAAGAGTTTAGGAGTAGAGGGGATGTCGCGTGAGGGTGATAAGGGACCGTGGGATTGTGGAGTCAGCGAAGTTGGGAGTTAGCGAGAAAAGAGATTAAGAGTAAGTGAGAGCGGTGGGAATTGAATGTGAGACCGTTACACCAAGATGGGCCGGACGTTAGTTTCGGAGATACAGTAGGATTTATCAGCGAACGGGCGGTCCACCTAGTGTCGCGCGGCGACCCTCCAGGCTACGTTCGGGCTTGAGTTCGAATGTCGCCGAGAAATATTCCAATTTAAAAAATTCAGGACTGATTTTAAAGCATTTTCTACGTACCTACTTTAAGAATATATTTTTTATTTTTAATAAAATTAATAAGTTCATAACAATTGTTTAAGGTTAATGTTAAAAATGACTTTTTCTCAAAGATCGATCCCTTCAATTTTTATAAAAAACATTTATAAAATAGTCGGGTTCTTTCTGAACAAAAAAGTATAGAACGATCAAGATGGGCCGAGCCTTAGTTTTCGATATATGGAACGATTTATCAAACGAGTGGCCGCTCCGCGCAGCGTCGCGCGGGGACCTTCGCGGCTACATTCGGGTCCGTCATTTTTGGTCGGCGTTTCTCGCAAGTGGAGTAGCTTGCTGATTACCATAAAACAGCGGCGCTAACAATATTCTGAAATTTCCAATTTTGGGTTGTTGTTAGGTATTATTGGAGTTGCTGTTTCCGGTGAATTATATTACAGTCTATTAAAAATTTTGCATCAAAATATTCTTACAATTATTGATTATTTCGGATTATATTCACATTATCTGATTTTCCAATTTTTCGTAAGAAGACCTGATTGCAACTATGGATGCAACTCGAAAAGCGTTCGGTAATAAGTGTATAAATCCTTTCAATAAAAAGGCTCACGGAAAAAGACGCGATTTAAGATTAATTTCTGAATCTTTACGCATGTCACTGCCGAGTTAATTTCCAAAAGATGGCAAATTATGCAGGTCTTGCAGAAACGACTGCATTAAGCGTTTAAAAGAAAAGTCGTTATTAATGCCAATATGTGCGGAAATGTGCGATGGTGATGATGTTAATGACTCTCCTGTAGAAAAGTCTGCAGGGTATGATGATGATGCTGATGATGATGATTATTGTATTCGGCCTTCCAAAAAATGGCTTTAAAGTGGATTGATGGGTACCATCGTGCTGGTATTGAAGTTCTGGAGCAAATTGAAGAAAAATATCGCCATTCCACTAGCACTTCAGAGAAGTTACTATTACTCACCCTCGCACCAAAATCGTGGGGTCATTTTTAACATTAACCTTAAAAAATTGTTATGAGCTTATTAATTTTATTAAAAATAAAAAATATATTCTTAAAGTACGCAGAACATGTTTTAAAAATCATTCGTGACTTTTTAAAATCGCTATATTTCTCGGGAAGATAAAAACCTGGGAATGTTGCCACGACGGCCGACATGGTACAAATTTGAGCCCCTATTGCTAGGCAACTATTTGAGCTAGAGCCTTAAAATTTTTGCTGAAGCTTCACTATCAATAGGACTGACGACCATAAAAATTTCCAGACTTTTATGTTTTAGGCTGGATGACTTCATGCGAAATGCCTCATATGTTATATCGCTCAGGATTCGAACGAGTCGTGGTGTGCGAAGAACAATACGTATACACATGTATGTATATATATATGGGCTATGTTGTCTCCGAGACGTCGAGTTGAGATACGCGCGGTGTTGTGCTGAAAAATACTCGTTCGTACATGAAATATAATATAGCTTAGTATAATTGATATTTATGTTTCGATCGAGCATCGTATATGCTTGAGTCTGAGAGTGGTCTATCATGGACCCGCAAAGATTTAAGGCCGTAGCCTTGAAGGAACTGTTGGCGAAAAATAATTTAAAAACGACGGGGTCAAATGCGGAACTGATTTCCCGATTGAGCGAATTAGACCCGAGTGGTGCCTGGATGGACCGAGTGAGCACAATTGCAGATGAGCATAATATCGAAACCTCGTTTCATAAAACTGACGCAAAGTGCCAACGTAATTCGCAGGATGAACCTACGATCTCGATAATGGCCGAGTCGGACGCTTTGCGAAGAGAGCTAGAACTCATGCGCAGAGAATCTGCACTCGTTGCACGAGAGCTAAAACTGGGTAGAAGAAAGAACGATTTTTTAAGACAGCAATCGCACGAATTAACATCAGCAAATGCGAGTCGAGTGGACCAGCCACGTGACCATCCGAGAGGGGAGTTTAGTGTCACGAAAGTGCGCGATTTACTTACAGAGTTCGAAGGTAAAAATGATGCGTACCAGAATTGGGAGAAACAAGTGTGACTGTTAGGAGCCACTTACAATTTGGACGCAAAATCTATAAGAATTTTGATAGTATCGAAGCTCAAGGGCAATGCGCAGCGATGGATTCACTAAAGACCGGAATTTATCGAGATGGATGTGGACACGCTGTTAAACGAACTAAAAACAATGTTTCACCTTCCTGTTGATCGTGTGACCGGACGACGTCAGTTTGAGACTCGAGTGTGGAGATCCGACGAGACTTTTAGTGATTATGTGCCCGACAAGGTCATCCTCGCAAATACAGTTCCAATCGACAAAGAGGACATCGTAGAACATCTGATCGAGGGAATACCAGTCCCAAGCATGCGCAATGAGGCTCGTATGCAACGGTTTAACACCGTAGAGACCATTCTCGAGGCATTCGAGAAGATATCTATTAACCGTGAAAAAAAATGTTCACCAATGAGACGTAGCAAGGACGAGCCGAGGCTCATAATAAGCCATCAGAGGAAGATGGAGCCGAGAAGCCAAGAGGCGCGTTGTTACAATTGCAGCCTTTCTGGTCATGTTGTCGCCGATTACAAACAAAAGCCGAGGACTAAAATCTGCTTGAGTTGCAAGGAGCCTAGACATTTTTCAAAAAACTGCGCAGCAAAGCTACCGATGACGGGGGAACAGGCTTCGGAAATCCACAATATCGACGAGACACCGAACACCGATGGATTTTGGAAGGTCGCTGAATTCCGATTTCGATCAAAAACGGCCAGGGACCGTTTTTCTAGAGACATTGTGTGATACAGGGAGCCCAATAAGTTTTCTGAAGACGTCTGTGATTCCTTCATCCGTCAGATACAAGGTTTGCGAATTGTTGAACAAATATAGTGGAATAAACAACACGAGGCTCGAGGTGAAAGGTATTGTAGAAGTTGATCTAATGGTCGAAAATGTAACACGGTCCGTAGAATTCTATGTTATACCCGATAGCGCGATGCAGAGCGCTGCAGTGATAGGACGCGACGCGTTGAAAAAGTTCGGTATCGAACTAGTAATGAAAACAAATTTGACCATAAATGAGGGTGTACACGAAATAATGAATATCGAGGATATAAACACAGAACAGGTAGACGATCGTCTGAATATAAATCCCGAAATCTCTCCTGAGGTTCGTGGAATTGTGCGAACAATATTTAAAGATCATTATTTTGTGTCGTCGAAGCCCGACACGCCTAAACATCGAGCAGAACTCAAATTAGAGTTCAAGAATCTAAGTCCTTTCCGTTATGCACTGCGCCGCCTATCGTATGACTAAAGAAAAGAATTGACTCCGATTATTGACAAACTGCTAAAAAAGGGCATCATACAGAAAAGTAGTTCGGACTATGCTTCGCCCATAGTCCTCATAAAGAACAAATCGGAAGAATTGAGATTATGTGTCGATTACCGGACACTCAATAAGGCCCTTTTACGAGATAATTATCCTCTTTCACTGATCGAAGATTTAATAGATTCACTTAACAAAAAGCATTATTTCAGTCTGCTAGACTTACGAGATGGATTTCACCACATAGCCATGGCTGAAGACTCTATTAAATTTACTTCGTTTATTACACCGATCGGTCAGTTTGAGTTCGTTATAATGCCTTTTAGACTGAAAACAGCTCTGTTGAGATTTCAAAGATACGTTAATGAGGTATTGACGGACTTGATCGAAGATGGGGTAATTTTCGCGTACATGGACGATTTCTTGATAGCTATACGAACGATCGAGGAACACAGGAGGTGTTGAAGAAAACATGTAAATTGCTCGTCGAAAATAATTTCGAATTACGTATTGACAAGTGGTCCTTCGTGCATACAAAGGTCAATTATTTGGGATATCATATTTCGGCAAACGGTGTTAGCCCAACTAGCGAAGGGGTAGTAGCAATTTCGGAATTTTCAATCCGGCGGAATGTTCGCGTAGTGCAATTATTTCTTGGTATGTATTCCTATTTCCGTAAATTTGTGCAAGGATTTTCGATTGTTGCAACTCCGTTATATGCCCTATTAAAAAAGGACACTAAGTTCAAATTCGGACGAGATGAACTTGATTCGTTCAATACTTTGAAAAATAAACTCATGAGTAAGCCTGTCATGGCGATATATAATCCGTGTGACGAGACCAAGTTGCATACGGACCAAGCTCATTAGGGTTCGGTGCAATTTTATTGCAACGAAAATAAAATAAATTACTTCACCCAGTATTTTACTTTTCAAAACGAACGTCCGAGAGTGAAAGCAAGAAACACGATTTTGAGTTGGAGACGCTTGCAATAATCTATGACTTGCGCAGATTCCGGATCTATTTACAATGTCTTAATTTCAAAATAAGTAGAGACTGTAATGCTGTCACTATGACACTTAATAAGAGAGATATTAACCCACCGGCGGTGCACGGGCATCTCGCGACGCTTTGGCTGTAGATTATTGAGAAGGGTTTTCCGGCGGAGGAACGAAAAGAGTTTTTGAAAAAGATTTCACCTTCGCAGAATTGTATCTTTGTCGATCCTCCAAAATTGAATATGGAAGTTAAGGCAGCTTTAGATAGCACAGTTATAAAACGAGACGAAAGGATTGTAGAAAAACAAGAAAAGGTCGCTGCTTCGCTCGCCGGCGTGGGGAAAGTTATAGATATGCTGATAAAATCAAATCATACAGATAAAAAACAATTTTTAGAACCACTTAACGGTGTTGCGAAACTTCTGGCGGACCTGCAACACGATAAAACTTCAATCCGCAAGAGTTTAATTCTGAAAAACATCAGCGCACCGTTCACAGACACGCTGAAAGATTTATCATCGGGGGACTGACTGTTTGGGAAAGAAGGGAGTGAAAAAATAAAGGCCACTAATGTTTTGCAGCAATCATCAAAGGATTTACAACAGGCCGTCAAGCATTTGTCAGATCAAGGTAAAAATCCAAAAAACTCCAGGGGCCCGCCTCAACAAAATCAGTATCAACCAAATACTTATTTGAGGGGGGAGGGGGGGGGGGGTACAAACAAGTTTACAACAATTACGGTCGCAACAGCCAAGGCAACAAGTCCTCGTCACGGGGGAGGGGCTATCAACAGAAAGATCGTCCGCCTCTAAAGAAAAACAATTAAGCGTATGTAAAATTGCCGGTCGGTTAGCTCTCTTCAGGAAAATTGGCTTAAAGTAAGCTTGGACGAAACCATCCTGAGCTTCATCACAGGCAATAGAATACCTTTTACATCAAAGGTAGTCCAACACACGCCGCCTGCTGAGCCTCGGTAGACGGATGAAGAAAAGAATTTAATGCGAGAGCAAATCGTAATGTTGTTAAAAAAGGCGCGATACAAGAGTGTCAGTCGGAGTCCGAACAATTCATTTCAAGAATTTTTCTCTTGCCAAAACCGGATGGTTCGTACCATTTTATTTTGAATTTAAAACAGCTAAATGAATTCATAGCTGCGGAACATTTAAAATTAGAGGACGGGAAAACGTTAAAGCAAATGATAACGAAGTCTGATCGAAAATGTTTACGGTTTATCTTCGAAGGAGAAATGTATCAATTTACGTGTATGCCCTTCGGACTAAACAGAGCTCCGTACACATTTACAAAACTAATTAAACCGGCACTCTTGCATCTCAGAGAGCGTGGATTACGGTCAGTAATATACTGAGATGATCTATTGATTCTGAGAGACTCGCATGAGGAATATTTGAAAAATACTCAGATAACGAGACGGTTATTCGAAAACTTAGGTTTTGTTATTAATGAAAAAAGAGTCACGTAATTCCCTCGACGACAGTCAAATTTCTCGGGTTCATTTACGATTCCGAAAGAATGGATATTAGGCTCCCGAAAGAAAAAGTTGTTAAAATCGGAAAAGATATCGAAAAATTTAGTGGAATAAACCAGTGTACAATCCGAGAATTTGCGGGATTAATCGGAACACTAGGTTCGAGTTGCTCAACATTGAAGTACGGCTGGGTCCACATGAAGAACTTCGAGCGAACAGAGTTGTTGGCTCTTGGGGCAAACCAGGGAAATTTCGAGGCGCGCATGTATCTCTTAGATGATTTACAAGCAGATTTTAAGTGGAGGAAAATTCACATTGGTAAAGCAGTGCGTTCAATAACGCCGTTTAGAGCAGTTCTCGAAATTTCCTCCGACGCGTCGCGCTCCGGTTGGGGGGCGTGCTGTGAAGGTAACTGCACGCATGGTCACTGGAGCCAAGAAGAACAAGCTCACCACATTAATTATTTAGAATTATTGGTGGCCATGTTTGCCCTGAAATGTTTTGCGAAAAATCTAAGAGACAGCGATATATTGTTGAGAATTGATAATACTACCGCGATTGCGTATATCAATAAGATGGGCGGCATTCAATTTCCCGTATTGAGTAAGTTGGCAAAAACGATTTGGAATTGGTGCGAGAGAAGAAATATTTACATTTTCGCATCTTATATTTCGTCGCGAGACAATTATGAAGCTGACTTCGAATGAAGACGACTTGAGCCAGAAACAGAGTATACTTTATCGAATTCGGCTTTCCGCGAGATTAAAGATAGATGGGGAGAGCCGGAAATAGATTTATTCGCAACAAGAACAAATGCGAAATGTAGGCGATATATTTCTTGGTCGCGAGACCCGGGCTCGGTTGCAGTGGATGCATTCACGGTAAATTAGTGCCGATGGTTTTTTTACGCATTTGCGCCGTTCGCGATAATTTTACGCGTTTTAAGAAAACTTAAAGACGATCGTGCTGAAGGTATTGTGATTGTACCGTATTGGCCAGCTCAGGTTTGGTTCCCCGTCTTCACTGCCATGTTGGACTGCGAACCGGTTTATTTTAAACCGAACGGAAACCTTTTGCGTTCTCTCAATAGAGAACCACACCCGATATGGAGGAGGATTACCCTGGTGGCAGGACGGCTGTCCGGGAAGCGCTAAAAAGGAAAAGCGTGCCAGAGGAAGCGTTCGTTATTATGCTCTCCTCATTGTCGGATTCATCACTCAGACAATACAACAGTTGTTTAAAAAAGTGGTGGTCATTTTGCCAGGGAGAGGACATAGATCCTATGCAAGTACAAGGGTGATATATAACAAGTAATAAAATTTTTGTCGACTAAATTTGAGAAGGGCGCGTCTGAAGAGCTGCCGATCCGCGATTGCGCTGTTGCGTGGACCCGAGTTAGGAGAAGATGCCAGAGTACGAAGACTTTTCAAAGGCATCGCGAATCTCAGACCGGCTAAACCAAAATACGATCAACATGGGAAGGAATTTCCTTAGAACGACTTACCCTTAAGCTGGTTACATTGTTGGCGTTAGTCACAGCACAGCGTATGCAGACACTCGCGTCAATCGATATTGAGATATAGAAAAACCCACGAGAATGATCGAAATTAAAATCCCGGCACGGTTAAAAACTTCAAAAATAAATAAAGCACAGCCAGTTTTAAGCATCCCTTTTTATATTGAGAATAAATGTATTTGCGCAGAATCAGCGCTGGAAACGTACTTAAATGAGACGAAAGATTTACGAGGAAGGGAAAATTGACTGTTTGTAGCTCTGAAAAAGCCGCACAAGGGGGTGTCAACCCAGACCTTGAGCAGATGGATAAAAAAGACCCTTATGGAAAGCGGAGTAGATACAGACGCATTTGATGCATACAGCACTCGTCATGCATCAACTTCGTCAGCGAAAAGGAGGGGGTCAATATAGACGCCATTAGAAAAGCCGCAGGCCGGACAGAACGTTCGAGTACCTTTGCTAGGTTATATGACCGTCGTGCTGTAACAAGTAAGGACATGTTTGCAAAAGCAATTTTGGATAGAAGTATTCTATAAGATGATTGAAAAAATGTTACAAATATATAAGGTGTGACGCCATGCGCCACAAGGGTCACAGCCTCCCCTCAGCCAGCTCATACAGGGGAACCGTCCCACACCTGCAACAGAGAGAAAAGCTAAGTATACGAATTATATTAGTAAATTATAAAACCTGTGCACGCACTCACCTGCGCAAGAAGTCAGTCATCACGACTGACCCCGCCAGACCACCACCACCCCGCTGCGCAGCCTCGCCATCACCGTCGTCGTCGTCGTCGTCGTCGTCGTCGTCGTCGTCGTCGTCGTCGTCGTCGTCGTCGTCGTCGTCGTCGTCGTCGTCGTCGTCGTCGTCGTCGTCGTCGTCGTCGTCGTCGTCGTCGTCGTCGTCGTCGTCGTCGTCGTCGTCGTCGTCGTCGTCGTCGTCGTCGTCGTCGTCGTCGTCGTCGTCGTCGTCGTCGTCGTCGTCGTCGTCGTCGTCGTCGTCGTCGTCGTCGTCGTCGTCGTCGTCGTCGTCGTCGTCGTCGTCGTCGTCGTCGTCGTCGTCGTCATACCCGTCGTATTTGCCAGTCCAGGACAGACCTACATAACCTGTGAAAAGAAGGAGGAAATTAATAACAAGAAAAATACTGAGGAATTAATGGAAATTCACTCACTTTGACCGGCCCGAAGGTCATCTCCGTCAAGTCAGTCAACTCCAAAGGATCGAATACTTCCCCGAGGACAACCAATTATTAATTGCCAATCGACAATTAATATGAATTCACCGCTCACCACTCATACGACACTTAAAAATCAACAACTGTCAAAATCACTGCACCCGTCCGTCCCCGCACACCGGCCATCCATAGGCCGCGCGGCGACAGAGTGACGAAGATGGCAGCAGCGCACGGCGATTACACTACCCTCCTTGTTACCCACAATTATAAATTCCCGTCCACAAATCTTCCATTCTTACCGACCGACCTAATTACCTGGCTGTGCCCAATAGATCCCGCTCGCGACAGGCCCGAATCAATCACGCGTTTGACCCATCTCCCATCGATCCATGTCGCTGCTGCCTCGATGATCGACGCCGACCAGTAGCCAATCAGCGAGCGCGAAAATTGCGCGAGCTTCCGGCCGGCCATGCGGCCGTCACTTTGTGACGAGCCGGCGTGAAGAGCAGTATTAGAGAGCGAAATTATATAGAGTGAGCGTGTAGAAAGGAATAGAGAGTGGAGAGTGAGTGCGAGAGAGTGAAGAGAGAATTAAGCGAGAAAAGTATGGATACGATTTGGCACGGATAAGGAAAACGAATACAAAGGAAAGGATAAAGGATAAACGAACTCCATAAAGACGATTAGGCAACGATACGGACAAGAGAAAAGGAAAAACGAGACGCAAAAGAAGGAAGGCTGCAACGGTGAGTGTTTGCATAGGTTACCCCCCCCCCCCCCCCCCGAAATACTACCCGTCTCATTAATTTATTGAGACCCGCGAATAAAAAGTCGTCGTGCAATTCACTCTCTTGTCCGCGATTATCGGAAGTAGTACATTGTTTTCGTTGTTTCTTTCTCTCTATAGTCGCCGTGTGGGACGGCAGTTAAACTTAGACATTAAATTTAACGACATTTACCGTAACGGTCTTTCCTACCCGCCTGACCCCTCTCCCCCCTCTAACTACTACCTCGACCACCGTCGAGAACATTCGATCGCGCGCGTCGCGCGATCACACCTACCCTCCCCCCTTTCCTTCAATCATCCGAAGTCCTCACGGACAACAACGCCTTTCTCCCCGGCCGCCCTTTCCTCGTGACTGACTGTATCACGCGTAGAGTAAGAAAATAAATCGTGCGACCAAGACTAAATTTAAAATCCACAAAGCCAGTGGTAATTATTAAGAGGCCCTAGAGTCGGCGAATCCTCTCCCTGAGATTTCTTCCCGCTTGACCCCACCCCCTTCCTACACGGTAGCCAACAACCCCTTCACCTGTCTGTGTTGCGAGCTATAAATTTTGTTAACTTTTTTTTGTTATAAAAAATTTAACTGGCGCCCAAAATCCGAGATAATTTTTTTTGCTCTGTTTTACCCCGGAGATAGTCCGCCGTGTTATCAAGTCAGAGTATTGAAATAATAAACGTTATTGGTGTTCTTATTTTGTTTCCTCTTTTATTATTCCCATTGAAATTTTCCCCATATCCCCCTCCCAACGGCGTGACAAAGGATATCGAATTTCTGAGTCATGAAATATCTGCCGTAACAAATTTTAAATAACTACATAGTGATCTCGAGGAAGAGGCGTGTAATATAATTATAAGATCAAATGAACTTGCCTGTAAGTGACGTTCGATCTTAATTGTATGAAGCGCCTCTTCCGAAGAGATCAGTCCCACCCAACAGGTTTCCCTTTTTTCTAATTATATATATTGTGACGTGATTTTCCCCGATGTAGGGAAAATGTCACAGTCCCAAGGCCATTATCGGGTTTGCCCTCGCCACACAAACCGTCGATCGTATGCGCTCCCGATTTCCGATTTCTTTACTGCCGTTATAGATAAATTTTGTTAGTTGACAGTGTTGTCCAGGGGATAGTTTGGGGATGAACGGCACGGCGTTCGACTCTGACGAGGAGAGGAGTGCTCGACGTACCGAGTTACCCGTCAGGGAAGAACGGCCGACGAGTACGCGCGAGAAATTGATGCAGGTCCGGCTGCAATACCGGCGCCCCGCTGTTAGGTGCATCGTGCATAAGGGGAAGCGGAGGTTTTAGGATTGCGGGCGAGAGCGGGAACCTCTCGTGCCGCCGACGTAAGTGCTACCCTATGCACGGTGACCATGGGGATACAATTTTCTGCGTACTCGCAAGATCTCGAGTAACGTCGATAATTACGATTTCGTTGAGGTAAGTATTGTGTCGAGCGAGAGGGCAGTAGCTCTCGGTTATAGATTTCGCATTTCGGCTGATCGAAATTCGATTGGCTGAAAATCAGTTGTTACCGTGTCGCGCTCGAGACCAGAGGTGTCTCGCGAAGCACCGTAGAGAGAGCGAGGTGTCTCTGTCTCGCATACGCGCCGTGCGTGTGCTGAGTTCTCTCTCTACGTACGCGCTCTAGTCGTGTCTCGCTCTCGTTTACGCGTCCCGCGTAAGTCGCGCTCTCTCCCTCTACGCACTCGATCTAGAGTCGTTGTTCGTCTCTCGCCGAGGTGAGAGGTGTAAGTTCGCGTACGCGCTATAGGGAGTTCCGTGTCGACCCGGCTCCCTATAGATGAAATAAATTCGCGTTTTCTCGAGTGCTCTCGTGGAATAAATAATTAGTTCTCGCAATATAAAAATTAGCTCATCGATTACGGTGGTTGCAATTATGCTCTCGTGATTATTATTGATGTTTGGTTTTGTGCTGACGATTTCGTACTCAGGAGTTTTCGGGAGTGAATTGGAACGATTTACGTTCTCGTTTCCGATCGAGGCTTCGCCTCTCGGGAACAATTAACGATGTTTTGTGCAATCTCGGAGTGACTTACCCCGACCCTCTCTACCATAGTCGACAACCTGAGCGGCCGAGCGTTTCCGGTTTGTCGATCTCGCTGGCGCATCTAGATGGACCGGATTGTCACTTCCGGCGAAACAAAAGTGACCCTATCGTTCCCTCCCGACCCCCAGGTTGTGCCGGTTGTCGATACCGGCGATACAAAAATCGACTGGCGCCCTGCTGGTAAAATTGCGGGTGCGACAGCGAGAGAAGCAACCGAAGGTGACGATGGCGGAAGGATTTCCGGCAATACGTCACAATATATATATATATATATATATATATATATATATTAGAAACTCTGAGGGTTACGGCAGCACTTTGAATGAATGAAGTGCGTACCGGGATATACACAGAACAGGACCGAAACAAAAGAATTGAACTATAAAGATTGTGGCGACATCGGTGCATAGTGGGGGCACTACATACTGATCTCTGCGGAAGAGGCGCTTCATATAATTAAGATCGAACTTCACTTACAAGTAAGTTCGTTTGATATTATAAAAGTTGACTCGTCCGCGAAGTTTACAAAATTATACGCGATAAAGTCGACGGCCACAAAGGAGACGATCAAATGTTTAAATCAGTATTTCACCGACTACATTAGACCCCCAATATTAGTGTCCGACAGAGGCACATGTTTCACGTCCGCTGAGTTTCAGGAGTTCGTAAAAGAAAATAATATTCGACACATATTAGTAGCGACGGCATCGCCAAGGGCAAATGGCCAGGTAGAGCGAATAAACCGCGTATTGGGTGCTATGATCGCTAAACTAACAGATAATTGTGCCGGAAATTACTGGTATCATACTCTTCCCACACTAGAGTATGCACTGAACAATACTGTTCATAAAAGCACAAACGAAACTCCAAGTAGACTATTGTTTGGCGTGAAGCAGCGTGATGGAGTCGTAGACGGTATTAGCGATTTTCTCGACGACACGGTTCCAGCGGAACCTCGTAACTTGGAAGTAATTAGAGTTAAGGCCTCAGAGAATATTGTCAGGAATCAAAAGTATAATAAAGCATATGTGGACAAGCACCGGAAAGAATCGCACGAATATAAAGTAAGAGACTACGTTATGGTTAAAAATTTTGAAAGCACTCCACGTGACGCGAAAAAGCTGATCCCTCGTTTTAAAGGACCGTATATAGTAAAAAATGTTTGCGTTTTGGACGGTATATCGTAGGTGACATAGACAATTGTCCGATAACCCAACGACCCTATGAAGACGTGAGGGAAAGATCCAACATGAAACCCTGACGAATATCTGCAGAGTAACTATTTTTCGAACATGCGTATGTTAAATTGCACTTTGTACCTTAAGTTATTACGAAAATGTGTATGTTAAGGTAGTTGCCTAGTAACCGCCTAGTTAAAAAGTTTCGGCTCAGAATCCCCATCTTATGTATGAATAGTTTAGTATTGTAGCCCTATATATTTTTGACACGACTGTACCACCTACACAATAGTATTCTCTATACGAACATACACACACCATGAAATATTTTTCTGTGCAAAGATGTGACAACGTCGCATATTTCCTTTCGAAGTCACTCGTATACAGTCATAATCACGGTCCGTCATGAAAAGGTTATGAACGCTGCAAACGTATTTATAATTATTTTTGTTGTTTATACTAAAAGCGAATTATGGCGGACCGTACGAGATATAAGGGACGATTTATAAATAAAAAAGTGTTGAATCGAAAGGAAAAAGTAGCAGCAGCTCTTCGTAAAAAAAAAAAAATTAAATTAGTTAATTAAAAAAAATGATTTCAAGCCTAACCTCTGCGAGGGAAGGCGCATTGTTGAGATAGGAGAATTGGGTAAAAACATAAAATGTTGTTATTGCAAAAAAGTGCTTTCTCTCGAAAATGCAGTGGATGAAGTACACTTAGGATTGAATTCAATTCTAACCGTTTAGTGTACTAAATGTCATTCATCGACAAGCGTTCGAACAGGAAAAATTCATGTCACACGTGATAATTGTAAGCATTCTGATGGAAATACAAACGCAGTTCTCGGTAAGTACAAAATATCTATTTTCAACTAATAGTTATTTGGAAAATAAATATTATCCTAATGAAATTGTTATTATTAGAAAATGAAATTTATATTTACCAATTAAAGTACTGATTTACATATTTTAATCCTACGTGCTGTACATGCTGGCTTTGGTTGCACTGGATTGAATAAAGTATTAGCCTGTTTAAATATACCGACAATTTCAAAACAATTATTTGAACGATACGAAAAAGAAGTTGGTCCGGCAATGGAAAAGGCTGCAGAAGATGGTTGTAAAAGAGCTGCCGAGGAAGAACGAAGATTAGTGAACGACAATATTGAAAGATTGTGTGAATTATTGTAAGTTTCATTTTCTTCGACGCTACTATGCAGCGCATTTTTTTATTGACCACGAAAAAACAGAAAAATATTCCTTTTCAATTATGTTTTTCTATAACCATGTTTTAATGAGAATAGTTTTTATGTTAAGATGAATTCTTTATAGATATACACTCATTTTTAAAGTTATGCTAAACTTTTACTAATCATCATTTTTGTCTAAATGTATATAATTTTCTAGGAAATCATGGTGAATGGTAAATAATTGAATATTCTTATTTTCCCTATGGACATTTTATATTCTAATTGTATATATTATAGAAATCAATCTGTTATGCATTATACATCAACTTCATGAGTGTTCCATAATAATGTGTCCAATTGTGGAATAATTTTTATTTTGCTGCTAGATAAATTAGTTACGATTACAATAAATTTTTCATAAATATTCAAACATTATAGAATTAATTTTTTGTCTGTATTTTTGAATTATACATAAATGAATAATTACTGAAAATAATACAAAATAATTCTTTATTGATATCATACCATCCATTGTTTTCTCCTTTTTGTTTTTCTAGACCACAGGAAATCATCGAAGAAATTTATTCGCATCGTACGATTTTATTCTTGGCTATGAAGAATTGTGAGGATGAAAATAATAATAATGCGTCCTTTCATTCTGCTGTAGGAGATGTCGTTAATATAATTGTGTCTTACGATATAGGGTGGAGTACGCGCGGGAATGGAAGGAGTTACGATAGTTTAAATGGATATGGAATAATTATCGGATTTTTAAGTGGCAAAATTCTTGATTATGCTGAACGAATAAGGAAATGCAAATATTGTAATATAGGTAGAGAAAAAATGATCATGATTGCAGCCGGAATTTCAAAGGAAGTGCCAAAGCCATGGAAGCTGATGCTGGAGCAGCTTTGATAAACAATAGCAAGATTCTAAAAGAAGTTAATCTTGCTGCACGAGTATTGATTGGTGATGAGGATAGTTATACGATTGCGGCTGTGCGTCGAGGAAATCCAAACAAAATTTTCAAGCTTTCTGATCGGAATGATTTGAAAAAAAATTTTAGTAAAGACTTATATAAATTAATTAAGTACAAGGAAATGAAAAGAGAAACAATTGCACATTTTAAAAAATGTTTTGGATATGCGCTCGCTCAAAATGCTGGGGATAGTCAAAAACTAGCAAGTATATTAAGCAGCATTCCTGAACATTTTTTCAATAATCACGAGAACTATAGTACTTGGTGGAATCGGAAAAATGGCTCTGAAAAACAAAAAATCGTACTCGCGGATCTATTATTATATGAGCAGCTAGTAGATTTGTTTAAAAAAAACGCTAATAATGCTTATAAGTTTTCAATGGCTGCATCAAGCCAATCCAACGAATCTTTTAATAATATAATGTAGTGTCGAATATCATACTTTTATTCTTATTATACGATCGATCCACATACTTGGAATGCCGATGGCAAACACGACATTAAGACTCCCCATAGTACGGCTGACTGTGACCGTTTGTCCGAATACGTAGAATGTAAACACCGCACGGAGACAAAGAGGTAACGCTCATCGCGCGAAGATTGACGAGCGACTTAGCATGGGAAGGACGACAAAGGAAAGAGGGCAGTTCCCGTTTAGCCGTCGAGCGAGGAGGATCGTTTTTTCTATTTGCGAGTTTCTTTACGTTATTTTATATTAAATAAATATCTATCATATCAGACGGCAAACTCTTTATATAATATCCCATACTGCAATAATGGCTCACAAATCACCGAAAAATATTTGCTACAGTCGTACTAAATCCACGAGTTATCGCCTTGCTAGTGCAGTGTGCACAAAAAACGATGGTGATTCTTACTTGCTCGAAGTTAAAAAAAAATTACTATTGTCACCAGGACGGTATACTTCTTCATACGTACGTTCATCAGACAAAACGCCATTAAAACGCGCAATAAATGAAAAATTACTATCGACAAAAAAACGAAGAATTTTTTTAGCTGATAAGCGTGATGATTTAAGAAAAAGAAATGATAACGTAGAAGGTGTTCGTTCAGTATAAATCGAATCATGGTTTATCTGAACAATGTGATGATATAATAAATTTCGATGAATCGCAACTTGAAATACTGAACGAAATTAAAATATCCCCTGAAACGTGCAATATAGTCTTTTTCGATTTAGAAACGTCAGGTTTTCGTAAATGCGATGAGAATCTTCAAATTGCAGCAACATGTGAAGGACCTAAATTTAGTGTTTATATCAATCATACTCAAATAATTGCGGATAAAGCTTCTGTTCATACAGGATTAAAAGATATAAATGGACAATTATTTTTCCATGGTGCAAAAGTATTATCAGTATCTTTAAAAGATGCTCTTAAAAGTTTAAAACAATTTTTAAATCTTTCGTCCAAGCCATGCTTATTTGTAGCACATAATGTAAATTTCGATGAAACGCATTTACTTAGTGCTATTTTAAAATGTTCAATGGTCCACAATTTTCGTCAAATTGTAGGATTTTCTGATAGTATACCATTGTTCAAAAAACATTTTCGTTATACAAATACTCAAGGTTGATATAGGCTTTGTGATGGAAAATCACCGTTTCACTAAATCTGGCTGACGGTGTAAACTCGCACGCTCAACCGCGAGTCGAATATGATAGCGCTGCTGTGTCAGTCGCTAATTTCGATCCGAGCTCTATCGCTTCATTTTTCTCACCTGAGAACAGTGAGAACTCTCTCTGTTCTCACGGCAGAAAGACACCTTAAGCCTACGGAGGGAGAAATGATAAGGAGGAGCATGTCACCCTTGTCATGAGCTGCAGCGGACAGTAGAGTCAGTTAAGTAAATTCATTGGACGTGGACACAGCTCGATACAGCTTCCCGCCAATTAATAGGTTCCCGCAAATATAAACTCGACGTAACCGTCCTTTTTGTATTATTCCGAAAGAGCTTATGCTCATACTGTAATCATTGTGCTACGACGATCATCCTCTCAAAAATATATTCAATAATTATTTAGTGTAATTATTTTATTGATTATTCAATCGAAGTCCCCATCGACATCCTCTTTCATCGCGCAACAACACCATCTCCTTAGAAGTATCAGTAGGAAGTACTTCACCATATATTCGAAGATACAGCTCTCATCGAACAGTAGCAAATACTAAATATCGTGCCTACGAGAAGATCCTAGACAACGAGGCGATCCTGACCAGCTACTAAGGTAATACTACATCCGCTCGCCGATTTTCCACGTAACAAATTGGCGATCCTGCCAGGATATCACTAACAAGATTCGGACGACTCTTCGTGAAGCGCCAGCCCAACGATTCGTCGACACATATAACTATTGTTGACAGTCCTGGGTGACAATCAAAATTGTGATATTTGGATCCGAACTTTGGAACGGGGGATTGAGAGTATCAACTCCATCAATACTTATCAGTGCGTGAAAGAGTGTGAATATTCAAAGAATATCTCCGGCTTTGAGGAAATAGTAACTTCGGTGAAAACTAATACTAGATTACTTGGCCCCAAAATTCGTGATTCGAGGAAAGTAACTTCGGAAAAAACTACGCTACTACTACGTGTCGTAAATCGAAACGTTTAGTCCGTGTTATTTAACAGTGAAAACTATAAATTAACAACGCGACGACTCCGTTGTTCTCTCGTTTAACGTACAGAGCGAATAAGTATGCTCGTACGAAAAGTGATGGAAACGAACTGAAGCTGAAAGTGTAACGCGTGACAGTCAAACCATTTCGCGGTCTCCACGCTTATGCCACATATTCGGCTGACAGTTCATCCCCCAATTTCGCCTGCACAATTGATGTAATCGAACCCGTGACTCCCGAGTTTGCTATTTGATCTCGGTTATCAAAAACATCGGTTAATTAATACCTGAGCAAAAATTAATAAGGTGGACAGGTGCCTGTAAATGCTGGTTCGCGAGTGGCATCAAATCGCACGGCCCTCCATTAGCTTCTGCAAATTGACGTGCCTTACGTTCAACAAGAAAAAGGGGGGGGGGCGAGACACGCATCACGGGGAGACCCTACGTAGATGGTTTCGAAGGATTCATCGAATCTATGCCACCAGTCACTCCACTGAAGAAATAGTTGCGACTGTATGTGCCCCGGTCACCCCACCGGCAACCATCACACGTTCCCGCAGAAGTAGACGACTCTACAGGATACTACCATACTAAGGTACCTGGCGTGCTGTCATCGACTCACGTTTCAGATGATCTAGTACTCGTCAAACATACGGATTTATCAACACGACACCTGAGAACTCACCGCCTAGTAATCGCGAGTAACTTGGCGTCGCAACACGACTACAAAGGACTTATAAAGCGAACTATCGAATAGGTTAGCGATTCTTCAAGAACGTCTATAATTAAGAACGACATGCGCATCGTGCAAGCGTGCATAATACTCTCCATATTGTAAGTACTGAATATACGCAGCTTGTTAAAATTGTCAAAGCATTTGTAAGCATGTCGGACACTGCGACACCGCCCCTTATGGGATTGGACTGCTCAAACGAAAGTGTCAAAAGGTATATGCGTAAATTAGGAAGTTCACAACAGCTCATAGATAAAAAGGAAAAGAAAATTGCTAAACTCAAAGATTCAAATCAAAACACCTCAAATCACAATAAAATCGAGAAATTGGATCGAGAAATTTTTGAATGCAAAGGCGCAAGCATGAGATATATTGAAGAATTAAAGAAGCTTGGTTACAAAAGTGACAGCGCCAATGATTCTGAATTGCAAAACAAAGCTGTCATCGGGGTAATCATGGAAGGCGACGAGGGAAATCTCGAAGCCGAAGATGATGACTCTGACGGGGAGGGTTCTCGAACAGATATACAGAGCGAGGACCTTATGTTGAGTCGAGCTATTGGTGGATTAGGAATCAGCACACCCAGTCTATTCCCAAACCCGCTCCAAAGAGCAGATCATCCAAATCCTAATGATTCATCGCGTCTGCATTCTTCTCCAACCCGAACTCCACAGACGGTTCCGCAACTCCCGCCATACGGTGTTGGTTCTCCTGCACCTACATACGAAGAATCGTTAAGATCTGGAAGAGACGAACTTAAAAGAAAAAAGGAACAGCTTTATCTTTTGCATCAAAAAGAATTAGAAGAATCTCAACGTAAACTCAAACAAAATCAAAACCCTAAATATCGATTGGAATATAGCGATCAAGCGGGTCTCGGCCCCTCGTTTTCAGATATGCAACGTTCCGACATCCCACGTCAATTAAGAACAATGCACGAAGAAATAACCGATGTTAATAGGGAAATAGAAGCCCTAAATTATCCATCACTCCAAAGACCACCTCCTTCTGATACTCCAACGCCCGGCCATCAAGATTATGTCTGGGACGATAATACTCGGCAGTACGTGCTTAAGAAACACATAAAGTTATGGGAAAAAGAAATGCTCGAGTTCACGATAAAAGATCAACAAGCAGAAAGAGAAAAGAAAAGATTAAGAGCAGAACAAGCACTACAACCAGCAGAGGAAGAAATGCTGATAAAAGCTTATCAGACGGCAGTCGAAGAAAATTCAATCATGCATGATAAAATCTATAACATGAAAAAGGAACAAGCAAGGAGTAAATATGAAAATGATCGAAAATTCCAGGTAGAAAGAGAAGAAGCAGAAAGATTGAGAGGGGAGCTCGCAAGGTCTAGAACACGAGGAAATCATCCTACACCCAGAAATCCAACACCACAATCCGATCCTTTCTATCCACCAACAATAGATAGAAGTAACGAAGGTAAAATCAGCGCCGCGGAATGCTTGCGATTTATCGATACTCTGAATGAAAAGGGAGATGTCATCTTATGGGAAAAAACGTTGCTAACCACCAGCCGTTCGTGTCGACCAGATCAAATCGAGATGCTCATCATAGGTATCTTAAATACACGCATTTCGACTAGTCTGAGAGGTAATATCAATACTCACGACGTCCGAACGATTCAAGATTTAATCGAGAAGATACGCGAAGTTACTATCGTAACGTATACATACGCGCAATTGATCATCGGACTTAGTAAGATCAAACAAACGGGTTCTCTAATGGATTACATTGTCAAATTCAATACGGAGTTAGAAGCAGTAAAACACGCTAAGAAAATGGACAATAGGAAAAGCGGTAGAGACACTAACGACACCGGTGACATAGAAGCTCTTAGTTGTCAATACTTTACGCTAGGATTGTCAGAGAGGCTAAGTCTCGCGCTATCTGCGCGCGATCCAGTATCTCTAGCACACGCACAAGAAATGGCCCGTAAAATCGACATTACAACCAAGCAATACCGCGAACATTGGAAAGATGACAGCAAAGTAAGACCAGATAGGCATGAAGACAGAACATCGAGCCTCAGAGAGCGAGATTTTAGGAAAGAGAGAGATGGCACATACGCACGACAAGAACAACGAAGCAAGAAACCTAGAGTTTCTCTTTTCGCTTCAGACGAAAATAAAATCCGCACCACCGACAATAAACATGACGGTAAGAAAACGGATGTTTGTTACAAGTGTGGCAAGAGTGGTCATATGTCGCCTCGGTGCCCTACCGTAAATTTTCGGAAGGACCGCCATCCAAAACGTCCACCTCAAAATCCCAGGATTCATCACATATCCAATCCGATTCCCGAGAACGAGAGCGACGACGATCTTCTGTCGAACGTAGCAGAATCAGACTTGGAACAGACAGTCATAGACCACGAAACAGACGTCAGCGACAAAAGCGAATTAGAGGAAGAGAGATCTCAATAGTATCAAATATCATTGGCGAATTGCAGACCGTGGAACTGAAAGTAAAAGAAGCAGAAGTCCCGATAGAATTTTTGGTTGATTCAGGGAGTCAAATTAACTTAATAATGAGTAGAACAGTGCCTCGCAATGCTAAAAGAATTAACGAAGTAACAAAGTTCAAAATGGGAAACAAGATATATGTATCCGAACAAAAGGTCGAACTTACACATATGGGAATCCGTAATGTATTCTACGTTATGAGAAACGATAGTTTTGATCTCCCATATGAAGGATTAATTGGATTGAGTTTTCTTAATCCGAGACAATTCAATCTGTCTCAGTGGGAATTAACTCTTAAAGGAAAGAGGTACCCTATCAACCGTAACGGAATAAAAATGCCACCACGTTCCAATTCCATTGTCGAATTCGATATTGATATGAAGAAAGGTAACTGCTTAATCGACTTGGGGGACTATTCAGCTGTATGCCATGTACAGGGGTACAAAATAAAAGTGCCACTGGAAAATCAGACCGATTCGGACAAAACATTGCGTCTAGATCTAATTAAAGTAAACTCAATTTGTAATAGACGAATCGTATCAGACTCAGCCAGACAAGCAAAGCTAATACAGCATTTGAGACTGGACCATATTAAAACAGATCAACGAACAGAACTTTGGGAAGTGTTGCGAAAATTCGATACACTATTTCGAATGGACGGGGACCCACTGCCAAAGGCACCTGGAGTAAAACATAGAATCACACTGTCTAAAGAGTCAATAGTAAATGTCAAGAGTTACGCACCACCCGAGTGCCATCAAGCGGAGGTCAATAAACAAGTAGAACAAATGATGAAAGAAGGAATAATATCAGAGTCAGCCTCACCATTCAATTCACCTATTTGGGTGGTACCAAAAAAAATGGATGCCTCGGGAGAAAAGAAATATCGCGTAGTAATCGACTTTCGAAAGGTTAACGAACTTACTCCACATGATGCTTACCCTGTACCTAAAATAGAAGAAATCCTTGATAAACTAGGAAAAGCTAAATTCTTCGCAGCACTGGATTTATCCAGTGGATTTCATCAGATTGCATTGGATGATGAGTCTCGAAAGTATACAGCATTTTCTACTAAGAAGGGGCATTTCGAATTCCAACGAATGCCCTTTGGATTGAAAAATGCGCCCGCGACCTTTCAGAGGATGATGGATCAAGCACTGATCGGCCTGAATCAAAGTATTTGTTTCGTATATATGGATGATATAATCATCTGGGGTGAAACATTCGAGCAGTTTCTGAATAACATCAGAGTAGTATTTCAGAGATTAAGAGATTGCGGATTAACGTTACAACCCGATAAATGCGAGTTTATGCAGGAAGAATTCGTTTACCTCGGACACACTATTTCGAAAAGAGGCCTTCAGCCTAATGACGAAAAGATAAAAGCCGTCAAAGAGTTTCCGCCTTTGCGAACCCCAAAGGAAATCAAATCATTTCTCGGGTTGGCAGGATACTACAGACGATTCATCAAGAATTTCTCGACTTTAGCTAAACCTCTCACTGAGCTGACAAAGAAAGATAAAGAGTGGATATTTGATGCTAAATGCGAGAAGGCCTTTCGCAGCATAAAGGAAAAACTCATATCCTCTCCCGTCCTAAAGTTCCCCGATTTCGAAAAGAAGTTCACATTGACCACCGACGCTTCGAACACCGGCTTAGGAGCCATCCTGTCGCAAGAAGGTCATCCTATTTGTTATATGTCGCGAACTTTAAAATCAGCGGAAGAAAATTACACTACGACCGAAAAAGAACTTTTGGCCATCGTCTGGGCAGTTAAAAGATTAAGGCATTACCTTCTTGGAAGACGATTCGAGGTTCAAACAGATCACAAAGCACTAGTGTGGTTATACGGCGTTACAGACCCAGCCTCTCGCCTTCTGCGATGGAGGTTGAAATTAGAAGAATACGATATGGAAATTCTTTACAAAAAGGGATGTGAAAATAAAGCTGCAGATGCTCTATCAAGGGTTTATGAAAATAAGATCAAAATGTCGAAAGAGCAAGCTAAGAAACCGCCGTTCACTATTGCGGGCATTGAAGATACGTTAATTGATTTAAATCAGAAAAGGTCGGACCATAAACTGGATGAGATCAAAGAAGGACTATCGGTAAATAACCTTATAGTCGTCCCTAATAAAGGAATTGAAAAATGGAAAACAATAGTTTCAAAACATGGAAAGAGCAAACAGTTCAAGAAAAATAGCATTCGGTTGAATGAAACAACTTGGAGAGAAACTCTGAGAGATCTAGTCGAATACGAGATCGCAAAGAAAACGGATAAGTTACGCTTAACAATCGATAATGATGACTTCAATGAACAAAGGAGGAACGAAATTAAAGAAGAACTTCAGGTCATAACGGAGGATTATCCTTACATCAAAATACTCCTTTGTATTTCCAATAACGAGCTTCCTTCTGAAGAGAACAAACTTCAAATCATCCTATCATGCCACAACGACAAGGCGGCAGGTCATATGGGAATAAATAAGACATTTGATAAATGTCGCAAGATAGCGATATGGCCTAACATGTACCATGATGTGGAGGAATTTGTGAGAAATTGTGAGGAATGTCAAAAATATAAAAAGGTTCGCATCCCACAGCTTGCTGAAGCTAAGGTTATGGATACGGCCGAAAGACCAAACCAAAAGGTTGCTATGGATATCGTAGGTCCATTGGTCGAAACCAGAAATCAGAATCTGTATATCCTGTCTATTCAAGATACACTAACCAAATTCACTCAATTAATACCACTGAAATCAAAGAAGTCATCAGAAATCATAGCTAAATGTATAAACGGATATATGCTTAAATACGGAATACCTGAAATCATATTGACCGATCAGGGTCAGGAATTGAACTCTAAATTAATGAAAGACTTTGAAGATTCTTTTGGAATCCAAGGGATAACGACAACAAGCTACCACCCGCAAGCCAATGGTGCTATAGAAAGAATGCATAGTGTGTTAGGAGATCTCATCCGAACTACGGTTAAAACTAATCCGACACTTTGGGATACGAAACTCGATCATATCGCATTCGCGTATAACACAACCAAACAGGAAAGTATAGGAGACTCTCCACATAACATAGTATTCGGTCAAAGCGCTAATTGTCCAAATAATATCCCTCGGGAAAAATGCGAGAATATAAGCAAAAGATTAGGTGCCTGGATTAACCGACGCCACGAGGACATCGACAAAGCTAAAAAGAAACTTGAAGAAGCAAGGGAAAAGAATAAGGTTATATCAGATAAAAGAATAACGAGAACTCTCCCCCTCTATAAAATAGGAGACAAAATACTGTTAAAAAATCATAAAAAACAGCACAAGCTCGATAAAGAATTTGTTGGACCATTTAAGATCATCGCAGTCAATTTGGATAAAAATCGAGTGTTGATCGAACTTTACCCTACAGGTAGAACTGAGCAGATCCGTTGGGTTAATATAAATAATACCAAACCTTATCATTCCTATGATACAGGTAATCCCCAACCCCCGATCAAGATTAAGATTGCTAAAGATAGAGAAGGAAAACTAGCCTCCAATTTGGCATAACGAAATGCTCGAATATATATATATATATTCTTAATCCTAGAATCAACAAACAACAATTTATAATTCTAGATGGAGGGTATGTGCCTATATAAAGATCGAGCCTTTGGAAGACGTGAACTTGATTCAAGAAGATCAAGGAAAGGTATACGGATATTCCAAGGAATGGCGTATAATATATAGTATCGATTATTCTAGTCTTGCAGATCAAATGAGTTTCATCGGATTAACCCAAGATCTAGTAGTAAAGGGATGCCGGGAAAACTTTTGTTCACCCAAGCTAGCCCGACATATCGCTACCATTGAAAAAGAATTAACGGAACTGTCAGATGAATACGACAACCTATTATCACAAAGCGGTGTTGATGTAGAAAAAAAATCTAACAGAAGGAAAAGAGGTATTGTCGATGCATGGGGCACAGTACAAAAAGCCTTGTGGGGAACGGCCGATGCTGAAGATTTAAGAATAATTAATGGCAATTTAGATAGATTAAGCAACACATCCGAGACAATGAGAAACATTATAGATAAAGAAACTATGATAATAAAAGAAGTCGTCGATAATATGGCACGTAACGACTTTGCGATACATAATAGTGTCGACCAGGTCAAAGATTCAATAAACGGTGTCTTGGAACGGCTGAACATGAACGATTTTGCTATGAAACAGAACGACGTTTTGAATAATATGGATTCGATGATCAGAATCACACAGGTAAAGATTGTAGTAATTTCAGAAGTAATAGTCCTTGGTCATAAGGGTATTATATCACCGCAATTGTTCACACCAAAAATGTTAAACGAAGTATTGAATAAGTTCAAAGAAAATGATCAAGACCATTTGATTAAAATAAAGGCCCTAAATTATCAAACGTTCATAGATATGGCTGACATTTATATAACAGCTGCGAATCATTCGCTGACATATTTGATCAAGATACCTGTACCAGAACTGAAGCCATGGCTTTGGATCCGGAATATAGCAGTAATGCAGAAAAGTAATACCAACTCATATGTTATTACATTGCCGACATATGATAGTAGGTTACAACGAGAAAATGTAACTCGGGACGCAACACACCTAGATATACGTAAAATAGGAGAAAACTTACAGATTGTAAAGTATTCTGGGATTGGTCACAAAATGCAAGGATTCGAACTATGTGAAAAATATGTGAATACAGATAAATGTAGAATGACAATATTTAATATTGTAGATATCGGAATGATACCCACAAAGAATTTTCAAATATTGATCCCTCACCATCAATCGGGAATACAACAACTTAAAATAAATTGTAAAACCGAGAAAATCCAAGTGGCAATAGCTGGAGTTTCAAAAATTATCACGAACGATTCTTGCGAACTGGAAACAGAAAGGTCAGTCATCCAATTAACTAAAATAGTAACAGTCGAACATAAATTCGAATTAAGAATTAGCAACGATTTAAATTTCACATTACCAGAATGGCATGAAAGCGAACACCTTGCATATGAACTAAGAACAGAAGTACTCAGAGACTTCAGCAAATCTTTTAAGGACATTAAGAAAGACTTAATTAATGCTAAAGTAATAATCAAACACAATGACTCTTGGGCAAATTTTCATGGAATAACCCTGCCCTCAATTGGGGGTATATTCGGCAGCATTGGAATCGCAGCCATCGGATATACATTCTATCAATGCGGCGGATTCTCATGCCTCGCATCAATAATTAGATCATGCTGTTCCTGTAAGAAATAACGTAGAAGAAATTATGCAGCAAGATTCCTGAAAGAACAGGAACGAATAGATTTACAAAATATTCACAGTCAAAAACAAATATCCGAACTGCGACAACAGTTAGACCAAGAAAAAGCCAAAGGTCTCCTTAAGTAAGATCATTCGAGACGAATTTCAATCTAACTTGGGGGGTGTGATGGAAAATCACCGTTTCACTAAATCTGGCTGACGGTGTAAACTCGCACGCTCAACCGCGAGTCGAATATGATAGCGCTGCTGTGTCAGTCGCTAATTTCGATCCGAGCTCTATCGCTTCATTTTTCTCACCTGAGAACAGTGAGAACTCTCTCTGTTCTCACGGCAGAAAGACACCTTAAGCCTACGGAGGGAGAAATGATAAGGAGGAGCATGTCACCCTCGTCATGAGCTGCAGCGGACAGTAGAGTCAGTTAAGTAAAGTCATTGGACGTGGACACAGCTCGATACAGCATCCCGCCAATTAATAGGTTCCCGCAAATATAAACTCGACGTAACCGTCCTTTTTCTATTATTCTGAAAGAGATTATGCTCATACTGTAATCATTGTGCTACGACGATCATCCTCTCAAAAATATATTCAATAATTATTTAGTGTAATTATTTTATTGATTATTCAATCGAAGTCCCCATCGACATCCTCTTTCATCGCGCAACAACACCATCTCCTTAGAAGTATCAGTAGGAAGTACTTCACCATATCTTCGAAGATACAGCTCTCATCGAACAGTAGCAAATACTAAATATCGTGCCTACGAGAAGATCCTAGACAACGAGGCGATCCTGACCAGCTACTAAGGTAATACTACATCCGCTCGCCGATTTTCCACGTAACAGCTTTCTGAATTAGCTATGAATCATTTAAATATTAATTCGAATGATAAATTTCATGAAGCTTTATACGATGTTGAAGTCTTGGAACAATTGATCTCTTTAACTGATAAAAAATATTTATTTGAAAGTTCTAAATCGTACAAAGCATGTTTAGTTCATATGACTAAGTTAAAAATTACTGCATCTGCGAAACAATTTGTATCTCCTTTGAAAGGAGTAATATCTGATCATATGATACACTAAATGGCTTCACAAGGAATAAAATACGAAGAATTACAAGATTCATACCAAAAAGAAGGAACAGGAGGGTTAATTGATTTTTTCCAAGAAACCATGAGTGATAAAAAACCACGAGTGCCTAAGTAAAGATAAACGAGTACTTGATAAATTGATTAGGTTTTTTGAAGAAAGTCGGTGATATACTCTGGTCGGTCTTCTATTCAATATATGTGTTACTAATACATGATAAACAAAAAATATATATAACGATAGTAGTAGGGTGCGCACTATGGCGACCCCCACTCCTATCCCCACTCCTTTCCCCACTCCGCGGCCGCCGAGTGTCGGTCGGTCATGGCCGCGGGGGGAAAAGTTGCGGGGGGAGGAGAGAGGGGATAGAGTGTGTCGCCATAGTACGCTTTTTTACCCCCACTCCACGGCCGCCGAGTGTCCTTGGCTCGGCGGGCCTTGGGTGCGGGGGTGGGGAGGGGATGGATAGTGTCGGTATAGTGGAGCGCTTGTTCTTTTTTAATTTTTATTTTATGGCGTTTCATTAGAGGGGGGAGGGATTGTCGGTATAGTGGAGAGCTTGTTCTTTTTAATTTTTGGCGTTTTATTAGCGGGGAGGGAATGTGTCGGTATGGTGGAGCGCTGTTTTTTTATTTAAATCTTTTTTAAAGAATTAAAAAATTCGATGCAGACACCGAGACTCGAACTGCCGATCCTTGGATTACCAGTCTGAATAGCTAGCTCTACACCAAGACCCGTTATGATATTAAGTTTATGCGGAAGGCTTTTATAGCGACCGGTCAAAATCTTTAATATGAGTAAAGAGGATTGCTGTACTCTCTGAAGGAGAGGGGATGGAGCGTGTCGCCATAGTACGCGTTTCTTTAAGTTTTAAATCTGTAATTAAACATAGCACTTACCAGTTGCCATGCTACCCTCCTTTTATAGCGCAGCTGATCACCCATATCCGTGTTTCCGTTCACACACACACACATACACACACACACACACACACACACACACACACAGACGCACGCACGCGCACACACACACACACACACACACACACACACACACACACACACACACACACACCACAGGGGGAGTGGAAGGTACCCCTACGTGGCGCGTCCCCATAGCTGGCGGATAGGGGAACGCTCTCCAGATATGGAGGGTAGGAGGCAATGCCTCCCGCGGACCAAATACCTCCCGGGGAAGAAACCCTGTTAGCAAATCACCATGGGTAGTAAGGACACGGTAATACCGTCTACGGTGCAGAGGAGGGATACCTCAGTACCGGCGTCTGTCAGGGGTGAATGTGCGGGCCCCGAGACGTCGTCATCAAGCGACCGCAAACAAACAATGACGACAGATGAAACACCACAACAGTCGGACCGTTTGAGCACGAATGCTACAAGCGGGGAGGAAGGGAAGCAGCAGCTCCAAGAACTCATAAGACGACAGGGTGAGCTGATTGGATCATTGACTGGGTTCCTCAGAGGCAAAGTCAACGTCCACAAAGAAATCCATCGGAAGGTGGCCAGTATATCAGCAAACTGGCGCCGGATAGAACAGCTAAGAGGAGCGAGTCTGACTGGAAACCAGTTGCCGACATCGGCTGTCACCACACAGACCACGCCATCGCTAGAACGACGCAAACAAGAAAGAGCAGAGGCTATGAACGTCGACGTAACCTCGAAAGGTCGCCAGATGACAACAGCCAAGAGAAAGAAAAGCCGGGAAACTCCGCAATCTGTGGAACAGACGGTAAAGAAACAGAAAAAGCCACAGTCTCTGGAAACTGGTGGCGATGGAGCTGATCATCCGCCACATGACTGGCAATCAGCGAAGAAAAAACGGAGGAAGCCACTAAGCAAAGGAGAGGACTCGGATACTGCAAACGCAAAAAGCAGTAAGCCACGTAGAAAGCCCATACTACCGAATGCTCTGGTTATTGAGAAAAAGGGTATCCTCAGCTACGCGGAAATCCTGAGTCGTCTCAAAAGAGATGAGTCGCTGAAGGAGGTAGGGGCGGCGATCCAAAAGGTGCGAAGGACAAACGCTGGACACCTGCTGCTTGTCCTTAATAAAGAAGGTTCAGCTAAAACAACAGAATTGCATGAAGCAATGCAGAGTGTCCTCAAGGAACAAGCCGATATCAGAAGTAAGGCCCAGGAGCTTGATATCCAAATCAAAGACCTGGACGAAACTACGACAAAGGAGGAGGTAGTAGAAGTGCTTCAGGGAGTGCTTGGCACCAATACTGGAGTGACCCTGGCATCGGTAAAGTCACTGCGGACCGCTTACGGGGGAACGCAGATAGCAAACGTCAGAATGTTGATGCCCGCAGCAACGAAGCTCCTTGAACTCGGAAAGATACGCGTGGGATGGACTTACTGCCGCGTGCGGGAGCCTATCAGCCCGTCGAAGTGCTATAAGTGCTGGGAATTCGGGCACTTGGCCGGAAGCTGCACGAATGCGGCGGACAGGTCGAATTGCTGTATCAAATGCGGCGAGAATGGCCACAAAGTCGCTACCTGTAAAGTGGATGCGCGCTGCGTACTTTGCGCTGCTCCCAACGAGAAGCAAACCGTAAATCACATAGCGGGCAGCAGTCGATGCCCCGCTTATGTTCGGGCGCTGCAGGTGTTGGCCAAACGACGATGAGGGTGCAACTCAACCTACAGCATTGTGCAGCCACACAGGACCTGCAACAGCAGACTGTGCGGGAACTGAAGATCGACCTGGCTATACTCTCGGAACCCTACAGATTTTTGGCTACTCAGTCCTGGGTATCCAATAAATCTGGAGGAGCTGCAATATGGTCCTGCGGGCAGTTGCCTTTTCAGGACAGGACAGACCAGGCGGACAGTCACTTCGTGAGAGCCAAGATTGAGGGTATCCACTATTACAGCTGCTACGCTCCACCTCGCCTAACAATCGAAGAGTTCGGAGACTTCCTCGACGAGCTGACCACTGATGCCAGCGGCCGAAATCCGCTTGTCATCGTTGGAGACTTCAATGCCTGGGCTGTCGAATGGGGTAGCACCAGGACGAACAGAAAGGGACAAGCTCTGTTGGAGGCCATGGCTCGATTGGACGTAGTCCTATTAAACACCGGAACCGAACCAACATTCTCCAAAGGAGGGGCCACATCCATAGTGGATCTTACCTTTGTGAGCAACAGCCTAGTGCGAAGGCAGCCCTCATGGGAGGTGCACGATGCTTATACCCACAGCGACCACCAGGCCATACTGTTGGTGTTGAAGGTGGACCGGTACCGAGAGGTCAAGAGGCCTAGGACGAACCCGAGGGGCTGGAGAGCAAAGCTCTTTGACGAAGGTCTCTTGCGCGAGGCACTTGATACTCGCCCGCTCAGGGACGGTGAAACCGAAGCAAAGGTCGAGGAAGTGATGCAGCGGGTGATCCAAGCATGCGACGCTACAATGCCGCGAAAGAGAGACGTAGACCGTCGAATCCCGGTATACTGGTGGAGTGAGGAGATAGCTAGCCTTCGAAGGAAGTGCCATCGAGCTCGACGCCTGGCCCAGCGTGCTCGGGACAGTGGAAGTGGCAACGCTTGGTGCTACTACCCAAAGGAAAGAAGCCTGCGGACGACCCATCATCGTTCCGTCCATTGTGCATGCTGGATACTGCGGGTAAGGTCCTCGAGCGAATCATCCACAATAGGATCGAGAAATTCGTGGAACCGTTGCTGTCGGAAAATCAATACGGCTTCAGGAGAGCGCGGTCAACGCTTGATGCAATTAGTAGAGTGACGGACATCGCGAAGGAGGCAATTTCGGGAAAAAGATGGGCGAGAGGATCAAAGCAGTACTGCTTGATCGCCACACTGGACATCAAGAATGCCTTCAACTCGGCGAGATGGAAGTGCATCATGGAGGCCCTTCGGCGAATCAGCGTCCCCTGGTATCTTCGAAGGATGGTGGCGAGTTACCTGCGCAATAGGTTTCTCAGGTACGATACAGTGGACGGGGCGAATACCTACAAAGTGACGGGAGGAGCTCCCCAAGGTTCTGTACTGGGGCCCCAGCTGCGGAACGTCATGTACGATGCCTTATTGTTACTTCAACTGCCACACGGAGTCCAACTCGTAGCATACGCTGACGATGTGGCAGTGGTGGTAGTAGCCAAAACCACGGAGCAAATCATTGATGAAGCGGAGGAAGCGTTCGGCAAGATTGGGAAATGGATATCATCTGTCGGACTGCAGCTCGCAGAACATAAGACGGAAGCTCTCCTCGTATCAAGCAGAAAACAGATGGAGACAATAACACTAAGGGTTGGTCGGAACGAGATCACCTCGGTGCCATCCATCCGTTACCTCGGAGTGATCTTGGATGCTAGGCTTAGCTTCAAGGAGCAGGTCGAGCAAATAAGCACCAAATCCTCAGTAGTGGCAGCCACACTATCTCGGCTGATGCCCAACATTGGAGGCCCCAGGCAGAAGAGGTGACAGCTCCTGTGCTCGGTAACTATCTCAGTGCTCACGTATGGTATACCCATATGGGCTGAAGCACTGCAGATAATGGAGTACCGCAGCAAGGTAGCTGCGCCATACCGAGTCAGTGCTCTTCGGGTTGCCTGTGCTTACCGCACAGTGTCCGAAGATGCCATTAACATCATCGCGGGGATGCTGCCTATTGAGATCCTTGCGGAAGAACGAAGGAGATTATATCAGCGAGAGAGGTCAGCAGCAGTGAAAAAAGAGGCAAGAACTACAAGCCTCGGCCGCTGGCAGGAGATGTGGGATACCTCCTCAAAGGGTCGCCGGACGCATCGGCTGATTCCGAACGTGGGGAAATGGGTGAACCGGTCACACGGGGAACTTGACTACTATCTCACACAGATGCTCTCAGGGCACGGCTGCTTCCGGAAGTATCTCCAGAAGTTCAAATATGAAGATTCCCTGGTCTGCCCTGTATGCATAGGAGTGGAAGAGGACGCCTACCATACGTTCTTCGAGTGTTCACGCTTCAGTGGACCTCGCCGTATTGCCGAGGAACAGTTGAACGTAACTGTGATAGCAGACAACCTGGTGGAACAGATGATATCATCGCTACCAGCATGGGAAGCGATCCGTCGCTATGCCGCAGTGGTCATGAAGGAACTACGGCGAGCTGAACGCGAAAGGAGAGCAAGAAGTAACTAATGGAACTTGGCACGGTAGGAAGAAGAGCTACGGCTAACGGCTTATTCTGCGAAGTAATACCTTATGGTGGTCCCGCAGGATACCATAGGAAAAGCCATAGAAGGAGGTTAGGGTTTTAGTCGGTATGGTGGAACCACGAGTCCGACACATCGAGTGTAACTGCATTTCCCCCCTCATAAAAAAAAATTAAAAAACACACACACACACACACACAGCGGATGTGGGACACTTCCACTAAGGGACGGTGGACACACCGGTTGATTCCCGACATGAAGAAATGGGTGAACCGATCACACGGGGAACTCAACTTTTGCATTGCGCAGGTGCTCTCCGGACACGGGTGTTTCCGGAAGTACCTGCATAACTTTAAATATGCGGATGCCCCGAATTGCCCATTGTGCAAAGGAGTGGACGTGAATGCTGAGCATGTATTCTTAGAGTGTCCACGCTTCAGCAATTCTCGATGCACAATTGAGGACCAGCTCGGTAAACGCCTCACACCGAACAGCCTGATGCAACTGATGTTGTCATCAGAGACCGCGTGGAAAGCAGTAGGTGCCTATGCAGCGGTCGTCATGAAGGAGTTGCGCCGTGCAGAGCGCGAGCGGAAAAAGTCAGACGCATTGACAGATCTGGAGTAAGCGAATGACGGGAACTCCCAACCCACTCAAAACACTCAGAAGGGAATGGGAGAATAACATCACTTGGTTTAGTTAGAGGAAGAGCTACGGCTAATGGCCTCTCCCGCGAAGTAGTGTGTACCGGTGGTGCCGCGGGAGAATCAAAAGGCCACGGACGGAGGTTAGGGTTTTAGTCGGTATGGCAGCTTGCTCGCGAGTCCGACACTCTGTGCGTAAATGCATTTCCCCCCTCAACGGGAAAAAAACACACACACACACACACACACACACCTGTGTTTTCGCGAACTTTCACACCCGGGCTAAATCGGCGATCGACCCAACGCGCTTGCATCACCGACTACATAGAGCGTTTGCTCATTTCTTAATTTATCACAACAGCTCGCGACGCTTCCTCGACTTGAACTGATTTCTAGAGGCTAATGAGGAGCAGTAGCACGCTGTTGCGCTGCTCCCCAAACCCCTAGGTCAGCACTTTTGCACGTGTGTATGACTCATCGTCGCGAGAGAGAAAACAATTGAGATCGAGACATAGACGGTTGAAATGAATAGCTTGCACGGAGATAGTGCTCGTGAGAATGAAGACAAAATTTATTATAGTATCCAGAATAAATATTGAATTATCGATCGTCCCCGGCATGAATAACTGCCACACGTAATAAATTATTTGTTAAAAATACGAGATATCACATGTTTGATGTTTCACGCGCGACTGTTGGAAAATAACTAAACTCTAACTAACAACGAAATTATTTAGCAGCTCCTCAGGTCTCTTTCTGAACTATCCTAAAGTTTATTATGGTATTGTTTACACAAAGACGATTCAGCATTTTTGCAGAATATACGATATCCTGCATACCGCAACGATGCGTCATATACGGATCATTGCACGGGACGAGCGCTCGGATCGTCACGTACCTATATGACTAATGTCAAAATATTGTCTAGATACAACAGAGCTCGTTCGCGCGTGCCGTATGCTATAACATAATTGGAGTTAATTTAATAATTGTATTTTTTAATTATTAGGATCTTACGCTACTATGCGTAAATATGTTTGTATATATATATATTGTGACGAGCTCGCTGTCCGTAAATTTCGTTCAAAAACCGTCAACGAGCTACCAGCCAAAAATCTCTCATGACGCCCCCCTTTGTTATTATTCTTCCATCTCGTTACCCTCAGGGCGCCAGGTATTCCTATCTCCCCGAAATACCAAGGGTATCGTCTATCTCTTCAATGCGATTCCGGCTTATACTCAGGAATTGGGGGGGGGGGGGGGGGGTCGAAGGGCGAGCAATTTTTTTTTTCTAAAATAACGGGTGAGCAAACTTCACGAGTCTTTTACAATTATATCAACATTTATTAATTCGATTTGCCCTCGGGCGATCTATACAACATACATCTCGTTCGTCTTAGTCTATTACGGTCTCCTCGTGTGCGAGTGAGGCGCAGCGGCTTTCCGGTTACGCCGGAAAGCACACCTGAGCACGCGGGGTTGCGAGGGGGGTGCGCGATGGACACCCTCCGCCACCTCACGCTCGATCTCGGGGGTTACACGAGAAATAGAAACTGCACCATGCGTGCCTACATTGTTTCTCCTGCCGTTCGTCCTTGACGTCGCGCAGCGTTCCTCGGCTCCTCTCCTCTCTTGCTCTCGCTTCTCGCAATCTCTCCGTCCGCCGATGGCTCAGCCTCGCCCGCTCTCTCTCGCACGCACGTAATCCTTCTTTATCCGCTCGTTCTTACACTCTGCTCGCTCCCTCTCACTCTCACTCTATCCTCACTCTCTCAACCGATATCCAACTTCTCTGTCCAATACTCTTTACTCTCCTTTCTTTTCGCGTTCCAAATCTTAACTCTCTTCCTCGCTATCTAACTTCTAACTCTGCTTCTCGATGACCAAAATCTCACTGTTTGTGCCATTCGCACTCCAAATCTTAACTAACTACTTATTCTCATTTTCCTCGCGCTCGCCACAGGCTCGCGCATTCTCCTCGCTCCCTTATTCCCCTATCGGCGAAGGTGGGGGGCTCTCTCGACGATCATCCATCTATCGCCGGCACAGCCATCTCTCTCTTCGTCGTTCCTCGGGCAGCGTCGCTCTCTCTCGTTCGTCCGTTACCGTCGACATTTCGCGGACCGCTCCCTGAAACCGACGAAATCCTCGCCGACAGTGTTGTTCTTTCTTCTCTCTCTTCACCACGGGAGCGAGGCGTCGCGACTCTGCTAGGTTACTCTCTCGCTCTAATATTCGTCTAGAATATTCTTCGACAGCGCGATGGCGAGGAGAGTACTGCCTCGTCACAATATATATATATATATATAAAGATAGAGCGAGCTTATGAAGGCATACGCTCTCAGGTAAGAACGAGAGAGAGAGAGAGAGATGATGATGATGATGATGATGATTTTTTATTATGCCCTAGCGAGCTATGGGGCAACAAGACAATACCGTAAATGCACAGACCGCAAATACGTACATCCAAATATACTATTTTAGGTCACATGATTTATACAGTAAAACCGAAAACTATATTATCAAAATTATAGCAAATCAATAGAATAACAACAAAACATTGAAGCAAAAAATGTAGGGAAATGTAAACAGTGGTCGCCGTGATATAACGATGGCAATAACAATGATACTTAATATAATAATAGTAATAATACGTAATGCATAGCGTCGTAATAGTGATAATAATAATGCGCGTTGCATAATGCGTAATATGGGAATAGTAATAGAGATAGTAATACAACTAGTAGTATTAGTGGAGCAGCAATAATTCACTTAACTAAAACAGCTTAGTTCAATTTGTTGATTAATTGTGGCTTCATCTGATGGCACATGTTAAGAACTAAGGAAGATGGTGGCCATGGACGCCACTTGCACGATCTGCCATTAGTGCGTTAGTGCATACAACCCGTTTCGTACTAGTGAGCCTGCCCCTCAGTTTCTAATAGATAATTGCGCAATCTGCCTTTAAATACATCGACGGACGTAGACGCACGAACATTCGTAGGTAAAGAGTGCCATAGGCGAGGACCAGAGACGCGGTAGGAACGATGGAACGTCGATGTACGGTGTATGGGAATGTCGAATGCGACAAGATCATCCCGCCTAGCCGACCGTCTAACACCCGGGGCTTCCCTTGGCAGGAGTTCACTAATATACTGCGGCACAGTAGAAAAGAGTGCACAGTACATTGACACGCCGAGGAAATACGTCCGCCGGCCCCTCACCGACAACCAGTTCAGCTGTCGTCGATATTCCGTTATCGATGCATCTCGGCGCAGATCGTATATAAACCGTATGCAGCAGTTTAATAGCCTTTCGAGTTTGCTGTTTAGGACCTCCGTGAGATCGAGGTATACGAGACAACAATAGTCAAAAAGGGGGAGAATAAGCGATGATACCAGCGTAATCCTCACGTCAGTACTTAATGAGCCCTTTTGAAATTTCAGCTTGTGCAGCACACTGTGCACTTTTTGGGAAACAGCAGCCACCTGACTGTTCCACGATAAATCAGAACTTATCACTATACCCAGGTTTCGTGCCTCGATCACATATGGAATTTTAAGGGCACCGAGATTGATAGAAGGGACCTCATCAAGATTTATTTCAGAGACATAGGCCCTACTCCCGAGGATTAGCGCCTTAGATTTGTCAATATTAAGCGATAGCCCATTTCGATATGCGAAATCGGCGACGATTTCTACATCTTGTCTCATCCTGGCGATCGCAGAGTTAAGCTCCGAAGGAAAGCATTGCAGATAGATCTGTGTGTCATCGGCAAATATGATATGGTCACAGTACTGCAAGTTTGTGCCAATATCGTTTATGTACATGGTGAATAGCAGCGGTCCAAGGACCGAGCCTTGTGGCACCCCTGCAGACAGATGAATTTCCTCTGAGAACCCGCCCTCGCCATCAGATACGACCTGAGATCTCCCCGATAGGTATGAGTAAAACCATTTTAGAACGGCGTCCGATAGACCCGCCAATCTCATCTTTCTCAGGAGGTTGTAGTGTGGAACTGTGTCAAACGCCTTGCTAAAGTCGAAGAGGACAAGGATGGTTACCATTCTCTCATCGACGCCTCGCCGGATGTCATCGGTGATTCTCAACAAGGCCGTTTGAGTGCTGAATGCCTTTCTGTAAGCGGACTGCCTATGGTCCCAAAAATTTCTGGCTACCAGATACCCCGAAATCTGGTCAAAGATTATCCGTTCGAACGACTTGGAGAGCTCGGGTAAGATGGCTATGGGTCGCGTGTCATTAGGTGTTCGAGGCAACTTCACTTTTAGAAGCGGACGAATGTGCGCCGTCTTCCACTGATGAGGAAAGTGAGAGAGCCGCATTGACGTGTTGAATATCCTCGCTAAGTGCATGCACAATACAGGTAACGACTTAGCGATAGAAAATTTTGAAACGCCATCAGGGCCAGCCCGGAGGGAAGTCGACTCTGACCTGCGTAAATATCCAAGAACGACCGTTTCTGAGACTTCAGCGAACGAAAAAGGAGTGCCAACGCTCGGGTTTTCACTCAGAATAGTCAGTAATTGATCGTCAGTGATGGGAGACAAAGAACCGGAGATAGAACCGTAGTGTGCGTTTAGCTCATCAGGTCCAAAGAAATTGAGCGGAGAGGAGAGTGGCGCCTTAACAAGACCCAAGTGTCGTAACTCAGACCACATCCTCTTCGGATCTTTTATCGAGTTAAATTTAGATTGAAAAAACGCATTCTTAGCCATCCTGACTTCCGTAGAGACTTGGTCACGAAACAACCTGTATGTCAAAAAACCCGATGCACTATTAGCCCTTCTCGCTTGTTTGTAGAGAACATTCTTTCGTCGGATGTTTTGCCTAAGTACATCCGTAAGCCACGGAGTTGGGTGCTTTTTAGCTGTGAAAACACTGACCGGAGCATGCTTGTCAAGCGCCCTGCAGAGCGACTGGGTGATCGCCGCTAACTGCGCCTCAAGCTGCTCGGAGGTGGAGATGACCAGCGAGTCATTTGCCGACACCATGGACAACTCAGAGCTAATGGTAGCCCGAAACTCAGCCTCATCAAAATTGGAAAGGTTCCGCTTGGCAATTCGACGAGGAGCCTCTTTTGGCATGCTCAACGCGTATTGAACAGAAAGCAGATCATGACCTGCAATGAAGGGAGCCGAAGATTTGTGGAATGAGACAAGCTTATCTCCATCATCTACAATAGCCACATCGAGCCACGAGTCACTGTGAGAGGTATGATACGTGGCGTCTGACGGCACAAGAAACAGAGAATGAGAGACAATAAAATTTCGAAGATAATTGGGCGCGTAGTCATTTAGGAGTAGATTGCAGTTGAAATCACCAACAATCACAATATTTTTATAAAGATGAGCCAATCGACAAAAACTCGCCTCAAAATTGTGTAGAAGCTGGCCCTTAGGCCTCCTGTATAATGACGTAAAAAACAGCAATTCGCCACTGGGCAGTTCAATTTGAAGCATGATGTACTCAGGAGCATTCAGACAAAGATTCGGGGAGGTGTCAAGCACCTTGACTATGAGAGAGAGAGAGAGAGAGAGCGCGCGAGGTAACGAAGAGGAGAGACCACTGACAGCATATACGACTCGTGGCGTATGTCGCCCCGTACCGTTCACCACCACCTCGCCTATACTGTAGATCAGATGGCTCGCGCTCTGTCTCTCTCTCTATCTCTTAAATGTGCTGTACGTATGAGAGAGAAAGAGCTATAGAGGTCTCTATATTAAAACAGAGACCGTGCTACAGGCTGCTTCTTTTATTTTCTTTATTCACGAATAAATATCGTTTTAACCAAACCGAACAACTGCGTAATCTTTTCGATTATTATGAATAATATATATATATAAATGGGTCGCCGCACATCAAACAGGGTAACCACCAGAATTTTTATTTTCACACTTTTGATTCTTTTCAGTACACAACGAAAAATTCTTTGTGGTAAACTGTGAGATTTTAATTACCCGCTCAAAACACACCGGTTTTTCAAAAAACACCTCTTTTTGAAAATTAAGATAGGATGCTCTATATGTATTTACGGACACCCGGAAGTACTCAAAACAAGCAGCTGTACAGATTTATTTAAATAATGAATAAACACGTACACCTATATATGTATAAAGATGGCCTGTCTAGACTAGCCGTCTTTATGAGTGATCTAACGATTCGTGAAACCGATACCCCTGCACGTTTTACACAAGACGTTTGTCTCGCTACTTTGATCAAAAATGCATACAAATCAAATATGGGTGTAAGACTATCTTTTATACTTCTCTTTTGATATAGAAGTTACAGTCTCAACCGAGCAGTGTAACAGAGCGTTATATTTTATTGTGTAATGATGGCAGATCGTGCTCTTCGCAAATGTATTCGCGTTTTTTTACGTTTTGTAAAATTACATAGTGTGCAGATACGTCGTCGCTGTGATGCTCAGTGGTGTTATGAGCTAAGACATTTATGGGGCGATAGACTCGTTAACCGCTTGAAATATCTTATATGGTGGGCGCCCCTGCGCAGTATAGTGATAGCTTATAACAGGGGTATAATGCAGGGTCGGAGTGTGTTAACATGTGTGTATGAAGAGCTACAGAGGCGCAGTCTTCAAGGATCTCAGAGCGTCCGCGCTATTGTAGATGAAATTAGGGGTAAGTACTCTTTTACATGGTTTTAAAAAGAACTATATTTTTATAATAAAAATGGTGCAATAGGTTATCAACAATTTTTGGACGCGTCGAGCGATGAAGAAGCCTCTCTCATAGAAGCTACACGCATTGTAGAATATCAGGAGGCAACTACAGCCGATGGTGGATATTGAAAATTTCGATTTAATTGAACTTCCAATTTAAAAGCTTATTTTTCTAAAATTTATAATGATTATTGTTTAAAATTAACATGCCCTGCTGGAGAAATAGAAAACCTCGCCAGTCTGCCGGACCTATGTCAAAGACCAAAAAACAGCGAAATAATTCAAAAGAACGACACCGGTAGTGGGGATGAGACACCACACCCTGCCGAAGAAGAAAGAGAACCGATTGCAGGACCTTCAGGCCTGTGTCTAAGAACCGAAGATCGCGACGTTATTAAAGGAAATAACACCGATAGTATCGACGAGGACGATCCATATGCCGTTACTCCTGATAACGGCAATCAAAACTACAGACACGAGCAAGAAGAAGAAGAAGAACAAGTGTTAAGACCGTATTTAGGGCCTAATGTTTTATATTAAGTTGTTATTTAAAGTCGAGGGTCAGGGGCCTCGACTTGTGGGTTCCGTCACTCTTTGAAGCGGCGTAACGCACCTCACCTGGTTCTGTGTGTGTGTGCGTCTCCGATCTGCTGACGTCGGCGGATTGCTGGGATCGTTGGGAAGGTCGGTTGCGCCGGCCTTCTAGGCAGTAGAAATAACGCTCAAGATGGCTTCAATGGTTTATTACTCGCACAAGCAACCGCGCTCGTAGTGGCGTATACAGATTAACGCTCGTCGCTGCCACTACGATGCCGAGGTTTCGCTGAGTCGGCAGAAGTCGAGCGGGTAGAGTACAATTGGACTCGCCGGACTCATACACGCACACACCGTTACAAAAATATTACGATTCTCGGTTAATACTACAATGGCTCTCCGGAACCCCACGGTTACGCTCACGAGGACTCTAAGTACGTGAAGCGTACACACCACTAAGGCACTGGTACCGGTTGACCACTGTCTGTTAAGACTGAGAGATTCGTTAAGACTGATTAAAGTTTGGTCTGTCCGGACCCTCGTTGCCTTGGGGAAGGAGCTCGTGGGGGTTACCGGGAACGATATGTCGGTCGTCGATTGGGAAGTTGATTTGTCAATCGGGTCAACTTCTCAATCGGCAGTTGTATTTCGAGAAGGGCTCGCGGGGCCGTTGCATTTTGGGAAAACATTGTGGGCCGCGCTGACCGTGTGGCGCGTGGCCGGTGTTGCGGCGATCGCTTCGGTGAAGCCGAAGTGTGCTGCTGAGGCGGCGATTTGGGCGATTTCCACACGGAGTTGACCGCCGGCGTGGAAGGCGCTCATCGCGCTGTGGAAAAGTACGGGTTGCGAAATCTGGCCGTTGCCAGGTCGATCGATCCGTAACAGCCCTCCCTTCCTAGATGGAACGTGGTACCCGTGGTCCACGCTTCCCGTGCTCTTGTGGAAACCCGGGTTGATGCGGCAGAGATGAAGCTTTTCGGTGGTGAAATCAAAATTATATCGGCTGATCTTTGGAAAGAAAAATTTTGAATAAAGAACAAAAATAAGGATGGTAACATTTTTTTTTTTTTTTTTTTTTATTTTTTTTATTTCCACGCTGGCCTGGCCTTGGGCGGTCGGCCTCGTTTTTTCGGGGGCGCCGGGGTGGGTATGGTGCTCCCTTCTACATGGGCCGGTTTCAGCTTGTCCATGTGTGTTAGGTCTAGGCGACCGTTGCCCTTGTCGATCAGCGCGGTATTTCCATCGAGGACCTTTGCGACACGGTAGGGCCCGTTGTAGTAAGGTTCGAACTTTTGCTGCTTCGGTTCACGCAGAGCGTAGACGAGGTCCTCGGGGTGGTAGGGTACTGCGTTTAAGGTTTTGTCGTGTCGCACCTTTGCTGCGTTTTTGCTTTTGTTGAGATTGTTGTCACCTATCTCGGCCAATTCATCGAGCCTTCTTGCCAAGTTTGCCACGTATCCTGTCGCTGTTGGTAGGTCTTGTTTCAGCGGTGGCGTGGACGGCGTCTTCATGAGTTTGCCGTACGCCATCTCGTATGGCGTGAATTTCGTTGACTCATGCACGGTGGCATTGTATGACTGTGTGGCGTATGGAAGGAGGTCGTCCCACTCGGCGTCCTTGCTGATGTAATGTTTTATATAATCTGCGATTCCTTGGTGGTTGCGCTCCAAGGATCCGTTGCTCTGCGGGTGATAGGTGGTGGCCTTCACATGGTGAATGTTTTTTTCTTTTAGGAAGTCTTCCATGCGAGTGCTGACGAAGCACTTACCGTTGTCGCTGAGAATGTGTAGCGGCGTCCCGTGGACAGTGAAATACTCGCGGTCGAGCGTCTTTATGACCGTGGACGATTTCATGTCGGGGAGGGCGAAGGCTCTTGTGAATTTTGTCAACAGATCGATCGTTGTGAGAGCGAATCTATTGCCCTTTTTCGTGAGTGGCAATGGCCCTAAGATGTCGATCGCAATTTTCTCCCATGCTGCCACCGGTGTATCGGTGATGATCATCGGCTCTCTTGTTTTTATTCGTACGAGCTTGTGCTGTTGACAGCTATGGCAGCATCGAACGGCGTCTTGAACGTCCTTTTTCATCCCTTTCCAATGGTACCTTTGGCGTAGGCGCTCGTAGGTTTTCCGAGCGCCCTTATGGCCTCCGATATGGTCGGTGTGCCATTGTTTGATGATGTCGAGGCGTTCTGGGGCCGGAGGTGTCTCGATCCTTCCCGTGCATATGGCGATTCTGCAGTCGATCTCGGAGAGAGTTTCTTCGAGTATCCGCTGGAGCGTGGATGGAGATATTTCGTCATGTCCGTCTCCGTGCGATGCGATGCGAAGGTCACGAGCTCCGTTGGCCTTGATGTATCGGCGAAGGGCCTGCATAGCCTCTTTGAGTTCGTCGAAGGTCATCTTCCGATAGTAGGTTTCGGTGGCGGCGATACTTAGGACCTTCGAGTTTTGGAAGTTACTGGATGCCACGTTTGTTTCCTTGAGTTCCCGTTTTAGCTCCTCGGTGTTGATATAGCCGAGGTCGTGGAGCTGTTTTCCCACGGGCGTGGTCAGTATTCCATCCTTCGATACGATGTGCACGACGGTTCCTCGGCTGGCTGTAAGCGGGCCTGATTTTATGCTGATTTGGCAGCGAGGTGTCGGCCTGACTTCCGCGTCTGAATCGCTGTGTTCAGAGTCGCTGTCGGAGAGGCTGAGTTCTTCGTCCTCCGAAGATGACGATGAGGACGAGTCCGATGATGACGAGGAGTAGATATCGACCGATTTCTCTGTGCCCTTTTCGGAAGTTTGGATCGCAGTGTCCGTTTCCTTGACGGGTTCCGTGAATGGCAGTGAGATCCGTGCCTTGCGAGGTGTAGAGCCGTACGCGGGTTGCTCGCCCTTCGTTGGCGTCGGCATTAAGGATATCCTGTTTTGTACGGTAGGTTCCTTAGGTTGCTGTTTGGCGCAATTTCCGCTGATATGACTGTCGTCGGTAGTTGCAGCGCGGCTGAGTAACCTGGTGATTCGCTGCGACGTTTCCGGACTATCGCAATACTCCCTTTCTATGATCCCGGCTTGCTGCAGGGTGAGTTCGGCGTTGCTGCAAATTGAATCATCGTCGAGTACCGAACTCAGGTCGTGCGATGTGTTTCGGATGGGTGGAAGGTTGCCGGATAACCTGCGTAGGCGGCCCTTTGCTTCTTCCAAGGACAATTGATTCGTGCCATGTTGATATGCCATCGACGTGTCGAATCGATAGCCGCGAGGATCAGATTGCGTCGACGTATCAAGTTCGGAGGTAGTATCGCACGATTTTTCCGCTGACTCGTTAATGGCATCGAGCTCCGGGGTCGGCAACATGCTTTCGCGTCGAGTATTATTTTCGACGGATTCGACCTCGTCATCGGAGGCTTCCGAGAAACTCGGGTCCGCGTATGTAGCTTTGGTGGCTGCGCGGCCTCGGTCGCGTATTCGTCCTGCGATTGTACTCTCTTCGAGTCTTGGCGGGTTCGAACCTCCCTTCCCGGAATTTGCACTCTCCTTTGGTACGACCGGAAACGCGGAGGCTGGATTCCGCGAAAGAGCATCGGCATTCAAGTTGGTTTTACCTTTTTTGTAAGCAACTTGGTACTCATATTCTTCCAACTGCAGCCTCCATCGGATCAGCCTTGAGGAAGGGTCCTTTACTGAATGTAGCCAAACAAGGGGCTGATGATCTGTTACGAGAGTGAATTTTCGGCCGTATAAATAGGGGCGAAAATATTTCACCGCGTAGACCATCGCTAGGCATTCTTTCTCGGTTGTGGTATAGTTCCTTTCGGCTGAGTTCAGCACTCTGCTGGCATACTGAACTGGCAGGTCTTGGCCTGGTTTTTCTCCCTGACTCAGCACGGCTCCTATTGCGACGTCCGAGGCGTCTGTTGTCAAAATAAATGCTCTTTTAAAGTCGGGATATTGCAATAGAGGCGCGGTGCATAGAGTGTCACGAAGATCCTCGAAACTGGACTGTGTTTCCCTGGTCCATTCGAACTTTGTTGTCTTCTTCGTGAGTTCAGAGAGTGGCTTTGCTCGGCCTGAGAAATTCGGAATGAATTTCCGGTAATAACCAGCGAGACCATGGAACTCTCGCACATTCCTCGGTGTTTTTGGTAGGGGAAAATTCTTCACGGCGATCAGTTTTTTTGTGTCCGGTTTCACCCCGTTTTTGCTCAGGATGTGTCCCAGATAGTTGACCTCTTTACGCAGGAACTCGCATTTATCGAGTTGCAGGGTCAATCCGCTCCTTCGCAGGCGTTCGAACAGCCGGTTGACCTTCGTACGGTGTTCTTGAAGGGATGTCGAGAATATTACGATGTCATCTAGGTATACGAATAGCTCCGTACCCGTTAATCCCGTCAAGACATTGTCCATTAGCCGTTGGAAGGTAGCGGGTGCATTCTTTAGTCCGAACGGCATCCGTGCGAATTCGTAATGACCTCGAGGGGTCGTGAACGCCGTTTTCGGCTGGTCTTTCTCCGCGACTCTGATCTGGTGAAACCCGCTAGCCAGATCGAAGATTGAAAAATATTTCGCTCCCCCGAGGCGGTCCAGAATTTCGGTGATGTTCGGCAGAGGGTAACTGTCGCCGACAGTTTTCTCATTTAGCTGCCGATAATCGATCACCATCCTCCACCTTTTATTCCCTTGAGAATCGGCCTTTTTGGGGACGATCCACAGAGGAGAATTGTAGGGGGAGTGCGATGGTTTGATAATTTTATTATCGAGAAGGCCTTTAATTTGCCTTCCGATTTCCTCCTGATGCACCCTCGGGTACCGATACTGTTTAGTATGGACCGGAGTATCGTCGACGGTCGGGATCACATGCTTTACCGCGGTTGATCCCCTTAACTCGTCGCCGGGCAGGTGGAAAACGTCCGAATTATGTTTCACGAGGTCACGGACGTGTTTACGCTCTAGGCTATTCAAGTGGTCAAAACGCAAGCTCTGCAGAATTGTACTCACTCGTTGTTGTTTGGAGGTGACGGGTGCCGCGCGTCGTTCGTCGTCGGCGTCGGACAGCGGCCCGGATCCGATTTCGTATGGCTCGAGTTCCTGAGCCGGTATTTCGAAATCGACGGCGTCCCTGTGTGTGTTGGTCGCAATGGCATAACAAGTGCCGTTGCGATTCGTCACTACAGCTTCACCGATGTGTACGTGAGGACCGAGCTCGATGCGTCGCAGATATCCGTCGTACACATTTGAGTTTCGCAGTTTCAGCGCGATTTGCTGCCTGCTTCGTCCCTCGAGGTGCACCTTGACCGTCTCTGCTTCGTCGAGAGCGGGTTCGAGTTCGCGGCAATTACAGAAGGGTATCGGGTTGATCGGCTCGCTCGCGGTGACCAATGTACAGTGGTTGTACGAGATTTCGGCCTTCTGATCGTGGAGGAACGGAGCCCCCAGGAGTCCGTCAGATCGCGGTAACCGTTCCCCATTAAATACATGGAAAACCGCGTGTGCCTTCCTTATCTCGAGAGCGATAGTTCCCAGCGTTTTTATCGCGTGAGGAACCACGCCTCTGATTGAACGCGTGTCGCTGGTATCGACCTCGAGATCTTCGTCAAGGGCGCCGACGTGGATGAGGTTCAGGGACGAACCTCCGTCTAAGATGAATTCGGCGTAGCCCTTTCGGAATTGCGGCGATTCCACCTTGATCCTCGCGGGGGGAACCTCTTTGAGGAGGCATTGTGGTCCTCGCGAGGGAGCAATCGCACGCTTCTCCTCGGCTCTGCGGTGCTCGGGGTTCGCTCGCCGATTTCTTCTTGTGCGCTCGTCCGGCGGTTTGCCGGGCGAGCGCCCTTGAAGTTTAAATGCTCGTTGGAGTTGGCGGATGGCGTTCTCGGGGGTTCCCGAGGAGGTGGCGACCGCCGTTTCCATCGAGATTGCGGCGGTTCTGCCGGAGTTTTCTTGCAATGCGGGCACGGCCTCTCGGTCTCGATCTCGTGATATTTCGGCGCGTAGGACGAATATACTCGCCGATCATCGTCGCCAGGGTGTCTTGTGTCCGTGACATAGATTCTCCTGGGTTCCTTTTCGTCCTCGCCGGAGGACGACTCCGATGAGCTGGAGTCGTCACTGTCAGAGGATTGTGAGGAGCTTTCGGGCGATGATCGTCTCCGTCGCGACTTTTTTTTCGAATGCGAGCTCTTCTTGTGCGACCTGCGGGTTTTTTTTCCTTCCGCGCTGCTCTGGAAGCGTCGGCGGTTACGCCGCGCTCGCTCCTCCTCGACGACGAGGTCGAAGGCGGAGTCGAGGGTTGTCGGGTTCTGGAGTCGCACTTCGTACCGGATATCGGACGGCAATCCCCTCAGGAAATTTGTAAGCGCCGTTCGGTCGAGATTGTCGAGGTCAGTTCTGGCCTCCGCGATCGTGCGATCACCTCGGGTCGCACCGCGTGCCTTTTTGACGAGCTTAGCGGCTCGCGTGACGTAATCGCTCACGGACTCGTCATGCCGGAGTTCCAGCCGGTGGAGCTCGGTAACATACAAGTCAGCATGTTTTCCCGGCGCGAACTTGGCCTTGAGGTGTTTTACTAAGGCGTTCAGGGTCTCTAAGGTTCTACCTTCTATCGAGTCCCTGGCGGCTCCGTGAAGCTTCGACTTCACGCCCTTTAGGAAATCCGCTTCGTCGGCAGGGTTGAGTAGTTGATACTCATCTGCCACCCTTTGAAGGAACGAAGACAGCGATTTCCTCCTACCGTCGAAGGTCGGGAGGGCGCGCACTGCTTCGCGGATTTCTCGGCGTCGGTTCTCGAGCGTCGTCTGCTCTAGGAGCGACGTTAAGAGTTCCGCCATTGAGAATAGGGGTTATGGTTTGTTATAGGAACCTAGGTGAGTTGGTGGACAGATTATCCCACTTCTGACACCAGTTGTTAAGACCGTATTTAGGGCCTAATGTTTTATATTAAGTTGTTATTTAAAGTCGAGGGTCAGGGGCCTCGACTTGTGGGTTCCGTCACTCTTTGAAGCGGCGTAACGCACCTCACCTGGTTCTGTGTGTGTGTGCGTCTCCGATCTGCTGACGTCGGCGGATTGCTGGGATCGTTGGGAAGGTCGGTTGCGCCGGCCTTCTAGGCAGTAGAAATAACGCTCAAGATGGCTTCAATGGTTTATTACTCGCACAAGCAACCGCGCTCGTAGTGGCGTATACAGATTAACGCTCGTCGCTGCCACTACGATGCCGAGGTTTCGCTGAGTCGGCAGAAGTCGAGCGGGTAGAGTACAATTGGACTCGCCGGACTCATACACGCACACACCGTTACAAAAATATTACGATTCTCGGTTAATACTACAATGGCTCTCCGGAACCCCACGGTTACGCTCACGAGGACTCTAAGTACGTGAAGCGTACACACCACTAAGGCACTGGTACCGGTTGACCACTGTCTGTTAAGACTGAGAGATTCGTTAAGACTGATTAAAGTTTGGTCTGTCCGGACCCTCGTTGCCTTGGGGAAGGAGCTCGTGGGGGTTACCGGGAACGATATGTCGGTCGTCGATTGGGAAGTTGATTTGTCAATCGGGTCAACTTCTCAATCGGCAGTTGTATTTCGAGAAGGGCTCGCGGGGCCGTTGCATTTTGGGAAAACATTGTGGGCCGCGCTGACCGTGTGGCGCGTGGCCGGTGTTGCGGCGATCGCTTCGGTGAAGCCGAAGTGTGCTGCTGAGGCGGCGATTTGGGCGATTTCCACACGGAGTTGACCGCCGGCGTGGAAGGCGCTCATCGCGCTGTGGAAAAGTACGGGTTGCGAAATCTGGCCGTTGCCAGGTCGATCGATCCGTAACACAAGGTACATTAAAGTCGTAATATATATTTCTAGACCGTCTAAACTTTAAACCTCTTACACAGTTCTTTTATTACAGATATACAAACGGGTGCAGGGCGAAAGCGTAAGACAGCGGGGACCCAGGTGTTTGGGGATGTGCAACCGCCTGGTGATAGAATCGTTATCATACACGACACAGATCGTTACTTTAGGCGTTTTCAGCTACGCGGTCGTGAGACGACGATGCGTATCCGTCAGCCGCCCCCAGGAGTGGGTGTAACAGCACGGCTCGAGGGGGCACTCCGCGACCTTTTAACGCATCTCACGAGATGTTGTGACGGTGGTGGCTATGCAGGAATCTCGTTCACAGCGAATAGCCTAGCACACGGTCCTGTTTGGCTTTCATTTCGACCGGTTCGCGACTATACATTCGAGGATGTTTGGCAATTAATAACAAGTGTTGCTCAAAGTACAACGTCTATGAACATTGATGATTCCTTTAATATGAAAACGTGTATTGTTAAAGGCGTGGAGGGCCGCGGGCGAAAAGGTTTAACACACGAGGGTGTCGCTAAGAAATCTATTTTAACGATTCGAAACACCGACAATCTGTGCTTACCACGATCGCTTTTAGCAGCGCTAGCATATGCCGAGAGGGGTGAGATACGTACGGGGTCTTTACACAACAGGTGGCAGCTTATAAGACAAATAATGGGTCAGTCCAAAAAGAAGCAGCGCTTGAGCTTACGAGAAACGCCCATATTAACGTACCACGCGGCGGTTGCACAATGCGTGAAATTGCTTTGTATCAAGATTATTTAGCTCAATCGGGGATTGCGATCATGGTTTTTGAATTTTTGACGTTGGGCCGACGCGAGGCACCCTTATTTGACGGTACACAGGTGGTTGCAGCTATCGCTGGCTCGGTTCAACACACATTATATATTTTGTATTACGAGCGATCACACCACTTTCAACCTATTTTAAATCTACGAGGTGCAGTGGGTAGCTTAAACTTCTGTGTAACTTGTAATGCCCGTTTTCGATGTAACCATAGATGCTTAAAAAAGAAATGTCCCCGTTGTCTTCAAACACCGGCATGCGAGACAGTCGGTACAATCAGGTGCGAAAGCTGTAATCGTGATTTCTTTGGCGAGAGGTGTCTACAAAATCATAGAGTTGTCGCAATCGGCCGTAGACGTCGTGTAAAAACTGTATGCGAGTCTCTTAAACGCTGTCGTAATTGTTTTCGCTCTATCAGACCTTTGGAAAAGAAGAGTTATGCATGTGGCGTGGGCTTTTGTAAAACATGCAAATCGCGCCAGCCTTATAATCATTTGTGTTTTATGATGCCTGTTCGCGCTATTAATACATCAAAAGAGAACATATTTATTTTTTATGATTTTGAAACACAATAGTGTGCATCTGTGAAAGGTGATCCTTCCGTGCGTATTCACGAACCAAATCTTTGTGTGGCTCAACGCGTATGCACACGTTGCTGCGACAATGAAGCCATAAATGAGCCGTGCGAGTATTGCGCCGTTCACGAGTTTATATTTCGGACGAACCCTGTGTGTCAGCTTGTAGAGCTAGGCATGAAAACTATTCCGGGTTTCTCACACATATTTTTAATAGCCCATAACGCAGGCGGCTTCGATGCACAGTTCATCCTACGTTATTTAATAGAAGAGAAAAAAACACAGCTACCCTCTTTAATAATGAACGGTACTAAAATTATTACAATGCGCGTTGGAAAAATCGTATTTCTCGATAGTTTGCATTACTTCCACATGCCTCTGAGTTCGTTACCAAAAGCCTTCGGTCTAAGGACTGCTCTTGCTAAAGCATCGTTCCCCCATTTATTTAACAGGCCTGAAAATCAAAATTATATCGGTCCGTTACCTACCATAGACCACTATTCTCCTGATACGATGCGCGTGGAAGAACGCGAGCGTTTTTCTGCATGGTATAATGATCTAAAGAATGCCAATTACGTGTTCGATTTTTCAAAAGAAATTACAAGCTACTGCAAGAACGATGTCACGATATTAAGACAGGCTTGTGTCGTTTTCCGACAGATGTTCATGGACCGTTGCGATGTTCTATCCGTTTAGCGAAAATACAACAATAGCGTCGGCCTGTTTTCAAATTTTTCGAAAAAACTTCTTGAAAAGTAACACTATCGGCATTATACCTACGGGCGGTTACAGATGGGCTCATAATCAGTCAAAAAAAAGCGATTTCGTGGCTCGTGTGGATGGAACGTTCTTTAGATCATCATATCATTCACGCAGGACGCTCGCGCGAATTTAAACTGCCCCAAAACTTAATGGTAGACGGTTAGTATGAAACAGACGGCGCGACTCATGTATTACAGTTTCATGGCTGTTATTGGCACGGATGCGCGTCTTATTTCGCCGTAAATAGGGACTGCAAACAGAGTGACGGTACGACAATGGACGAGCGTCTTGAGCGAACAAACGCCATAGCGCACAGAATCCGGTCAAGCGGCTATACGTTAACAGAAATTTGGGAGTGCGCGTATGATCGCATGATAAAAGCAGATATAGAAATGCGTAATTTTGTGCATGATCATGCTCGAGTAAAATTAGATCCTCTCGATCCACGCGATGCATTTTTCGGTGGTCGTACAGAAAACATGGTCACGTTATACGACGTAAAAGGCGGGGAGCAGATACGGTATGTTGACGTCTGCTCATTGTATCCGTATGTCTGCAAATATGGCAAATACCCTATAGGGCACCCTACAATGTACGTCGGTGACGAGTGTATGGAGTTAACAGGAGTCGAAAACACGGATCTTTCGCGCATCGAGGGTCTTGTTAAATGTACGGTGCTACCCCCGCGAAATCTTTACCATCCCGTGTTACCGTTGCGTATGCATCACCGTTTATTATTCGGACTGTGCCGTAGCTGTTGCGAAACAATGAGTCAAGACGCGTGCCCCCATGAAGACCCTGCTGAGAGGTCGTTCACAGGTACCTGGGTAGTAGATGAAGTTCGGAAAACCGTCATGTGTGGTTATAAAGTATTAAACGTGAGTGAAATCTGGCGGTATGAGATAACGCAGTATAACCGTGATACACAGGACGGGGGCCTTTTTGTTGAATATATCAACACGTTTCTTAAAATCAAACAAGAGGCCAGCGGCTCGCCCGAGAACTGTGTAGAAGACGAGACAGCTCAAGACAATTATATAGCTTCTTTCAAGGCCTCCGAAGGAATTGATCTATGTCGCACAGCTATAGCAAAAAACCCAGGTCTGCGCTCGGTAGCTAAACTGTGTCTTAATTCATTTTGGGGTAAATTTGGGCAGCGTGAAAATTTACCTAAAACCGAAATAGTGTCGACCCGTAAAAAACTTATGGAGCTACTGAACAGCTCTGAGCACGATATCACGGGCATACTACCTGCTAATTATCGCGTATTGTATATTAATTACACAAAAACCGAAGACGCTGTTGTACCGTCTAATATAGCAAACGCTGTAATTGCTGCATATACAACAGCTCAGGCTCGGCTGAAACTTTACTCTTATCTCGAACTGTTGGGTGAACGCACATTGTATTGCGACACCGATTCCGTTATTTACACAACGAAAAACGATCCTAAAGAGTACGAACCGCCTACGGGTCAGCTTCTCGGTGATCTAACGGATGAGCTAAGCTCGTACGGTACCGGTAGCTATATTAGATCTTTCGTTTCGGGCGGTCCAAAATTTTATTAATTCATAGTTCATACCCCTGGTGGTGTAGAAAGCGAGGTTTGTAAAGTTAAAGGAATAACTTTTAATTATGCAAACACCTCTCTGATAAATTACAGATCGATACGTTCATTCATAATAGGCGAGAGAGAGGATCCAATTGTTTTAAGATTTGCTTCAATACGACGCACGCCGTTCCACCAGGTTGTTACACGGCCCGAAACGAAATCATGTATGCCGTTGAGCGTCAAGCGGCGACGTAATGGTGAATACGGTTCGCTCCCTTATGGCTACAGAGTTTAACATCATAAAATATTGTTGTTATTGTAAAATATTGTTATTATTGTAACACATTGTTATTATTGTAAACATTTATGGTATTATTGCAAAAGAAAAATCCGTATACACATGACGTGTGCTTTATATTCACTGTTGTAAAGAAAATACATTCATTCGTGCAGATGGATACACGGTGGAAGCATCCTTGGACCTCCATGATCTGTGGCCCCACGGGCTGTGGTAAAACTTATATTGTAAAAAAGTTTTTGAAATTCATTTCGCAAATGAATAGTGAGCCGTTCGAGAGAATTATTTTCTATTATTCCGAATGGCAACCAGCATACACAGAGTATGGTAAGTCGATAGAATTTCATGAAGGTCTGCCTCAGAGTGCCGATTACGCGAACGATCCGCGTGCAAAGCTCATAATAATCGACGATTTGATGCGCGAGGCGTCGAACAACAGCGTTGTAGACCTTTTCACCAAAGGTAGTCATCATAAAAATCTGAGTGTTATTTTTATTACTCAAAATTTGTTCCATCAAGGACACGGTCAGCGCGATATTTTATTGAACGCCAATTATATTGTTATCTTCAAAAATCCTCGTGATCGAGCCCAAATTCAGCATCTCGCGCGTCAGGTATATCCGGAAAACCCCCGATTTCTACAAGAGGCCTATCACGATGCAACGTCCAAACCGCATGGTTATTTCTTACTTGATTTGAAACAATCGGCACCTGATAACTGTAGATACCGGACTTGTATTTTCCCCAACGATACCCATCATTTTGTGTACATACCACGGAAAAAGTTAAAAAGCAATATCGGCACATGTGAATTACCAGTTCAACGTGTGTAATGGCGACTAAAGCATCGCCGCGTCACGAAAAATATATATCTATATTGAGCGCCCTTCAACAATCCAGTACAACGCATCGTGCATCTCACACGCACAAAAACAAACAAGTGCTAGTCACGTTGTTTATGAATGTGTGATGTACATTCTTAGGGGTAGCACAACCCCAAAGACAGCTAGCGCAAAGGGTTTAAAAAGGAGTAATACACCAGGATAGCCGGCAGTTCATTAGACGTAATGGCGCGGGATGGTTCACCGCTCTGCAAAAAGCACGTTGCGATACTGCGTGCTCTTCAACACTTGAATAAGGACCAGCGCGAGGCTGTTTTACGCAAAGCAGATCCAAGTATTATCCGGTGTATTTGTGAGTGTGCACTGAATGTTCTCTGTGGGAATGTACCACTGAAGATCGACCAGAGAAAAAAATTACGTCGATATGCACCGGTTCTCCGTCGTTTAGCCTAAAAAAAAAGGCTGCTGGAAGAGTAAATCAAACGGTTTGTTGTTCAAAACGGTGGGTTTCTACCACTCCTATTAGCGCCAATACAAGGTACTGTTCTATCGAATTTGATTGGCGGCCGTGGATGATGGAACACGCAAGAAAAATGGTACTCGTGCCTGAGGAGCATCTAACGCGGCTGAGCACACAAAGTCATACGCCGCCGTTTTTTAATACGGGTGCGCCTCAAACACAACCAGTGCCAGGTATTGACGCTACGCTAGCTCGATTAGACACGGAGATGAATGAAATTTTGCACTCCAACGCATACAAGGACGAGAGGGAAAAATGGACGGCGTACTTGACTGTATTATAACGTTATCTCCACTTCGTTGATAATGAGAGAGCTCTGCAGTATCGCGAACTTATGCAGAATAAACACTATGTAGAGGCTGATTATGAAAGAAAAAAAGAAGAAGGCGAAACCGGTTATGGTATGAGCGATACCGCCATACTTGAGAGTATACCAGCTAAATTTCATGTTAAAGCGAGACTTCTTCTTCGTCGCCAGCGAGGCGCTTTACGATCTAATTTTTCTTGGGATTCTGACGGTGTCGTGTCGGTCAGCGGTAAACCAATAAAAGATTCAAATATTGTTGATCTCGTGAACGATGCTATGAGGGCTAGGAAAATACCTAACCCTGCTGGATGCAGTGCCTTTGCCAGAGTTCTACGAGCGGTAAAGACACCTCGTGGATTTATTGGTAATGAGATGTTGTGGGCGGAGTCTAGAGTTAACACAACACAGCGTCAATCGCAGCCTGATGATGGTAGTACAAGCAGCGAGGGATCACCCGATACAGACCAGTCAGCGTTTTTCAGCGGTGCTGAGAACAGATCACCAGCACGGCTGACACAGGGAGATAAGCAGAGAGGTGGCGGCTATCATATGAAGAAAAGACGTGTAATTTGGGCTAACCTGAAATTATAATCATGAAAATCTTAGAAAACGCGTACTTTAATCCCGCCCATGAAGCATCGTTTTCAGGTGCTACCAAATTGTTACGTTTGGTACGCCAGAAAAAAATTGCTCGTGTGAAGGCAGTACAGTGGCTTAAAGCACAGGATACTTATACAAAACACAAACCCGTGCGACGAAATTATCCGCGTCGTTTTTATAATGCCCGAAATATAGATGACTTCTGGGAGGCTGATCTCGTGGATCTTCGCTCGATTAAAGATTATAATGATGGTTATGTTTATCTCTTGGTCGTTACAGACGTTCTTAGTAAATTTGCATGGGTTCAGCCTTTACGTGACAACTCTGCTGCATCTGTAACCAGCGCGTTTGATCTCATTTTATCTAAAAAAAATAGTAACGGTTGATCACCGCTTTATCTACAGACGGACGGGGGTAAAGAATTTACCGGTGCTGTATTCCAGGCTCTCTTAAAGAAAAAGAACATACAGTTCCGTGTTGCGCGAAACCCTGATATAAAAGCGGCTATTGTCGAGAGATTCAATAGAACACTGAAAGAAAGAATGTGGAGATATTTTACGTATTCTAGAAAAAAAACGTTACCTAGACGTTCTGCAGAACATCGTTTCGGCATACAATCACTCCACGCATAGCGGTATAAAAATGGCTCCTGTCACGGTGAAACACGCTACAGCAGCTAGGGCCCGTAATAATCTGATACAGCGGTACAAAAGACCCGAGAATTGTTCGCCCAAATACAGCGTGGGTGACATCGTGCGCATCAGTAGCGCGAAGGCTGCCTTCGTAAAAGGTTACGAGCGTGGCTGGAGCAGCGAGTTATTTAAGATTGTCCGTGTATCGCACAGTATTTGTCCTGTGATATACATACTGCGTGATCTCCGCGGCGAGGATATCGATGGTATATTTTATGAGCCTGAGTTATCGAGAGTACACACGAAGGAGTCTAAACAGTCGTCAGCAAAATGAAGGAGGAGTTTTACATGGTTTAACCTAGTAATAGTAGTATGAATTATTATCCCGATAATGTGACAACAAGGTATACCACGCATTTATCCCAATTTATCTCTCTTCACGGCAGCTGGGCTGTTTCTCTAGCTACAATACACATACCGACGACAATTTTGCATGTACCGCCCAATGGTGAACGGATCTTTATGAATGTCATAACGAACACAGTAGCACCCGGTAGCATGGCAAGCACCGAATTTAAGGAAGAACGCGTCTGCGTACCGCCTGGTGTGTACCTCAGCATAGACACATTACTCGAGGCTATTAACGAGGCATCGTGTGTCGCGGGTCATCTGAAATTTAACCATTATCGCAACGGATATGTGGCGGTCACGCGTATCTGTGAATCGTGTAAGAATGTAGAACACTCATTCTACTTCTCCGATGTGTCGAACAAGATGTTAGGATTCACCGAGCCTAAGGATGTGGTGGTTCAGAGCGAGTACACTGCTCAGAGGCCTGCCAACCTGGCCCATGGGACCACAAATATGATGTACGTTTATACGGATATCTGCGAGCCCTATATCACAGGAGATGTGCATACACCGCTGCTGCGCGTCGTACCAATTGTTGCCGCTGATAATCGTAATTACGGCTCGGTGAAGATAAGAAGTTTCTCACCACCACGCTATATTCCTCTATTACGTACTAGTTTTCAAACAATAATGATTGATATAAGGGATGAGTTTGGCAAACCGATACCATTCGAGTACGGGACGTTGACAGTGACGTTACAGTTCAAACGTACAGATTAGCCTAAACCAGTCTAAAATGGCTTATTATGACGAATACTTTGATATGCCAACGGGTGGGGGTGGGGGGCGTACCGGTTATGGTGGTATCAGTCATGTGTATATAGGGTCACCGAATCAAAGGGGTCACGGTATTGGGAGTTTCCTCGGAGGTCTCTTCCGACGAATAATACCTCTCTTGAAACAAGGTGCTCGGGCGGTTGGTAAAGAGGCGCTTCGCTCAGGTATGAACATGGCTACGGAAATCATGGATTCTGGTATTCACCCGCGAGAAACATTCAAAACACGTCTGCACGAATCAGGGGAGAATCTGAAGCGTAAGGCTGAACAAAAAATTAGTACGCTCATGAAGGGTTCGGGGTATAAAGCCGGTAAAATTAATAAACCTATCCATTCTCTTGCCGGGAACGTATCACGACGTACCGGTCTGAAAAAAAGGAAGAAGATCGTGAAGTCGCGAAAACGTTCGGGCTCTGTGAAAAAGAGACAGAAGAAGAAAAAGAAAACTGTGAAAAGAAGAGCAACAAAACAGACAACTACGAATCGTTATAAGAAATCACGAACAGTGGCGGATATTTTCGCCTAACACAATCTTGGAAAAATGGCTTTCTTACACGCACGCTCGTGTGAGTGCCTTAAGTCGGAGCTTGAGCTATTTACACTACCACCGACCCAGACAACAATCGAGGGAACGCATACAGTGTGTTACAAGCCGATCTCATCATTGACGGATGATTCACCGATAGAGTTTGTCATACCGGGCTAGGGTGATGAGTACATTGATCTTGCACACACCATGCTCAGCATGCGTGTTAAGATAGACACCCCTGACGAAGCAGATGCACCGTCTCCTAAAGTAGGCCCTGTCAATAACCTATTACACTCAGTGTTCAATCAGATCGATGTATTTTTGAATCAGAAACTGGTATCACCTCCTAACAATGTTTATGCGTATAGGGCATACATTGAAAACCTCTTGAATTACGGACCTGGTGCTAAGACCTCGCATCTCACGAGTGCTCTATGGTATAATGATACGACAGGTAAAATGGATGATACAGAAGATAATAATGATGGGCTTGTAAACAGACGAACCGTATTAGGTAAAAATCGAACAATTGATCTCCTTGGTCATTTACACTGCGATATCTTCAATCAAGAGAGGTTTTTGCTAAACAGCGTTGAGATGCGTTTACGTCTCGTACGGTCTAATAACGCTTTTTGCCTCATGAGTTCTTCAAAAGATTGTACCATCCGTATTACGGAGGCATCGCTACTTATACGACGTGTTAAGGTAGCACCGGGTATGCTTTTGGCCCATCCAAGAGCTTTGTCTAAATGTACAGCGAAATACCCTTTGACGCGGGTCGAGGTTAAAGCGCTATCGCTACATGCGGGGATACACGGTGAGACGCTGGATAATGTCATACTTGGCCAGCTGCCTAAACGTATAATTGTCGGTTTTGTCGATAATAAGGCTTTTAATGGTGACCGTAAAATGAACCCTTTCAATTTTCAGAATTACAATATAAATTATTTTTCTTTGTACGCCGATGGATTGCAAATACCGACAAAGCCCCTACAGCCAGACTGCGCAGATGCTGATATGTATGTTGATGCATACCACGCACTATTCTCGGGTACAGGCATACACTTTCTCAATGAGGGTAATTGTATCACACGTACAAGCTACCCTCATGGTTATTGTCTCTTTGCATTTGATCTTACACCCGATCTCTCGGCCAATAGTAGCACTCATTGTAATCTTGTGAGGCATGGTAGTGTGAGAATAGAAGTACGTTTCGCGTCTGCCCTAACATCAACGGTTAACTGCCTTGTGTATGCTGAATATGAAAATGTGTTGGAGATCGACTCCTCTAGACAAGTAACTGTGGGTTTTAGTGGCTAGATCGCAAGGCTTATAGAGGGGGGAGTGTCATATATCCATAGAACGCGCAATATTTATCGTTAGTCTGTATTCAAAAGCCGCCGTGTTACGACGACCGAGAATCACCATGAACATCGTCATTGATATACAGGGCCTGAAGGATAAATATAATCATTTTATACCTAAAGAAGTTGCCGTGGTCTCTGTAAAGACATCGTACCTGGCCCACTGGATTGTATCGCCGCCCTACGCTTATAACATTCTACCACCCAGTGTAAAACGTCAAAACACCTGGTTACAAACCAATCATCATGGTATCGAGTGGTCCGAGGGCGAGACGCAGTTACGTGCAGTCGAAGCCTCGTTGAAGAAAATCGCAGCACGGTCTGATCGTCTGTTCACAAGAGGAGCTGATAAAGCGGCTTATTTGACGCAGCTAACGGATTGCTACGTTATAAATCTAGAAGCAGAAGATGACGACGATTCGTCGTTTCGTAATCTTCCTGAGAGCAATACTCGTTGTGTGTATCATGGTTTACTGCGTAAAAATTGTGCTTTCACGTGTGCTCTCAACAATGCTGTAAGAATCAAAAAGTGGCTTTCTCATAACGATCGCTCCAGCTCCTTGTGGGAGTACAGAACCATCACAGCCTGGAACATTAGCTTGCTAGCTGTGGAGCGCCGCGACGAGGGAAAAACAGCTGATATTAAACAGCTCTAGTGTCTCTATAATTGCTGTCTATTATGAATACCGAGCAGCTTATGCAGGCCCTACGCGGTATAAAGACCCGCACTGTAGGCGTATACCCGGCAGACCGCATCCCTAAGGTGTGGGCGAAACCAGCAGCGATTGTCGCCAATACCGATGGCCACAAACAGCCCGGGGCCCACTGGGTCGCCATGTACGTCGATCGAGATGGACGAGGATGGTACTTCGACAGCTACGGACTACCACCAATCATCCCGCAGCATCTCCAGCGTCTCCGGCAGAACTGCAGATTCTTTAGCTACAACGCTATACAGCTTCAGGGTCCTGAATCACAGATTTGTGGACATTATTGTGTTATGTTTCTACATTTCTTGTCTACAGGCCTTGGTATTAATATGTTTAGGAGTGCATTTTCAACCGATTTAACACGGAACGTTAAAATAGTGTATGCCTACTACAATAAGTATATGAATAAGAGTAATAAATCTAAACCCACGAATAATGCGCTCAACAAAGGTGCTTGTGTGGGCGGTGGTTACCATTATAATAATCTCAATGCATTTAGTGTTAAAACTCTGCCTTGTGTACAAGGTTGCTGTTCTCGCACCCGCTAACTGTACCATAACCGTGGGTTAAAAATAAAGTATATTTTTTAAACGTGTGTGTTCTTTGTCTCAATATTCTTGAACTCCACACGACAATAATTATAATCCACATATTTTAGTGATGAGCTGTTTCTCAGAAATCCTTGAAATGGTCATTCGCGCAACGGCACGTGCCGTCACGAATTCGATCCTCGCGTATCACAGATTTCATAAAATGCTGATGTCTGTAAGCGATACCTGGTGATACGGTAAACTAATTTTACCACCACCACCGCTGCCGCCGCCGCCAAGTTGGCTTACTGTTTTTGCAAATAAGCAAATATTGCACCAATTAAATTCAGTCTGCGTCTTTCAGTATACAGAGTAGGGGAATGGGGCTGCTTGATAGGGGGTCTGATGTATCTCCACTCCTTGATAGACAGACATTGTCCTCGAGTCTTCAAAGAAGTAAGCACCGCTAATTGAAAGTACGTTTAGACTTCTTTTTGCGAGATATTACAACAATTAATGCAAAAATACACGCGATATCAGAGTTTCGTGCTTTATCAATAAAACTGAGGAAACTTAAGTTGGGCAATGGATTTCACACGAATCAATCAAGTGAGTCGTTTGGAGACGTTTCTTCCCGTCAAAAGATTGTCCGAGTTGGAACTCGAAAAAGGCTATAATATTTCCGGTATCAAAATAGTCCAAACGAAATGGGGCGCACGAGTTGTTGTGGACGTTAATGGTGAATTTTCGTGTTATCTACCAACGAGATTCCTCAAGGCTTTCGAAGAAGCGGACGAACTATTTCATCAAATGAGCGACGCCGCTAGTAACATAAATCTAATTATGCTGTATTACGGCACGAAGTTCAACAAGCTCGAGTTCAAAGCTGCTGAGGAGCAATTATAAACAGGTATGCACTATAAATAATGTATAAAGTGTCTATGTTACGATACACATATACGATCCTCTCTCACACTATATATTTATCTCTGTCTTCCATAGCTGAACCATTGAAGAAGAAGATGAAAAGAAGAAGAAAAGAAAAAGATGCTAACAATTGAGATTCTAATATATATTACCTCTTTATTGGATATTTATTGTAAATATATATATATAACGTATAATTAATAAAAAAGGTCACAATATATATCATCCCTCTTCGAGTATTTATTGTACAGCACGTGAAAAGAAAGAAAAAAAGAAAAAAAGCGTGCTCTGAAACTACTCACACACACACACACACACACATACACATTTTGGAGCTAAGTAATATTCTAAAGTCAAAGACGGTGAGAGAGAAAAATAAAAATTGTAAAAATAAAAAAAGAACAATGGAGTTTTAAATCCGTGTATACTATGGTCACGCGCTCCAGACCCGTCGCTATAAAAGCCTTCCGCATAAACTTAATATCATAACGGGTGTTGGTGTAGAGCTAGCTATTCAGACTGGTAATTCAAGGGTCGGCAGTTCGAGTCTCGGTGTCTGCATCGAATTTTTTAATTCTTTAAAAAAGATTTAAATAAAAAAACAGCGCTCCACCATACCGACACATTCCCTCCCCGCTAATAAAACGCCAAACATTAAAAAGAACAAGCTCGTCACTATACCGACACTCCCTCCCCCCTCTAATGAAACGCCAAAAAATAAAAATTAAAAAGGAACAAGCACTCCACTATACCGACACTATCCATCCCCTCCCCGCCCCCGCACCCAAGGCCCGCCGAGCCAAGGACACTCGGCGGCCGTGGAGTGGGGGTAAAAAAGCGTACTATGGCGACACACTCTATCCCCCCTCTCCGCCCCCCGCAACTCTTCCCCCCGCGCCCACGACCGACCGACACTCGGCGGCCGCGGAGTGGGGGAAAGGCGTGGGGATAGGAGTGGGGGTCGCCATAGTGCGCACCCTACTACTAACGATTTAAAAATAATTGTTCTAACAAATACGGTCATTTTTCATTTATGTTTTATTTTATATTTTATATTAAATATATGGCTAAATAAGTTTTGTATTTGATGATATAATTTATAATAAATGAAGTGTTGTATAAGACTAAAATTTGTAGTTTATTCAAACCCCTAATTATTATCTAGTAAAACTTTGGACGCAACTCCTTTTTAAATTAAAATTGCGTCGTATTTTCGCGCCTTTTGTTTCGTTTCGATATATTCCTCCTTACGACGTTGCCACACCATTTTCACGCGACTATTTCAATATCCCCTCCACTGAAAATATTCGTCCAAATATGTTATAGTTTCTAATAATTCAGCAAAAAGATGTGGTAAACAATTTTAATTTTTTAAAGCGTTATTCTAGATATATCATTCTAAAAGATGTTAGTTTTTCAGAAAGATGGTAAAACTACTTCAATGTAAACAAAACTAAAATGTGTCTTTTCCCACGCTTCTCCCATGCTGCGTGTACAAAACGTATCATTTTTTATTACCATTATCTCATGTTTGCTGTGGACCATCGTCTCCAAATTTTAATATTTGCTGTATTATGCATTAAATTATTTATAGTCCAATTTTTAAACAATTCTTAACATTTTTCAATCGCGAGGCAACTACCTTAAGTTGCCTTTCGTATTATAATTTTATCACGAATATGTGTGTTCTAAGTTACGTTTTGTACCAATTCAATAAATGTATTGTGTTAACGTTATCCGGGGCGGACAATTAGGTCAGAATGACCGAACTGTAAGGCTATCTATAGGATATCGATCGTGTCAGAGAGATCTCAAATAAATTACTGCGATATTTTATCAGAGTTTTATTTGAAACCTAAAAATTTATTGGCCATCTTTTCCCTTATAGAATCAACAAAATATGGTTTAAGTCATGAACAGAATGAGAAAAAGAAATATGAAGAATTAAACGGATGTGAGGTTAAAAAAGTTGGTTTAATCGTCAGTAATAAACAACCATGGCTGTGTGCTAGCATTGGCGGTGCGGCAATTGAAGATGGTTGTGTAACAAAGCTTGTTGAATTCAAGTGTTCATTAAAATGTAAAAATCAACCAGTCATAGATCGCATAAATAAATCTTGTAATGTCAAGTACTTGAGTTTTGTAAAGGATCCCAATCATTCAATTGATGCTCAATGGAATGAAAATGATGTATAATTTACTCAGATACAAGTTCAGCTGTAACAGGAATGTGAGGCGATCGTTCGATCACATAACGGGAGAATCGACGAGAGTGGGGGCATGTCAAAGGGAGTACGGAGACCACTTACGAAATTCGCACCGAAAAGGAAACACTCGCTCCTCAGTCGCCAAACGAGTATCATCGCCCCAATTAAGAACAAGGTGCGAAGAAAGAGACAGAGAACGTCCGTCGATAACGGATTTGTGATAGTTGACTATTGCCTGGCCAGCAATTGTCCACTCCGATTCAAAAGTCACAATTCTCCATCTATCGTACTGGACAATTCTCCATCTATCGTACTGGACAATTCTCCATCTATCGTACTGGACAATTCTTCATCTGTCGTACTGGATCATTCGCCATCAACTTAGACGGGACTCATTCAAGTCATCGGGAACCGGACTGCTCAAAAAAGGAACAAATGTACATCTCTATCGAGGCATCCCTTCTCTCTCTCTCTCGCTCTCTCTCTCTCTCTGTCTCTCTCTCTCTCTCTGTGTGTCTCTCTCTCTCTCTCTCTCTGTGTGTGTGTGTGTGTGTGTCTCTCTCTCTCTCTCTCTCTCTGTGTGTGTGTCTCTCTCTCTCTCTCTCTCGTGAGGAGATGTCGTGTTAAAGTGAGATCCAGGCTTAACATACGTTTTTCACAATCAAACACTTCCGAAAAGGCTAAAAAAGTGAAAAAACTGAATAGTTTAGTGCGATGATTCATGTGACTATTTGAACACAAAAGGATTCGACAGTATCGCGGAAATATCGACATTTTTCAATTGAAACCGTTGAATTTCGAAGAAAGATGAAGGCAACGAATATTGATATGTCATCGATCCGGGAAATACTGCTGAGTCATCGAGTGTGATAATACGGTAGATAGGAGACATCGAGAAACATTATACACACGTTGCTATTGTAAACACAGTGATATCGGTATAACAGGGAGCGTCACCGCTGAATGGTAATGAGAAGCGCCTTATACCATGGACCTCAAAGCACAGGCACCGGTTATATGTCGACAGTGTAGGAAAGTTATTAAAGCGGAGGTGGTACAATGTATTCCATGTGTTAAAGATTTCCACTCGGGATGCATAAAACTGCACAAAGTGTATAACAACGATAGTGAACTAGTATCATGTAAGGGAAAAACAGAGGTAAAAACACTGAGAGGGAATGCCAATGTAAGCCGAGAAAGAATAGGCTCGGAAAATACAGCTGAAGGGTCAAGCTCGGAGGGGGGTAGAGCGACAGGAATGGACCAAAAAATAGATTGGCTTGTCAGAGCGGTAAAGGAGATAAAGGACGAGATGAGATGCAAGAAGGAAATAAAAGGAATGATGGAAGAAATCATCCGATAGGAGCTAAAGGGTTTCAAGGAAGAAATAAAAAGAATGATGATCACTAACACAAATGATGCAAAAAAGGGAACACAGAGGAAATACAGTGAGGTCACCGGAGGAAGAAGAAAAGAAAATGTTCTAATTGTGAAACCGAAGGAACAACAAGGAAACGTTGATACAGCACAGATTATAAAGAGCAAAGTAGATATAAAGGGTATGGAATTGGGAGTAACAAAAATGAGGAAAGGGAAAAATGGTACCGTCATCCTCGGATATGAAACCGGGGAAGAGATGGCGAAACTGAAAGACACTGTACAAAGCAAGCTTGGCAGTAATTTTAAAATCACTGAGGCAATATAGGCGAAGCCGAAGTTAAAAATTGTGAACGTGGATGAAGACGAATGGAATCTGAGTGATGAAGAGTTAGTAGAGACAATTAAAAAACAAAATAAAATAGTAACACGAGGAGACAGTAGTATGAGAATATTGAAAAGATTTAAAGCTCGTGCGGGAAGAGGTAAAACAGATGGGGCAATAATAATGGAATTCGATGAAAAAACACATGAAGCAATGCTCAGGCAAGGAAAGGTGAATTTAGGATGGACAAGATGCCCTGTGTTGAACCACATCAGTGTAAAAAGATGCTTTAATTGTTGGGGTTATCACCATATGGCGAAAAACTGTACGCGGAGTGTAAGGTGTCATAAATGTGCTGGGGATCATAAATTGGATGAATGCGCAACAAATGGGAACAAATGTGTCAATTGTTTATATAAAAATCAAACATACAACTTAACACTAAACGATGATCATGACGCACTAAGTCCGGAATGTCCGACATTTAAGAGACTCTTACTAGAGGAAAAGAGAAGAGCCGGCTGGAAGGATACAAAATAGCAACCACAAAGAGAAGGAGAAGAAATAATATACACGAACGCACAAAGTTTACTAGCGCACATAGACGAGATACAAAACGAAGTTATAACGAAGACGCACCCAGCAATTATTGCACTGTCAGAAACGAGGTTGACACCCCAAATACAAGACTGTGAGGTGAGCGTACCGGGTTATGGGTCAATCAGATGTGATGCGGAGAATAGGAGAACTGGAGGGGTGATGTTATATATAAGAGAAGACGTTAAATACGAGTTAATATTTAATAGGTGTATAAGTGCGAACTGCTGGCGTGTTGCGATAAATGTGAAAGAGAAATTTTATAAAGGGGTGCTCATGGCAGTGTATCACTCACCGAGCGCCTCGGCCGGGGATTTCTTAAGGTTCATGGAGGAAGCAACAGAAGAACTAATAATAAGGGGCGAGTGCATGATAGTAGGAGACTTTAACATAGACTTTAAGACAGAGTCATACTACACGAAAAAACTGCGAACTACCATGGAGAGTATGGGTATGAAGCAACTGGTTGCAGATCCAACGAGAATTGTGAAGGACAGTTAGACATTGATAGATTTAGTATTTACCAATAATGGGGCACATGTGGGCGTGATCCATGAACCAAAAATAACCGACCATGCTTGGATCAAAATAGTAATGGGAGTGCATACAAAAGCGAGTAAATACAAGACAATTCCCATACGAAGCTATGCTAATTTCAACTTCAATGAACTGAATCGACTGTTAGGGGAAAACCTGCGGAAAAATACAAGCCGAGAAGTTAATGAGCGCGCGCAGAATCTGGTGGAGAATATAGTCGAGGCACTGGACGTAATAGCACCAAAACAAGAAGTTCGAATTCCGAGAGTATGGGAAGGGAAAGGGTGGTTTACAGATGAGATCAGGGAAGCGGTAGACAGAAGAGATAGGGCATACAGGAAAGCGATTGCGGAAAATACGGGATGGAGCTGGGCACAGTACAAAACTGAGAGGAATGTAGTCGTAAAAATGATTAGAGATAGGAAAAAAGCGTACTATGAGTATAAGATAGATAATAACAGAGGGGCCCCGACTAATATGTGGAAAGTATTAAAAGAGATAATAAAGGGAGAATCAAGTGAGGCCAAAGAAGGCAATGAGATAGATTTTGAAATCCTAGATAAGACAAAACAAACTAGTCTAGCCGACAAATTTAACGAATATTACACACAAAGTATACAGAACATAGTAGAAGCCATAGAAAATATAAACGAGAAGATAAATAGAGAAGGTATTAGAAGTAGTCAAAGGGAGAACTGCCTCGAAGAGTTCAAACAAATTAATAGGAAAGATCTGGAGGGAATTATCATGCAATTACCGAAGAAAAAGGGAACGGAAGAAGGCATAACGACCTAAGTACTAAAAGGGATTTTCCCAGTTATAGGAGAAGAATTCTGCAAAGTAATAAATCAATCGTTACAAGAAGGATGTTTCCCACAAACGTGGAAAACATCGACAATAATACTGTAGATATAATTAATTGATATTGTTAGGATCATTGAGTCGAGAACACCGGGTGAAGGTAAAAATGATGAAGATACTTTATTTAGATATAAAAGCAATAAGAAACATATAATTTCAGCACTCGGCACGTCGTCAATCGATCGCCTCAACGTCTTACTATCGACTGGTTATTCTAGCTTTCGTCAGCGGTAGGCGGCTCGAAAGCGCGACACACACACACGCATACATACAATATAAAAGATGGCGTAGTTAAGTCGCGCGGGAATTTTAAACCCTACAATACCTATTCCAAAGGTAAAAGGAACAAAGAAGACAAGTGAGTTCAGGCCCGTGAACATGCTCCCCATATATGAGAAAGCACTGGAAGTAGTTGTCAACAGGCAAATCGAAGACTACTTCGAGCAAAATGAAATTATAACGGAACACCAGGCGGGGTTCAGAAAGCATCACTCGTGCGAAACAGCAATTCAGACAGTTGTCAGTGACTGGAAAACAGCGATCGGTCAGAAAAAAATCATAGGAGTGATATTTATAGACCTGAAAAGAGCATTTGAAACTATAGAAAGAAACAGGATGTTAAGTAAATTATACGAATATGGTATTAAGGGGAACGTGCTAGGGTGGATGAAAACATACCTGCAAAATCGATACCAACGGGTTCGCTATGGGAATGAATACTCAAATTCTATACCGACAAAATATGGGGTACCTCAGGGAGCAGTATTAGGACCGCTGCTATTTATTATATATTGAAACGTAGTTTGTTCGAGGACTCGAGAGAAATTAAGATAGTCGAGACGAAGGAATGCGTTGGTAAAGTAGGTTTTATTATTTCAATTAGATGTACAGAGTATGTGCGTGAGCCGTTATACGTACTCTCCCTAAATACCCACGGTTCGCTTAATTTGCCGCTGGGTGCGCCTCGATACCTTGATATCTAGAAGTTGCGCGTCAATCCTGACGCGGTTGATCGATGGCGTGCCGGTAATCAATATGGCCGCGGCCGTGACGTGTGCGCGCGAGTGTGTTATTGTTTTTCGTGTCAGTTTTTGGTTTGTTTTAGTGGGTTTTCGAGTGTGTTCGTCGTTTGTTCGGGGTAACGCAATTGGTAAGTGTTTCTCTGGTGCGCGCGTCCGATTTGTTCATTAATTTTTATGTGTGATTTTATAATTTCAGGGGCTATAGTGCGTCGCCTTTGGCATTGATTGTTACCAATATTTCGATGTCTGGCAGCGTATCATCTTATCATCTGAGAGGAAGCGGTAAATTGCATTCTAATGCACGTTCCGCAATTTTCCTTTTTTATTAATATTTTGGTTGTTTTTCAGATGACAGAATTGCGGACTGCGCTTCCTCGTTGCTGTCTGCGCCTCTTAGTTGTTGCTGCGCTTCTTAGTTCTTGCTGCGCCTCTGGATGGTTGTTGCGCCCCTTGAGACTTGCTGCGCCTCTTGGTTCTGTCTGCGCCTCTTGGAAGTTGCTGCGCCTCTTGGAACTTGCTGCGCCTTCTGAATGTTGCGCCTCCTTAGACTTCCTCGATACTGGTAAGTTCGCCTGATTCGGGCTTGCCCTGAGGGTTGCTCACCCGTTGGCTCCGCTGTCACGATACCTAGGTATGTGCTGCTCCGCCTGGGTTACTGCTTCCCTCGAGTGGTTTGCTCGAATCAGGACCGGTTTTAGAGGTACCGCTCTCGTTAATTTGTTGCCCTTTTATATTCTCGTAGGCTTTATATTGCTTGCGAGTTTTGTTTAATATTATGCGCCATCTAGTGTTTGTTAACTTAACTCACCCTTGTTTGTTTTTGTTTGTAGGTCACGGGGTCATCCGTCGCTGGACCATTACAATATATTAATGATATAATAAAAGTTTGCCCAGCAGAATATACAGGGTGTCCCATTTTAGACAATCCACGCAAATATCTTCGAAATTTGGCAACTCACAAAAAAGTGTTTCAGACAAGATTTGTCAGATTTGAAGGGGGACATCTGATGGTCACTCCGGAATTGACCTTGGGATTGACCTTGAAGGTTTTATCAAGGTCAAATCCACTTTTTGAACGGAAACGCCTATTTTTGACTCCGCCATTCGATAGAGCAGGAAATTTTACATGGAAATATGTACTAAGTTTATTTTTTTTTCATAGAGGTCATCGGGGTCAAAATGACTAAAAATCCATTTAAGCACACAGGCAATAATTTGGACTGTAAAATCATAATAACGAACGAACAAATTGACAGTTTTCCACGTTTTTAGAAAATTAAATGTCAATTTGAAAGTCGATTCAAGATTGAAGTTGTTGTGTACCAAAACATTGTTCTCATATCGAAATACATCTAACACTTCACCGCCGGCATTAGCATTACCCGATACTCACTACGAGGAGGTTGCTCGGTCGGATCAAATTGATATTTAATTTTCTAAAAACGTGGAAAACTGTCAATTTGTCGTTTCGTTATT
>OZ023254.1:26723773-26805191 GCA_964007305.1 Netelia melanura
CATTCGAACTCAAGCCCGAACGTAGCCTGGAGGGTCGCCGCGCGACACTACGTGAAGCGCCCGCTCGCTGGTAAATCCTACTGTATCTCCAAAACTAAGGTCCGGCCCATCTTCGACATTATATACTTTTTTGTTCAGAAAGAACCCTACTATTTTATAAATTTTTTTTATAAAAATCGAAGATGTCGATCTTTGAGAAAAAGTCATTTTTAACATTAACCTTAAAAAATTGTTATGAACTTATTAATTTTATTAAAAATAAAAAATATATTCTTAAAGTACGTAGAAAATGCTTTAAAAATCACTGCTGACTTTTTAAAATCCCTATATTTTTCGAGAAGATACAAACCTGGGAATGTTGCCACGACGGCCAATATGGTACAAATTTGAGCCCCTATTGCTAGGCAACTATTTGAGCTAGAGCCTTAAAATTTTTGCTGAAGCTTCACTATCAATAGGACTATCGACCATAACAATTTCAAGACGATTAAAAAACTTTTATGTTTTAGGCTGGATGACTTCATGCGAAATGCCTCATATGTAACCGGGGAGAGTAGCAGGGAAATAGAAATGAGGCTGAACATAATACTCAGGAAAGTTGAAGAGTGGATGGAGGAAAATAAGTTAAGAATGAACGCAAGCAAAACAAAATTTATGATTTTACGAAGTGTAAGGAAATCACTACAAGGGAAAATAATGCTGAAATCCCTGGACGGAACAGAAATAGAGCGGGTCGAGTCAATGAAGTACTTAGGTATAATAATAGACGATAGGCTTAGGTTTAATGAACAGTGCAATTATTTGATGAAAAAAGTGGGGAAAAAACGAGCTTCTTAAATAGGATTGGAAATTATGTGTCAGCATACACGAGGAATACTGTGTACAAAACGATAATAGCGCCCCACTTCGAGTATTGTGCGACGCTATTGAATGATGTAGGAGAAACGCAATTGCGAAAGTTGCAAATAGCGCAAAACCGGGCCATGTGAATAATACTACAATGTAATAAGTATACGAAAATTCAGGATATGCTGCGAACATTACAATTTATGTCAATAAAACAGAGGCTACACTATAATATATGTTGTAACGTTATACAATATCTCCCATGCGCCCGGCTCGTCCCAAAGGCAGCCGTCCCCACGGACAGGCCCAAAACAAGGCAAGTAACAAGTATTATTTTATTTTCCCCTCCTTTTTCCCTAAATTATTGTAAGGCCTGTGCAACACTTCGACAAGAGGACCTACCCGCCAGGCTCGAAGAAATCGCCATCGCATCGTCATCATCCTCACGCCCGCCAGACCTGAAGTCATCCCCGTCACCATCGTTTAATCCACATCGTCACACTCACATAACACACCGCACTCATCGTCAGTCATGAAGAATCCATACGTCCGTCCCCGCACCACAGCCATCCATCGGCAGAGCGGTGACGAAGAAGCAAAGATGCCAGCAGCGCACGGCGATCCCCAAAAATTCCCATTACCCGCAATTACACCTCCCAATAAGCAAATGACCTAAATTACCGACCGACCTACTTACCTGCCCGTCCCGATAGATCCCGCCGCGATGATCTAAGATCGATCAAACGCTTGGCCCTTCCCCTACCAATCCGTGACGCTGCTGGCCAATGATCGACCCCGAGGACCAGAAAAGGACGAGAGATCGTCACTTTGCGACGAACCACCGAATAGGACCTTAGCGAACGAAATTTGAGAGAATATCGAGAGACCAGTTAGCGAAACAGAAAAACAAACAGTCGAGGATAAAGAATTAGCGTATGGAGTGAAAAGGAAATTTAGAGAAAAGAAAGGTTTTGTGAGTGTGTGGAAAGCGTGCGAGGAGAGAGTGAGCGACGATAAGGAAAGGACTATACGAAGAAGAAGAATACGACGACAAGGAGAGACCAAAGGACGCAGAGGAAAAATCCGTGATCCGTGGTAAGTGTTTGCACAGGTCGACCTTATCGGCATATTTCTCCCAAAATCTTTCTCTATCCCCTTTTTCAACCGATTTGTATAGAGCATTCCCCCCCTCCCCTTTCTTATTGCGTGCGTCCACCCTTGCATTTGGCCAGAGTTTTGTTTCATTTCAAAAGTCGTGTGGGACGGCTGTATAAATTACCGTATTTAAAGTAGCGAATATCATCATAAGTACGAGTAACGGTCATCTCCCGCCTGACCTCTCCCTTCCCCCTGTCACTTGTATCCATGTCGACGTTGAGAACATTCGATCGCGCGACTCGCGCGATCGAGACACTCACGACCGACCTTCCTCGGCACAGCCGACTCCCAAACCAAAACATCTTCCCATTTCCCCGCCTGGCCCTCTCCCTGCGACAGGCCGAGTATTCTTAAATATAAGACACAAGATATCGAATGCGTACCTGAAAATAAATTACAGCCAGTGGTAATTATTAAGAGGCCGTTGAGTCGGCGAATCCTCTCCCTGAGATACCGCTCCCCGATTGACCTTTCCCTTACCTTTACGCTAGCCCTTCCCCTTAGCCCAGTTATTGAGTTTTCTTTCATTTTGTTGTTATTTTTGTTAATTTCTTTTATTTAAAAATTAACTGGCGCCCAAAACTGTGTGCAAATTTTGTAATCATATTATTTGCCCCGGAGATAGTCCGCCGTTAAAAGATTGACACAATAAACGTTATTATTCGAGTTATCCATTATTTCTTTTCTTCTTTCCCCAAACTCCCCATATCCCCCTCCCAACGGCGTGATAATGTACATTTATATTTAAAGTCTTAAATAAACTGGCGCCAAATGGCTTAAGGAATAAATTTGAAATAAGAAGAGCGGAAGGTGGGCGACAAACAAGACAAGAAGGAACCATACGTATTAGATACTGTCGAACAACGAGTGCGCAGAAGAGCATGTGCTACGGGGGTATACAAATATATAATGCGTTACCTGTAGAATTGAAAAAATTAGAAAACCTGAATAGTTTCCGGCGAGCGTTGAAAGAACATATTTTGAGTAATGTAAATATTGTATAGAGTAATTCTATAATAGCTGAGAAAGCTAAATAAACAACTTATCTCTCTCTCTCTCTGTCTCTGTCTCTCTGTCTCTCTGTCTCTCTGTCTCTCTGTCTCTCAGTCTCTCTGTCTCTCTGTCTCTCTGTCTCTCTGTCTCTCTGTCTCTCTCTGTCTCCCTCTCTGTCTCTCTCTCTCTGTCTCTCTCTCTGTCTCTCTCTGTCTCTCTCTGTCTCTCTCTCTCTCTCTCTCTCTCTGTGTGTGTCTCTCTCTCTCTCTGTCGCTGTCTCTCTCTCTCTCTCTCTCTCTCTCTCTCTCTCTCTCTCTCTCTCTCTGGAAATGTCTCTGATGGAAAAAACAGAGGTGCACCACATATATAATTCTGCCAGTATTTTTCTTTATTAATTCCAATGTCTATTAAACTATATTTCGAAAATGTATCTATAAATATGATAAGAGAATTGTTAAGAAACGGGATGGTCGCGTTAGGCTGTGTTTGGACGCCCGCTTTTTGAACGATATCATTCGCGGAGACAATGAAACGCCACCGGTGATAACTGAATTGATGCAGAAATTTGATGGGGTCGGTATATTATCGACACTCGACCTGACCCATGGGTATTCGCAAGTCCCATTAGAATAAACATCTCGACAATATACGGCATTCGTACACAACGGTACCGTATATCAATTCTATAGAATACCGTTCGGGATAAAAACAGTGCGTATTGGTTTTATTAGAACCCTTAATTTAGCACTTGGTGAAAAACACTCTGAATTTCTCACATATTACATTGCTGATCTTCTTGTAGCATCTGCGAATTTTGATGCACATATATCTTATTTGGAGGAATTGTTTCGTGTATTATTATTGAGTAACTTTACTCTCAAACTCAGCAAGGCCATCTTGTGTATTTCCAAGGTTCCGTTTCTGGGATTTATCCTCTCCCCAGAAGGGATAACCCCCAACCCGGAAAAATTGGGTGTTATCCAAGATTTCGAGTCACCTGCTAATAAGTTGTAACTCTAAAAATTCTTAGGAGTTTGTAATTATTACAGGCAGTTTCTGATAGGATACACGCGATATTTAGAACCGTTTCGGGAGTTGCTAAAAAAGGATGTGGCATAGAAATGGACAAAACAGCATGAAGAGGCATTTGTAGAGCTCAAAAAAAAATTTGTTACGGTTATACAGTTGAATCATATTTTACCGAATGAAATCTTTAAGGTGCAAGCAGATGCATCGGATAAAGGTGTGAGGGGTATATTGTACCAGATAGATCGTCAGGGCGATCACCGGGTAATCTCGCTGGTCAGCCGATGTTTGAATGCAGCTGAGATAAATTATACCACCACTGAGAAAGAGTTATTGGCTATTATACAGGGTGTTTGGAAAATATGGAAACAGTCGAATATCTAAAAAATAAAGCATTTTAGAGAAAAATGTTTCAGACAAAAGTTGTATGGTTCTGAAAAAACTATTAGATGGTACCATTGAATTGACGTTGAAGAGTCATTTGAAGGTCACGTGAAGGTCACCTCCATTTTTTTTAATGGCACCCCCTTTATTTTTATTACATATTCTTGCAGCTGATCTCGAGAGCTTTCCAAAGCACTATAATTAAATGTTTTTTCATCGATTACTTTTCGAGTTGTAAGGCTTCAAAAGTACAATACCGCCGGCATTAGCGTTAACCGAGATGTACCACGTGGAGATTGCACGGTCGGATTTACATCTCCTGTGTGTGTGTGTGTGTGTGTGTGTATGTGTGTCTGCGTGTGTGGGTGTGTGTGTGCGTGTGTGTGTATGTGTGTGCGTACGTGCGTGCATGCGCGTCTGTGCGAGTGCGTGCGTGTATGCGGATGTGTGTGTGTGCGCGTGTGTGTGTGTGCGTGCGTGCGTATGTGTGTGCGCACGTGTGTGTGTGGGTGTGTGCGTGCGTGTGTGAGCGTGTGTGTGTATGTTGTGCGTACGTGCGCGCGCGTGCGTGTGAGTGTGTGTGTGTGTGCGTGCGTGTGGGTGAGTGTGCGTGTGTGTGTATGTCGTGCGTACGTGCACGCGCGTGCGTGTGAGTGTGTGTGTGTGTGCGTACGTGGGTGTGTGTGTGCGGGCTTGCGTGCGTGCGTGTGTGTGTGCGTGTGTGCGTGCGTGTATGTGTGTGCGTGCGTGTGCACACACACAGAGGAGATGTAAATCCGACCGTGCAACCTCCACGTGGTACATCTCGGTTAACGCTAATGCCGGCGGTATTCTACTTTTGAAGCCTTATAACTCGAAAAGTAATTCATGAAAAAACATTTAATTATAGTGTTTTGGAAAGCTCTCGCCATCAGCTATAAGAATATGTAATAAAAAATAGGGGGTGCCATTTAAAAAAATGGAGGTGACCTTCACGTCACCTTCAAATAACTCTTCAAGGTCAATTCAATGGCACCGTCTAACAGTTTTTTTCAGAACCATACAACTTTTGTCTGAAACGTTTTTCTCTAAAATGCTTTATTTTTGAGATATTCGATCGTTTCCAGACTTACCACCACCCTGTATATATACACACATAAGTTTTATTTACATTGGTTCTCCAAACATTCTCCTTACTATACACTTCTATAATACTATATGTTTATAACTGTATACCCCCCGGAAGAGTATCGGTCATATTTGGAAATATTATTCGCTTGTCATCATTCCAACTTAGAGCTATTTTGTTTCTGATTCACAGTTTCGACTTTGTCATTTTTACTTCGAATTAAATTTTGATTTTTTATTAAAATTGGATAATCAAAGAGACATTGTTTATAATCGTCAAATGTTATTGTTTTCAGTGTGGCTCTCTTTACACCTTTCGCACGCATTTTAGTTGAGTTTTGCACTCTAAAACTATACAATTTGGCTCTTAGTCCGACAAATTCTTGCATAATTTTCCCCATTATTTTCATCTTTCATGAGACCCAGAAATTTCTTATTAACTAACGGCATACCATACGCATTGTCTGGCGAATAATCGGATGTATCGAACTTGTGAATGTCGCGTTTCATAATTTCATATATATCCGGAGTCTCTATGTGATAGAGTAAACTATCTGTATCAGTATACATTAGTTTAGCTCGATAGTCAAAAGTTTGCTTAATATAATTGTAATGAAAGTCGTAAATGTACGTTTTAGCCAAATCGAGAATACAAAAACCTGTGTATATAGATTTGTTAAATTTAACTTGAGAACGAGTAAATTCGATGATTACAGTGTCTTCATCGAGTATGGTACAATTATGAAATGTTATTCATGAGTTTGTAGACATTTTTTTGAAAATCAGCAGATTTTTTTCTTAAATCGTTATTTAGTTCAATATATTTTTGCAGCCAGGGATGTTGTCGAAATTTCAGAGTTCTATGAACTTTAACGAGTTTTAGACCCAAATTCATGTTGTTGTGCCCCGATAATCGAGCGTTACTAGAATAATGTAAGTAGTACGTATAACCGAGTAGGCCAACGATCCACTTTAATTGCATTACGCAATTAAAGCCGACTTCGAATTTCGGCTATGAGAACGCCGATCCAGAACAATTCTACGTAAAAGTTACTACCTTGATGTAAGTAACACATACAACCGAGTAGGCCAACAACACGCTGAATCGGCATTGCGCGATTGAAGCCGCCTTCGATATTAGGCTATGCGAACGCCGACTCAGACAAAATTCTACCAAAAAAAGTTAACTTCCGAATCTGAGAAATAATGTAAACCAGATTTGGAGTACACACTAACAAAACAAAGCTGGTCAAGCTGTTCCAAATTATAACTGTATAAAAGGATCAGCTAGCCAACATTTAAACATTCTTTAAGTAATCTTTAACCTGTACGTGCGGCTCGACGGATTCGCGCAGGAATCCGTCTTTCCTTTCTCTTATTCAAACTGTCAATAAACTATTTATATTTTTCGTTTGTCTTCCATTTGGGTTCTAACCCTTTAGTAACAGATCCCTAAAAATATTAAAGTGCAGTGCGAAATCGTGCGGCACAACATTGGTGGCAGCGGTGGGATTGCTACGGTGAAACGAACAATAAAATATAATCACTATCGCCAGGACGATCTTTCTTTCTGAAAGATAACCAGCATCGCCAGTGCGGAAGTCAGACTCCACTTGTTCCGCACCGAGCAATAAGAAGACACCCCGAACGAGAGTAACCAAGGACCGACGTACAGGCTACATAGGATCAACTAGGAATGTCGAGAATAATTTAGCTGTAAGTCTCAACCCTCTCACATTACTATCCTATAACGAAAAGCGCTACGGACGCCGCGAAATTTTAAACTGAATTAGAATCGCGAAAAGTGACGCGCTAGCAAAAATGAGTACGACAAGACCGCCAGTGGACGGAATCAATACGCACAGGGGGACCGCTTTCGGAGATACCGATAATCTTCACGATCTCGAGGAAAGGGTGTTCGAACCTAGGCGTACCGTGCTGGCTGGTACACCGCCTAGAGGTGACCTAGCACCTCGAGGACCTCCGCGAAGGGATCGAAGTGAAGGTACTTCCGAATACCATCCGGACGTCAGTCTCAGGGAATCCCCGAAAGACGCACGATTTTGGTTAGGACAACCGAGCCTCGCACTTCCTCCCGTAGCAAGAAATCATCTCGACGACCTGTCGGCCGAGAGAGAAGAACAGGAGGATGAACAGATTCGGGTAGCAGAACGGTCTGCTCCCGAAAACAACGCGATCGCCCGGCTAGAAAGAAGGGTCGATGAATTGGCCGCGGACGTTCGCAGAATGGAAGCCGAGATATTCCCTCCGCAGCCTCGCCGGCCAGGGGTACAGTTCGTAGACCACGACGAGGAAGAACCCTGGTATCTTGAACTTGGGTTGGCACATCGTACCATACCAAGGTTCGACGGGAATGATCCCGCCGCGCAAGACGAATTTTTATTAGCATGCCAGACTATTTGGGACAAGGTACGTCCCAGAGAACAGGATACTCTCATCGCCCTAATTAAAAGCGGTAAAGTGTGCGGACGAGCTGCACGGGAGATGCGGTATAAACCGACGCGCTTTGGCCGAACTGCGGACAGAGCTAGAGTCTCTGTACGGTCGACGAAAAACGCTCGCCTAACGCGGAACGCCTAACAATGGAAATTAACGACACCTGCCCGTTACATTGACTTGCCCACGACACGGTTCCCGTTATATTATAGAAGCCAACCGCTGAACGGCCCAAATTAATTTCGAGAACGGACTGAGTAAGGCAATACAAGTGATCGTACGCTCGAGGAATTATCCGAGTTGCAGAACGATTGCAGACAGTACATGGGACGGCGCAGCCTCCCTACTCAGGCTCCGCACAAGGTGAACCAACTGAACTCAACCTGCTCATACTGTAAAATGACGGGGCATGAGTTCAAGGACTGCCAAAGGAGGTTATCGGCAACCTCACGGGAAGACAGGGACCCACAAGGGCGGGCTCCCTATCACCCGAAGCATTACCATCGTACGATTGACTCGTACAGTGCGAACATGATTGCGGCAAACGCAAAGGAATGCGTAATAAATCAGCAGAAAGCCCGAGATGGCGCAGCTAGCGATTTCCATATCAAATCGCCGGCGAGTCGGTCAGGAATATTGACCCTAAAGGCCGACACTGTAGCGCAAATCTGCCTCATCAACCGAAGTGCAGTCAAAGCTGGAACTAGGGCTGAGGACTCGAACGTGTCAATAACCGGTGTGGGAGGACAAGAGATAAAGGTTTTGTGCGCCGTAAAATTGCATCTCGTCACCCCTAGAGGAAAAATCGCGCATTGGTTTCAAGTGATACCAGACAAGATATCCCTAGGAGTTGATGGTTTCCCCGGAATGTACTTCATGCGAAAACACGCCGTTCATATCCTAGGAGGTAAGGAAATTGTCTTGAACAAGCACGGCATGGCCTTAATAGAAGAACATTGGAAAGTTAAACTCCCACCCCGCAGCAAAAACATCGCATACGCGGCCACCGACTGCAAATTTGTCGGAATGACCGAGAAAAAAATGCTGACCAAGGGAGTAGTGATTGGGGCATGCATTACGAAGCCGCAGGGAAACAGCTGCGTGATAAGCGTTGTAAACACAACAACTGAAGAAGTGGAGATCGAACGGCCCATAGTGAAACTCGAGCCGCTGCCGTCAGCAAAAAAGCTAGCCGGCCGTCAGGTGTATCCGAATTCGACATACGACGTAAGCGCTGCCAACTCCACCGGGTGGTATACGCGTCTCGAAAAATTAAAAGAGACGGTAGACACCACACATCTCAATCGCGAGGAATCAGGATTGCTTTCGGAGATTTGCAAGGAATACGCCGACATCTTTCACCTTCAAGGAGATAAGCTACCTTGCACCCATATGGCGGAACACGCCAAACCATTAAAAGACGGGGTGCTACCCATAAAGGTCCACCCCTACCGCCTGCCCGAGACGCACAAACAAGCAGTGCAGAGGCAGACCGAAGAGATGTTGCGTGATCAAATCATTCAACACAGCAAGAGTCAATGGAACGCACCTATTACTCGTCGTCGCAAAGAAACCTGACGCAGCAGGTCGAATAAAAAAGCCAATCGTCGTCGATTTCAGAAATCTGAATGACGCCACCGTGGGCGATTCATATTCATTGCCCAATATTACAGACATTTTGGATCAATTAGGCAGGGCATGCTATTTCTCAACCCTCGAACTTGCATCGGGGTTTCACCAAATCCCGATGACCAAAGAGGATCGGGAGAAGACCGCCTTCTCCACTCCTAAAGGACATTATGAATTTCTTCGAATGCCGTTCGGACTAAAGAATGCCTCGCCGACCTTCCAAAGACTAATGAATGCCGTTGTGACGGGACTAGAGGGGATAAAATGTTACGTATTGAAACGAATAAACCTGGAACAGAAAAATAATAACATTAGTTACACCAAACGTCGCCAGGGGAACACGATTCGCGTAAGCAGAAAATGAATTAAATAAACAAAGTAAGTAAATAAACGGCCGCGAGAGGGCTACGCTTCTCATAAATAAATAACACTGACTAACAATATAAATAAGCCACGTCGCCACTAACCTTTACTCCAAAAGTTGCTGTGAGAATTTAAAGCTTACTACACACCGTAGCCAGGGAGTAACCTGTATCCTTCGACGCCCGAATTACTGCCACAAGCAGCAAGGAGGGAATCTCGACCGATATCCAGGGACCTCTCAATAAGGCTAGCACGTGATCTGTAAGAAAAGAAGCAGTATTAATTATCGTGGAACTTTAAAGACACCTGCGTAAGAGTAAAATTGTACGAGCCAACGTCCGAATCGTCGACCAGCAGAGAGAGGCGCAATAATAGGCACCTACGCAGAACGCTCAGTAAGATCGACGACAATCTAAAACAAAAAATCGTAAGCTCTCCCTCCAACTCTGAGCAACAAAACTACTATCAATTTAGTTAACACTTACCAAGCTTCTGAAAGTCACGCACTGCACTGAAAATTAATACGCTAATACGCGAACTGTCACTTTATGGCCGACGCCATCTTGATCACATATCGATAGACGACCACCCGTCGAAAGCTGACACATTCACACAACGCATACCGCGCCAATATCAACGATCGCTATCATCCCAAGATCTAGGTACTACCTAACGCTTGGATCGAAGTTAGAGATAAAACAGCTCAACGACATTACCTACACATGTACTCAAGGCATACAATAAACGAAAAAGAGAATTTTATCCAGAGTACCAAAATTGTTTATTCTCCGCTCGAGATCCCGAACCAAATCATTAATGAAACATAGTCAATACGTTTCAGTATATCTCGACGATATCGTAATATTTGATACTACCTTGTCGGAACACAACAAACGGCTCCGGGAAGTTTTCCAGCGGCTAAGGGAAGGCAAGCTATCCCTTCAGCCCGAAAAATGTCGATTTATGCGTAAGGAGACGCAGTACCTGGGCCACATTATCTCCGAAAGAGGAGTACTCCCCGATCCACGGAAAATCGACGCCGTACAGAATTTCCCGACGCCGAGAAATGCTAAAGGCGTTCAATCATTCCTAGGGTTAGCAGGATATTATCGAAAATTCATACGAGACTTCTCCCGAATCGCTAAGCCCTTAACACACTTGATTAAAAAGGTCTCGGCATTCGAATGGACGCCGCAACAAGAACAATCGCTCCACGAGTTGAAGGCCGCCCTGACCACGGCGACGGTACTACAATATCCGGACTTCAAAAAGCCGTTTATCGTGACCACAGCTGCTACAGATAAATCTATCGGAGCAATCCTGTCGCTAGGCAACGTAGACGAAGACTTGCCCATCTGTTATGCAAGTAGGACGCTAAACAAAGCCGAACAAAACTATTCGACGACGGAAAAGGAATTGCTGGCCATCGTATGGGCGATAGGGCAATTCCGTCCATACGTATATGGTACACGTTTTATGATGGTAACGGACCATAAGCCTTTAACTTGGTTGTTTGGGGTCAAAGACCTCGGCTCGAGACTCATGCGGTGGAAATTAAAATTGTCCGAACATGAGTTCGATATCGTGTATAAAGCAGGTAAGCGAAACACAAATGCTGACGCTTTAAGTCGCATATGTGCGACCATGCGCTCACAATTAAGCAAAAATGAGCTGGTGGATAAAACAGGAGATACCGGCGACATGAGTGCTAAATTTGAAGACGCCAGAAAAAATTCGAGGAATTCGGGGTCACGAGACTCACTCAGCAACACAGACGGCACTCACAGGCTGAGCGAAGAAGAAAAAGAAAAAATACTACATGAGCATCACGGTGATCCCTCGGCGGACATCAAGGAGTAGCCCGAATGTTGAATAGATTTCGGTTGAATTACGACTGGCCAGGAATACGCAAGGACGTCGAAAATTACGTAAAGAAATGCGACAAATGTCAGCGGAACATAATTCTCCCCTTAATCAAAGCTCCGATTGTCATTACGGATACACCATCGAAGGCGTTCCAGAAGTGCACAATGGATATCGTTGGACCATTGCCTGAGACGGAAAGGGGGAATAAGTATACTCTTACCTTCCAAGACCTCTTGACTAAATTCAGTGTCGCCATCGCCTTACCCAATCAACAAGCCAACGAAGTTGCCAGAGCATTCGCGGAGAAAATTATTTCTCAATATGGTACACCGGAAACCGTACTCACCGATCCAGGCACAAATTTTCTCAGCGCGACTTTCAAGGGAATCTGCAAATGACTGCAGATAGAAAAAATACAAACGACCGCTTTTCATCCTGAGTCCAATGGCGCACTAGAAAGGTCGCACAGGACTCTGGCCGAATATTTAAAAAGTTACGCACATGACGATCAGTCCAATTGGGATGAATGGCTACCATACGCCATGTTTACCTATAATATGACTCCTCATACTGCAACCGGTCACACCCCATATAGTCTTGTCTATGGGCACGAAGCGGAGCTGCCAACAGCCCTGCAAAGAGAGCCGAGGATCACTTACTCATGTGACAACTACGCTCAGGAACTTCGCGAGCGTCTACGAGCTGCTTGGTCATCCGCGCGAGAAAACTTACAAAACGCAAAGCAGCAGGCTAAAGTGCAGTATGACCGAAAAAGCAATCAAAAGGACTTCAAGGTCGGAGATAAAGTCCTCCTATACGATGAGACGGTACGACGCGGAAGATCAGCCAAATAACGCCGAAATGGACAGGCCCTTACGTCATAGAGTAAGCACTTCCGTCAGCCAACTACATGATCCAAAAGGGTCGACGCTACATGCGAATACACGTGAACCGCCTAAAAACTTACGTGGAGCACTAGGGCGAAAAAGAAGAATACACATATATACCACAAAAAAGGAGAGAAAAAGAATGTATATTAATCAAATAATTAATTTTGTTACGTGTTATGTGATTTGTATAGGGTAACAATGATGAGTCAGCTATCCCGGGCCATTGAATCGAGTATGCCTTACGAGGTAAGAGAATTCAAGGACGCGCCGGGAATCTACTACGAAGGAATCGGGATGCTGAATCTCTGCACGGACGTGTGGACGCTCGCGGTACAGATCGATTTAACGCATCTGGCCGATCTGGAAGCTCGGGTCTCTTATTTCCTCACTGAATTTCGAAGGAAATGTGAAACGGCCATAGGGCCGGATATCCACTGTGGGGAGATGATGGACAATCTCGCTCGCCTTTCCGAAATTGTTCACGAAAGGGTCGGAGTAGTCCACGATCTCGTAGGAGCTGATCATCCACGGAAACGACGCGGGCTCATCGATGGTCTAGGATCAGTTTTAAAATCGATTACCGGAAACGTGGATGCCGCAGATGGAGAACGCCTCGATGCCGAGATCGCTGCCATCCGTGGAACAGAAGAGTCTCTTAACACTAGATTTACCAGACCAGTCATTTTGACTGGTCGTGAAATTTTTAATTAAAAATTCCTACTGCATGTAACATTTGAGGCATTTCGCATGAAGTCATCCAGCCTAAAACATAAAAGTTTTTTAATCGTCTTGAAATTTTTATGGTCGATAGTCCTATTGATAGTGAAGCTTGAGCAAAAATTTTAAGGCTCTAGCTCAAATAGTTGCCTAGCAATAGGGGCTCAAATTTGTACCATATTGGCCGTCGTGGCAACATTCCCAGGTTTGTATCTTCCAGAGAAATATAGCGATTTTAAAAAGTCAGGAGTGATTTTTAAAGCATTTTCTGCGTACTTTAAGAATATATTTTTTATTTTTAATAAAATTAATAAGTTCATAACAATTTTTTAAGGTTAATGTTAAAAATGACTTTTTCTCAAAGATCGACATCTTCGATTTTTATAAAAAAAATTTGTAAAATAGTAGGGTTCTTTCTGAACAAAAAAGTATATAATGTCCAAGATGGGCCGGACCTTAGTTTCGGAGATACAGTAGGATTTACCAGCGAGCGGGCGCTTCGCGGAGTGTCGCGCGGCGACCCTCCAGGCTACGTTCGGGCTTGAGCTCTACGTGAGCACTACGTGAAGCGCCCGCTCGCTGGTAAATCCTACTGTATCTCCAAAACTAAGGTCCGGCCCATCTTGGACATTATATACTTTTTTGTTCAGAAAGAACCCTACTATTTTATAAATTTTTTTTATAAAAATCGAAGATGTCGATCTTTGAGAAAAAGTCATTTTTAACATTAACCTTAAAAAATTGTTATGAACTTATTAATTTTATTGAAAATAAAAAATATATTCTTAAAGTACGCAGAAAATGCTTTAAAAATCACTGCTGACTTTTTAAAATCGCTATATTTTTCGGGAAGATACAAACCTGGGAATGTTGCCACGACGGCCAATATGGTACAAATTTGAGCCCCTATTGCTAGGCAACTATTTGAGCTAGAGCCTTAAAATTTTTGCTGAAGCTTCACTATCAATAGGACTATCGACGATAACAATTTCAAGATGATTAAAAAACTTTTATGTTTTAGGCTGGATGACTTCATGCGAAATGCCTCATTTGTTTTCTGAAATGACGGTCGTTTTCTGAAACGACTTCTGTAGCTGTAAGTAGAAAACATATTTAAAGAACTCAATACAAATTATATATATTTGTAACGAATATATTTAGATAGAAACAGGTATATGCAAATAGCTGGTAAATCTAATGTTAAAGAAGGGATGAAGAAACAACTCAAGGTCGTGGAAACAACGCTGGATATCTTCAATCGGTCGTCTCACGCAGCCAACCGAAATTTTGGCAAGCCGTATAGCATGGTGCGTTCGGTAGATAAATACCTGACGAACAAAACTGGTATACTACGAAGCAGGCAGCAATTCGACGAAAGCTTGGCCCTCATGAACAACTTCGTGGAAACATTTCTCAGGGAGATAAAAGACGTAGCTGACTTATTCGCCACCGTCGCACCAGGGACCGTAAGTCCTGCCATCGTCACGCCACAATGCTTGACTCATTATCTGACCGAAGCTCTGCCTCACCTGCCAAGAGGATATAGTTTTCCGAGACTCGTAACGCGAGAAAACGGAGCGGAAATATTACGTCTGGCAACCACGAAAGCCTTCAGACGAGCCGAAAATGTAACGCTATTAATCGAGATACCTCTAATAGAGCAGACGAAATTCGGAATATACCGCATGTACCCCCTTCCAGCCAGAGGAGTGAATGGCACATTTTTCTAGTTGGAGACGACCGAAAATCCCATAATAGTGGATAATAAAATAAAAACTTCCTGCAGTTAACGTGGATGGACCTGAAAACCTGAAAAGTCGAAGGAAATCGATACCTTTGCCGTAACAGGTACCCCACCATGGACATCACGGAAAATGCGCCTTGCGGCGTACTGATGTTCACCGAAGGAATGTCTCCTTTGAGACTCCGGTGCCCAAAACCAGCCGTCACCCTAAAGGACGTACTTATCATGAGCCTACAGCAACCTGGACGATGGTTGTACACCGCACTGCATGAGGAAGTTCTAAGTGTCGCCTGTGAGGACGCGCCCTCCAAAAAGATACTTCTCCAGGGAACCGGAATGCTCACACTCAGTGGGCAATGCACCGCCAGCACAAGGAAGTTCAAAATCAAGGCATCACGGAGTAGGCTGCAGCTAATACGCGATAATAGCTACTTGCCGACACATAATTTGACTCTAACGGCAGATGAAGAATCCGCAATAACGCAGGTGATAGACTCCTGCGAGAGAATCACGCCTTAAAAAGCTGTGAACAACCCGGATGAGCTGAATAAACTCGGAGCACGGATAAAAACCATACCTAAGCAACTGGATCACAATCAGCCTGCACCGCAGCACCGATACCACACAATCGGCCAATACTCCTTAGGAACCATATCTCTACTCGTTCTGGCCGGGTACGATATCTACACCTGTCTAACAAGGGGATGACCAGGTCGTTGGAATTTTCTAATTTTTGCCACTTATGGCACTGAAAGGTGAGCCCTCGAACAGCAAATCCCCAACGCCGTTCAGACAGTTAGCCATAATTTTCCGAGAAAATCGACTTTCCAATTTTCCAAGCGAAGTATATTAACTAGCGGTGAAATAGTTTTCAACAGCCAGCGTGGCTCACCGGGTTGCGAGCCAGTCTAGTAAGCGGAAGGTCTGGGGTTCGAATCCTGCTCTTGGTAATTTTCTTTTCTTTTTTTTCAATTTATTTATTTTTTTCCTTTTTTATTTTTGTTTCTCCAAAACGTATACCCACTTCGTTCATGTTTAAAATTGTTGGAATTTTTAATTATGAGCCGATGTTTCGTGTTTAGGTAGATAGGTAGAACTTGTCCTTCACCAAAATTTGGAGCAGTCGAACGTTTGTTCGGCGTATTTTTGGGAAAAACCAGTCTTCTTCCTGGGTCTGTTTTTGTACCAACCGCCGCACCAATTAGCGCCCTTACCGAGTAACCAACAATCAGCGCTCTCGCTGAGTAACACCCCCACCACCGAATCGGTAACCAGTCAGGCCCATTCGCCGGGGGATAAGAAAATGCGTTTTCTGGAAAAGCGTTACAGTCCCAAAAAAACAGTGAGCAAAAAGTGATAAGAAGAAAGCTGTTCGGAAAGGAAAAGTATTCGCAAAGTGAATCTGATCGTGCACATTTTTATACTACATTGGTGCAGTGTTGACCGATACCGAAGAGTATGTCGGAACCTGTCGATTTGCCTCGCCCTTCGACGGCAAGTGAAGACACTAGCGAAGATAGCCTTTGCAATCAAACCGAAAAATTACGGGTCAAAAATGCCCTTGTATATTTCGAGCATCTTCTCCTCGATAATAATCTCGTAGCGTCAGAAGCTTCGGGAGTGATCAGCGAAGAATCGGCGCTAATTGCAAAAGAACTATATAAGCTAACGTTACAAACAATATGCGATAAAAAGTTTGTAATGGACGATGAATTGATCATGTTTGATGAAATTGATGAGGCGAACGCTTTCGCAGAGGTTCAAGAATCGACTGCAAATTCCTCTGACGACGACGATTATGAACCGGACGAAAAAAAGTCGAGAGCATGCAGCGACGGTATTCCACTGGAGTATAAAGTAAAAGTCGTTAACCTCGCCAAAGCTCTTCCGACGTGGAGTTTGAAAACTCTGCACAGCAAAGGGTGCACCCGTTTAAAACGATATTACCATTTGACGGCATGGGAAGAGCAGATTAAACGTGGTGGAACAGTGTCATGTGGTCATCGATTCTTGGACCTACGATCGATTCATCGAGGCTCGGCAAAATCATCAGCAAGTCACTATACGAAATTTGAAGCAGTGGGCTTTGCAATTTCCAGATTTCGACTGTACAGCCTCTCAATCGTGGGTTACAAGATTCAAGAAGAATCATAAAATCCGTCAACGAAGGATAACGAAATTTGTATCGGAGCGAGAAACCCTGTCCATGGAAGAAATCTGTAGTGCTGTCGAAGATTTTCGAATTGCGGTTCATTACCATTTGTCATTGTTCATTATTGATTAAAGTATCACTACTTATATAACAAATACGAATTATTTTTTATGAATATTTTTCAGGCTGCCAATACCAATCGACGTTCGACAGGACACTCGCGGTGAAAGGGTCAAAGGCTGTTTTCGTTCAAAGGCAGAATATGAATAAGGTCACGCATTCGTATACTGCGCAATATGCGCTCACGTTGGCTGGGAATCTCCTGCCCTTCGTCTTCGTATGTCTGCAAGAGACAAAAGGGGCATTCGGGCCCAGGGTACAGAAAACGGTCGACGAGTACGTCCGAAAATATAACAATATTGTCGTGACCTCGTCAAAATCCGGCAAATTGACAACCAAATTATATAAAGAATTCCTGGTCGACGTATTGCAACCCTACGTGGGACAACAACAATTTCTACTACTCATCGATTCTTGGGGAGGACAGACAGACGCCGTGATGTACGATGAAATTTTCAAAAACGAAAGGCGGCTGCCTTCGTGTACTTTAAAGGTTATCCCACCAAAATGCACGCCGCTGGTACAGCCGTGCGACGTGTACTTTTATCAGCAGATGAAAATTTTCATAAAGCGGCTGCAAAACTGCGCGTACCTGGTCGAGAGACAACGGGAAATCAACACCCGAGAGGACTGCTTAAAGATCCAATCCATCGTACATCACCAGCTGTCCTCCTCAATTGTCCATAACATGATTTCAATAACATGATGCGATAACCGCGAAATTTTTTTAATCGTTAATGAAGTTTGTTTCCCTATCGACGTATTAAAAGAAAAATGTTCCTGTAAACAAACCTCTTTTGTACAGTGTGCGAGATGTCGCAACACTTTCTGCTTTCCGTGCTTTTACGATGAATATCACCCGGGCTCCTGCGGAACCTCCACCGCGGAGTAAAAATTTGTAATCGTTATTATTATTATTATTATTATTATGGCACTTTTCCTTACGCTATGTTTTATAAAATAAAGTTTTTATACCGACATTTAATTTTTCATACACATTATTGGTTTACAAGTCTAAATTCCAACAATTTTAAAAATGAACGAAGTGGGTATACGTTTTGGAGACAAAATAAATAAAAAAGGAAAGAAAAAGAAAAAAAAATTGAAAAAAAAATTACCAAGAGCAGACTTCGAACCCCAGACCTTCCGCTTACTAGACTAGCTCGCTACCCGGTGAGCCACGCTGGCTGTTGAAAACTATTTCACCGCTAGTGAACACACTTCGCTTGGAAAATTTGAAAGTCGATTTTCTCAGAAAATTATGGCTAACTGCCTGAACGGCTTTGGGGATTTGCTATTCGAGAGCTCATCTTTCAGTGCCATAAGCGGCAAAAATTAGAAAATTCCAACGACCTGGTCATCCACTTGTCAGTTATAATCCTACCGAGCAGCAGTACCGAGCTACCGAGAAACATGAAGCTAAGTTTTTTTCAATCAGCCATTTTACCGCCGAAGTTCGTATGTAAAGTGATTGATTTTTACGGGGTCGACGAGGTGTATATTCGCACAGCGTTAATGGAGGCCGCATGCAAGTAGCTCGGTGCGGAGCTTAATAACTATTATATCGACGCGCAACGCTGGGTGGTAATAAACAGTGCCGCTATTAAGGCATCTTCTCACTTTAAGCGCCTCAAAAATAGGCTGTTTTTGCGATTTTTTTTCGAGGATTTTTGCTTAAAATTATGGGATAAAACGGATCCTATGTAATAAACACATCTTTCAAGTACATGAAAAAATTTTTTTTTAATTTTTTTAAACAATTATTATAATACATCAGTAGCATCGAAAAACCCGTGTAAAAATGTTATGGTCGTGGCTTGTTGATGGTATCTCCGAGACGGGTCGTCTGAAACAAAAAAATAAAACTGTTTTAGATTCAGTATGTCAGTGGCTATAGCGCATATCATCAGATTTTTGATATTCGCGAAAATAACAAAATGGCGCACGTTTTTCGAAAAAGTAAAAAAAAACCACGATTTTTTTGCAGTTTTTTGTAAAAAAAAAATTCTTAAAATCAAAATTTCAAAAATCTGATGATATGCGCTATAGCCATAACTATGAAGCATATGTCATTCAAATTTCATGACAATCGGCCGGATAGTTTCCGAAATTTCATCAACAAAGCACCGAAAAACCTTGTTTTGAGATAACTGCGTTTAAAGTTTTGGTTGCAGAAAAATCATGAAAAAACCTTACCTCGGGTTAATCAGCGATGCCTGCTCCATACAATGGACCTTCCGATTCTTCGTAGAAGGTGTGTTCGTCCAAAATAGCTTCCCTTCGTCTCGACCTAGTCTCTTTTGAAGCGTTAGAGCTGCGGCGGTTCCCTACGCGTACGCGATCACTGTCGCGTTTCTCGGCGTATTGAACGGCGATAGGGCCTAGTTTGACACCCATCACCTCCAAAATTTTTAAAACAGGTTGTAGCCCTTCGTTATAAATGCATGCCGCTGTTTGGCAAGCAATTTCCACGGTTTTTCTTCCCGTAAAAACGTGTTTCGGCGCCATTGCCCAGACACAGCTGTTGAAACACTCGTTGTTATTTTGGGTATTTCCTCCGAGGCATCGTTCCAGTAACTCGTCCTTCGTCAGTTCTTCATAGATCGGTTTCAAAACCTCTTGAACATCATCAGCTAGAGCAGGAGGATGTTTAAAAGTTTCTATCTGATTGTTTTTCACTGCTTTCTTGTACTTGCACCATGAGTCTGAACAATACGTATGCTGTGGGTTGCTGTCGGTTGAAATTTTATGATAGTATCCTGCCCAGATCTCCCTGCGCATATCTTCGACAGAATTCAGGTTTCTTCGAATTGCCAATGAGTAATTTGTTGATAATTCTGTCATCAATTTTATTGTTAAATCTTGGGTTTTTACGACAGGAACTTTTTTTATAACAACTTTTTTTTTTTTTACTACAACTTTCTTGGCTGCTTTTTTCTTTGGTGAAGGTTTTCCAGCGTCTTTCTTTGCAGCTTTTCTCTTTTGTGTAAGAATTTTCTTAGCGTCCTTAGCACGCTTGAAAATTCTTTTCGCAACGTGTAATACGCACTCCAACTTCTTAACCACAAAGTCTTCACCATACGGTGCTGTATCGAACAATATTTTAAAAGTTTTAGTGTCGCCATCACCGATGTAAAAACCGTAGCGCACAGCAAATTTTTCGAGTGATCGCAAAAACATCTCACATATACCGTCAACCTCCATTTTTCCAGAACTACCTGAATGATTAGCACTACAAACTAGTTTGTGCTTTTCATACCACTGTGCATATTCGATCGTGTCTTTCATACCTTTTTTCGATTCACAGCTTTTGCAGTGACTCGACTTCACAACGACGTCTGCAATTTTTTTACTGTGTTTATATATTAATGACACGATTCCAATAAGAGAAGAAAATCCTCTTTTCTGCCAGGAACCGTCACCTGAAACGGTTAAAACGTCTTCGGGTTCTCCGTGTTGAGCGTTCAACAGTTTTTCTTCTTTGACAGACTTGCTCGTCACTATATCGAACACACTTTGCACTGCGATGGCGATCGAATTGAGTATTTGATAATAAACGGTGGAATTGATTCCATGTCCCAGTTCCATGAGCCCACAAAACGTATTGATACCACTCAATCCAACACCAATCAAACGCATAACGTACACTAAACGACGATTGATTTCGTACCCAGTTGAGATTAATGGGCATGAGTTAATATATTTTTCTCCGCAATCACAAGTCACACAAATTTTGAAACCGAGTCCTCGCTGACCGTACTTTGTAAAAGAAACATCTTTGTTACAAACTTTACACTTCACATATTGTTGTAATGTAGAAAAAACAAGAAAAAACTGAATAATACTATATCCAGCCGTTGGATCGATGTGTACATCGAAACTTGTATCGTCCGATTTTTTTAATTTTGCTGCACTCGCACTAGCATGACTCGTATCTGCTTCAGACTGGTGTGGAAGCACTCCACGAAATTTTCTTTTTTTAGATTTCGAACTTGGACGTCGCCACGTGGCACTTTGTTGCGAAGTCTTTTTATCCATTATAACAATCCTGAGCGCAGAGATGTTGCCGTTACGAAGTTTCAAATTAGACTGATGAAATAACAGTTTAGCATCGTTGCCGAGTGATTTTCTTTTGAAAAATGCACGTGTTAAGGTCTTATTACATGAGTATAGACCCGAAAACAGAATATACCTAAGCAAGGGGTACTACATTAACAAAAGAACACGGCTATTCAATTGTATAGAGTCAGATATACAGGGACCGTCCGAGCGGCGTGAAAGGGATCGCCGGGTACTCTCAGGTAGTCACCTAACGGTCGCCAAAAAATGTAGTTAGACTCGTCCGATCTTTATGAAATTTCGAGATGACATTTTTGAAGATATGTACTTTCAAAATAAAAAAAAAAAAAAAATCGATTTTTTTTAATTTCCAAAGTGAGAAGACGCCTTAAGGAGGGTGAACTTTCTGTTGTATCATGCGATCGTCCAGCACACGTCGGACAACGAGTGTTGTGGCGTGTGATGTGCCGACGAGGCGTTTTACGCCTTCGTCGAGGCGATGCATATTTATAACATAGTGCCGCCATTTAAAATACCGCCGGTATTGGTTGCTGCGTGGTGTATAGAGGGTGGCTCTTCATGTGTGTTGCCGCAGAATAAGCTGGACGCTCTGGGTTTCCTAGCGAACCTAAAGCTAACAACGTTTGTTGTTAGCCGCGATGGAAGTGGCGTAATCCGCGTAATGGGCGACGACGAGGGGAAGAATGTGGTATTCCACTTTCAGCCCACCGATTTTTTCGAGGAGATGCAGTAGCGGTGTGTGTGTGTGTGTGTGTGTGTGTGTGTGCGTGTGCGTGTGCGGGTGTGTGCGTCGGAAGCAGCGGGGGTTGGGGAGAGTGAGAGAAGACACCCTCCAGGAGAACACTCTCTTAGCGAGAAAGGTAAGAAAAATGTAATAAATAAAAGAAAAAAGCTTACTATGGCGACACGCTCCATCCCCCGTTTCCTCCCCCCACAACTTTTCCCCCCGCGCCCATGACTGACCGAGCCACGGACACTCGGCGGCCGCGGAGTGGGGGAAAGGCGTGGGTATGAGAGTGGGAATAGGAGTGGGGGCGGCCATAGTGCGCACCATACTACTTAGCCATTTCGATTTCAGATATTTCACCCCCACCGCTTGAAAAATTGCTCTTGGTATATTTTTGGTGTTTCAGACTTGATATCTTTATTTTTTATTTTATTTTGCACACTCCGCTTGATAAAAAAAAATTCGTTTTTTTTTCCGTTTGGGTTTATAAGATACTTTGAGATCTAATAAAATTTGCCTCTCGTTCGATATTTGATAGTGGGCATTTGGTACTTGATTGGGTACTTATTTTGGATTGAAGAAGAAAAAACAAACAAAAAAATTTTGTTAAAAATTTAAAAAGAGGTGATATCCCCTGGTAAATAAGAACGCGATCTGATATTTGATTACTTATTAGCTCATTGGAGGGGACCATTTGTTTAGTATTTTTCTCTTGATTTTATTTGGTTAGTATATTGTTTTTGGTGCTGAGTATTTGAGATATTTGATTTGGTCAGCGAGACCATCTCACGGCGAGCGACCGATTAGGGTTGGCAACTTCGGCGTAAGACGCTGATTTTGAGAGACCGGATATTCGTTTTTTTATTTACTGTTTTGTGCCCCGGCGCCTCGAATAGTTGTTTCGAATAGGCGGTTTTGAGATAGCTCTTTGCGATAGCGGATTTGAAATAACCAAGCTCCCGAATTACAAAACTTCGACGTGGTTGGCCAGGGTGCCATATCCAGAGCTACCCCCCCCCCCCCAGCCCCCCAGCTACCCCCCCCAAGCCCAGAGGAGGACGATATCGGCGCCGTACCATGGGGCCCACTCCGACCCCTTTTGGCACCCTCGACCTACCGTGGTTGAACCCGGGGGTAGGAGAAGACGCTCACGAGGCGAGTCCGCGGGCCCGAAGTCCGCCTTTCGGCCGGCCGAGCCACGCGGGCGCGTCTACCAGACGTCGGCTAAGCATGAGACGGAAAGATCTTTCCGCCTCTGAGAGCGACCGGTTCCCGCTGAGCCACCGGCCGACGTTGTCTCCCCATCGCGCCCTTCAAGAGGTGCGGTGATGGGACCTTTCTTTTTCGGGACGACGAAATGAGGACGTGGAGGACTTCATTTCCGTCGTCGAGGAGGGCCGCTCCCTGATCCCCATTCGGGACGAGGACCTCCTGAAGACTCTGGCCTGTTGCTTGAGTGGCCTCGCGCGCACGTGGTACCGGCAGGTCCGAACCAGGTTCGCGAGCTGGGAGGCGGTAAAAGCACCGTTCCGAGAACGCTTTTCCGATCCCGACTATCAGATCGCGCTACGCGAAGAGATCGCTCGCCGGACGCAAGGAGAAGCGGAGTCCAGTCTCGATGTCATAAGTTGTGTGGATGGGTTATTCATACGGCTGGACCCTCCGTGGACCAAGAGGGATTACAAGCGGTACGCTCACCGCAACATGCTCCCGTCCCACCGTCTCGTGATCCCCCTGGGGGAGCCCATGACGATGAGAGCGCTACAGCGGGCGGCAGCTCGTTAGAAGCAAATCCTGAGGAGTGCGAGCACCCGACGCCCTTCTTCGTGGCCAGAGGCTTCCCTCTGCCCGGGTTACGCGTACCGGGAGCCACGACCACCTCCGCACTACCCGAGACGGCAAGAAATTCGAGCCCTGCAGGCCGAAGACGATACCGATCCCGAGCCTAACCTCGATGAGGAAGTCGAGGACTTGCTCTCGGAAATGTTGGAGGCGTTGCTGCCTCCGAAAACTAGAGTTAACCCGAGACCGAGCAATCGGCCACGAGGACCTCCTGCTCCCGTACCAGCTTGTAACCGAGCCCCGCTACCGACCAATGGACGCGAACCGCCGCCGCCGATCAAGGCAGACGCAACTCCCCTCCCGAAACCATATCTTGCCCTATCGACATGCTCCGAGCCATAGTGCTGGAACTGTCAGCGCAAGGCAACCGCTACCGAGATTGCCAGGCACTTCGCCGGTTTTTCTGCTACCGATGTGGATTATCCAGTGTCACAATCCCCCAGTGCATCTTCTGCCACCAGGGAAACGCGGACTGAGGCGTCCCTACCGGGTCACAGCGCCCCGCCCGAGTACCGGACCCGGACGAAGTTCCTTCCCGAGTTGTTCTCGCGTACCGAAGCCCTGCGCCAACGCTCCCGTACGAAATTCACAGCAGGAGCTAATCTCGAGCTCGAAATCAGACTCTGATCCAGCGTTCATGGCCGAGCAGCCACCGCTGGACGAGATACTGATAAACGCGGCCTCCCGTTCTGGCCTTATTACCTTCCGGGTTGAGGTGATCATACACACCACCCCGGTCAAAGCTCTCATCCACTCAGCGGCGACTCGAACGTTCGTCGGGCGCGCTCTCATAGGGCGGCTCGGAAAACTGGGAGTCCCCACCCGGGAAGTGGCGCCGAAATCAGTCCCGGTTGCCAACAGCCAGGTAGAGATCGTGCGAACGGCTTCCAAGATACCGCCCACCCTCAATGGAAGATCAACGCCACCTCTTGCATACAACCTGGAGATTAGACTTCCTCCGCTCTGCAAGGATGGTGGTGGATTTCTTCGGGGAATCGTGGTACTTACGCGACAGGCCGGAGGTACACTACGCGTTTGTTCCCGAGGATCGCGGGCCCCGCCTGGCGATATGCCACGGGTTACGAACTCCGACTTCCGATGAGGATACCCGCCTAAGCGACTTCCTCGATGCTCACGTACCCTCGGTCGACGCCGAATCGGCAGTGACCTCCCTCGTCTCGCACGAGATCGAGGTAGGACATAGTCCACCGGTGAAGCAACGATCGTACCTCGTGACGCCGGTTATTCGCGACATCATGTCGACTGGGCGAGCCCGGTCGTAATGGTGAAGAAACTAAACGGCAAATACCGATTCTGTATAGATTGCCGGAAAGTTAACTCCGTCACGAAGAAGGATACTTACCCCATCCCGAACATGGCGGGCACACTCGAGTTGAGACAGGCCAACTACATCTCAACTCTCGACCTGAGGCAAGCATATTGGCAGGTGCCGATGGCACCCGCCTCGCGAAAAGTCACGGCTTTCGTAGTGTCAGGGCGGGGCCTTTTCCAATTTAAGAGGATGCCCTTTGGCCTCACAAACATTCACGCAACGTTCCAACAAATGTTGATTCGCCTTATCAGCGCAGAGATGTACCCTCGCGTCTTCGTATCTCGATGATATCATTATCATCTCCCGAACCTTCGAAGAACACCTGACGTGGCTTCGAAGGGTACTCGAGAAGATCTCTAAGGCTGGCTTGGCAATCAATCGAGTAAAAAGCGAGTTTTATCGCTCGCAAGTCCGCAACCTCGGGTTACTCGTCAACAACCAAGGTCTCGAAGTCGACCCCGAAAAGACAGCTCCCGTACTGGATTTCCCAGTGCCAAGGAATATTCGACAGTTACGTCGCTTCTTAGGCATGGCGTCGTAGTACCACCGGTTCATCCCCGAGTTTTTAACCGTCGCTAAACCACTGACCCGGCTCACAAAGAAAAATACCCTTTGGAGCTGGGAGGCAGCCCAGATTATCGATGGCCACGAGAGGGTTATCGCTTACGCAAGCCGCGCCCTGTCGGATCCTGAGAAGAAATACTCTGTGACTGAGTAGGAGTGCCTCGCCGTGTTATGGTCCATCCGAACGTTTCGCGGTTACCTGGAAGGGTACGCGTTCACGGTGGTCACCGATCACAGTAGCCTCAGGTGGCTTCATAACCTGAAGAATCCCAGCGGCCAACTCGCAGGGTGGGCTTTCAAGTTAACGGAGTACGATTTCGGGATCATTCACCGGAAAGGAGCGCTACACCACGTTCCCGACGCGCTTTCGTAAATCCCGGAGGGACACATGGAGGCAATAGAAGCCTCCGTGAAACCCAAGATGATTGGTGTCGCCGTAAGATCGGCGACGTTACCCGCGCTCCCGACAAATTTCCCGACTGGAAGGTCGTCGAGGAAAAATTATATTTCCACCGACCTATTGGCCTCGCTGAGACGGAAATGGAAGATCTCGTGGCGTGGAGAATCCCGCCCCATTGCCCTCCAGGAGTGCCACGCGCTCTCCCAAGCCGGTTAACTGGTGGTGGAGAAGACGTACCGACGCTTGGCAAATACGTATTGCTGGCCGAGCCTTTTCCAGGATGTGGTCGCGTATATACGCCAGTGCGATACCTGCCAGCGCTGTAAAATGGAACAGCGAGCTCCCGCCGGGCTAATGGGCTACCGCGTTATCGAGGAACCATGGATGATGGTAGCTACCGACATCATGGATCCCGATACACCGAGCTCGGTCGGCCACACTTACGTCCTCGTGGCTCAGGACCTCTACACTAAGTGGGTGGAGGTCCAGCCGCTCAGGAAGGCGAACGGCAAGATGATCGCCAAAGCTCTCGATGAACTTGTGGTTACCCGATGGGGTGCTCCCGGGTGCTCCACACAGATAACGGTACGGAGGTCGTTAACCGCGACATCCGACAATTTGCCGAACGCGTGAGGATGCGGCATAGTACCACTCCGCCATACCATTCTCAGGCCAACCCTACGGAACGGGTCAACCGCATGGTCAAAATCATGATCCCCGCCTTCCTGGGTAACAACCACCAGGAATGGGACCAGCACCTTCACGAATTCCCGTCCACCTATAACACGGCGTACCATAGCTCTCTCCAGGCGTCGCTGGCCTTCGAGAACTTTGGCCGTGAACCGCCGGCTGCTCCCTCCCTTCGGCGAAGGACTGTATGTGATCGCCAAGCTGCTTTCTCGGGTAGTTTTTTAATTATCCGGTCTCGACCGGCGATTAGTAGGCAAAGCTTCGGTCAAAGACCGGAAACCCTACGAAACCTCGTAGTACCGTAATAACCCTGCTTTTCTGTTTCAAGAAAATGAATCGCCTCGAAGAGGAAAATAATGAGAAAGTCGTGGTACTCTCGGACGATGGGGGGGGGGGGGGGAGGTCGAGGAGATGCTCCGAGCCATCGCCGCCCTACCGTCGCCGGGAGTAAAACGCGAGCTCCTCCAAGCCTGCGTAGCCACGGTAGCGGAAACCGAGGGCGGGGACCCCGAGTCGATAGAGGAACTGGTGCCGGCGATTCGGGAATTGGCCCAGGCAGAGCTGGAGCCGGGATCCCCCGAACCAGGCCCCGTGATTGTCGACTCGCAGGCCCCAACTCCGGTAGAGGCCCGTCGGAAACGTCGCCGTTATCGGGCGTCGTGAAGGAGGGGGAGGAGGACGGCCACTCCACCACCCACCATCCCGACAAAGCGAGGGTCGTCACCGCCAATCCCGACGACGCCACCGTCGTCGCTGGCAGTGGTCCCGACCGCTCTGCCCTAGCCACCCCGTCGCGTGTTGGAGCGGGCGTTTTATAACTGCCGCCAGTTGGGGCACTGCAACTCGCAGTGCCCCAGTAAACCTCCGACTGAAGTCTTCTGCCATCGCTGCGGCCGTCGGGGGGAAATCCTCCGAACGTGCCCGACGTGTAGCGAAAACTGGAGGAAGCTAGGACCGTACGTTCTCGTGGCGGGACGGAACATTCCGCGAGAGGAGCTCCGGGCGCTCAGAATCCCGCGGTCGGCCCGCTGGCCTCGGTAAATGGGAGTAATCTCGACGCCGGACCAGGCGGCAACCACCACTGCCCCACCAGCCAGCTTTCGGGTACCACCCCCGTCTCCACGGGACCATAAGCCCCTGGACCGCTGTTGAGCGGATCCACGGATGTGCCCTCCCGTCTGGGTTATGGCGTGTGGCTCTAGAAGCCTCCCATAATCCATAGATCTCGATACTAGCCTGCGGCTACAGCTCCCGCAAAACAAGGTACCGAAACCTAGCTCCCGTAATGTTGAGCCTAATAGCCCGTGATCCCGATAACGTCTACACGTTATAGCTCCCATGCAAGATGGCAGAAATGCCGAGCTGTCGTAATATCGGGCCTAACGGCCCGTGGGAGTAGTAGTGCCGACTCCTTTCTTTTACCCTCTGGGTCAACAAAAAAATAGATTCTCGAAGAGACGGATGGATCCACCAGGAGTGAAGATTGTGATCGCCATCCCAAACAGCCACCATGGGAAGTATGGGCATGCTTCGGTAAATCTTACCCTCTCCCGGGGACGTACCGTTATTGATGTTGTGTCATACGAGTGAAATATCTTATTTCAGGAATTCGTACCGATCTCGCCCCTATAGGTCTCGTGTGATTGGCCTACCCGAAATCCACCCTAAAGGGTGGGGAGTTGTGACGTGATTTTCCCGATAGATTTCAGATAAAAGTCATCGTCACAAGGCCGTTATCGGATTTTGCCCTCACTCTACCACTCGTTAATCGTTATGCACTTCTGAATTTGTTATTTATGCTGCCGTTGTATTTTTTTTTATCAAGAATCACAATTCAAGATTTCAAATCACAAATACCACAAAAAAATCAAAGTACCGGATATCAAAATATCAAAAATCACAGTATCAAATTTCAAATGCCAAAACAAAATATCGAAATCTCAAATCTCAAAATATCAAAAATCACGAATCGTGATTTCAAATCGCAAATATCAAAACAAAATCAAAATATGAAATATGAAAATATCAAAATTCATAAAATGAAGTTTCAAAATCGAAAGATCCAAGATCGAAATTCCGCAGCGTGATCGTCGGAGGTTTTTTTTTCCAAGAACCATTTGACTCGGTAGCAGCGGAGTAAAGTACCGAGGGCGGAACCAGGGTCTTCCCCTCCCCCTCGGGAACGCCTCGTAGAATTAATTCGGTAATCGGGGTAATTCGACGGGCGATCGAGGAGCACAACGAAATTATGTAGCTGTTGGGATCCAAATTCGCTCGTACGTCTAAATAAAAATCGTAAGTGAATCTCACGCGGTAACACACGGATACTTACCCAATCTGAATCCGTATCCTGTAGGTTATGTCGAGAGATGCGACGACTAAGTTGTACTCGTTCGAATGTTCTCAAATGGCGAACTCGAAGGACGGGTACTGACACTTTTTACTTGCCCGAACTTTGGCCGAACTCTCGGACAATTCAAATTAGACTGATGTGAGTCTAATTTCTCCAATTTCGGGTAATGAAAGCTGTGTGGAGCCCTGGAAGAGGGAGATATAAAAACTTGTTTGTCCAAATTTCGAACGCGATTCTAAGAACGGCCGAAACCGAACAATTGGTTTTTCGCACACGGAAACGCTCGGCCGTACAGGTTGCTGATTATGGTAGAGAGGGTCAGGGCAAGTCACCCCGAGATGGCCAAAAATATCGTTAATTTTCCGTGTGACGAAATCCCAACTCGGAGAACGAGAGCCGGAATTTCCACGCTAACATGCGCCTCACATAGTCGCGAGAATTCACTTTCGGAAACCCCTGGGATCGAACACACGTTCAACAAAAAATCACGAATGCAAAAGTTTCGTTCGAAATCGATACGGTAATTATTACAACGCGAGAACACTCTGAAACTAATTGTTAGTGACGAGGAAATAAAAGGTATTTAATTTATCAATAGATTATCGGTCTGAATTTATTTTCATGTGTTCCTCCCCTCTTCGTGACATTTTTGTGAAAATTTTCGATTGTTGGAAGGTTTCATCTACGGACTTGCGACCCAGGTGCCGCGAGTCATATCTATTCCACGGGTTAGCGGGCATCTTGTTGGAAAGGCAAGGAGCCATTAATAAATTCCTTCCTGGCGCTCAACTAAATATCCTTTCAGCGTTTGTGTTCGAGCGAGGATCTGGATTGCGGGAAGGACAAATTCTCAAAAAAACACACGAACACCAACTCAGCACCTTCGTAGTCAGAGCATTTGATTTGTCGTTGCCTAACGTGTAAGAGCACTTCTAGCGGAGCCGATCGAGCCGATCAACGTTACACAGGTATATTTCACAAGAGCTGGGCGAGCCGAACAATGGCGCGAGTAACAGCACACGTCGAAATACGCCACAGGGTCCGTTTCCACTATCAATAGCCTAAGTCGATATCCGTTTCCGTCACTGAGAGTTGACACTGTTGAGAAAGCCAGGTCGGTATAAGAATTCAAAGATCAAAACGTGAGATGGACTGTATGAGCCGAAATTGAAGAGCGCGTCGTACTGAGTCGTAAGTTTACACGGTAATGGCCGATTAACCGGTGTCCGGTTAATCGCTCGGCCGTTAACCGAAGGGGCAGGGAGGGGGAACCGTCTCACTGACAATGAGCGACGCTACCGCCCCGATCGATTAACGGTCGAAATCGCGAGCGACGACGACGAGCGATAAAGTCCGGTGTCGCCGAAACATCCTCCCCGGCCGTCAGCCAGAATGGCTGGCATCGTTGGTGGGCGTGCGATGGTCCTGGAGCTGCCGGCGTTGATCCTCTGAGACCCCTGGCAGCAAAACGAGCTTGGCGATGGGTCGGACGAAGGTCGAGCTGGCCGTTCGGAGTGTCACCACCCTGGTGAGCCCGTCCTTCCCTGGGTGCAGTTCGGTGACTCTGGCGAGGGGCCACTTGGCGGGCGGCAGTAGGTCGCCGCTGAGAAGGACCACGGAGCCGACCTTAACCTCGTGAGAGGCATGGTGCCATTTGGAGATGGCTTGCAACCGCTGAAGGTAGCTAGACGACCATGTTCTCCAGAACAGCTGAGCCTTCTGCTGGATGAGCCTCCATCGAGCTGCCCGTGGGATGGACTCCTCCTCCAGTGACGGCTCAGGAATGGCAGTAAGCGGACCTCCCACGAGAAAGTGCCCGGGGGTGAGCGCGGCGAAGTCGTCAGGGTCGTCGGAGAGGGGCTCTAACGGCCTGGAGTTCAGCACGGCCTCGACTTGCGCCAGCAACGTCGTGAGCTCCTCGAACGTGAGCAGGTCCTCCCCAATGGTTCGAGCCAGGTGGTACTTAACGGATTTCACGGCGGCCTCCCACTTCCCTCCGAAGTGAGGGGCTCCCGGCGGGTTGAAGGACCATCGTGTACCATCTTGAAGGATGAGCTGGGCGAGCCGTTGAGAGTGGCTGGAGACGGACGAGAACAGCTGTTTGAGTGCAAGGAACGCGTCCGCGGAGTAGTCCGACACAACCTCGAGATGAACCGCCGACGTCGTCATACATACGAACACCGCGAGCCACCCCTTGTATGACTTATGGCCTCGTCCCTTCCATGCCCGGAGCGAGACCGGTCCGGCGTAGTCGACGCCGGACGCGAACTCCTCGCTGACGAGCGCAGATGACGCACCGGAGCACGAATGAGCGGACTGGAGCTCTCCCGCCTAACACCCAGTACTTCCGTCGAAGATCCGCGAGCGTGAGCTGGTTACCTCCGTGGAGCGTGCGAAGGTGGGACTCTCGAATCACCAACTCCGAGAAGGACGAGCTCCGAGGGAGGATGACGGGATGCTTGTTCTCATACCCCAGCGCTGCTCGAGCGAGACGGCCTCCGACGCGCAGGACTCCGTCGCGGTCTACAAACGGCGTGAGCCGTCCCATCGGATGCGCCTTGCGCAGAGAACCGCCGTGAGCCAACGCCCTGAGCTCAGCATGAAAGTGCGCTGCCTGGGTGGCTTTCACCCAAAAGACCCGAGCGAGCTCTACATCTCCGACGGTCAAAGGTGAGGCGAGCGACGAGCCGGGCGTCCGTCGGAGCCGAGCAATTACTCGCTGGCACGTAGCAGTAACTCGCAACAGCTTGGAGAGCGACGAGAACCGCTCCACTACGTCCCAGCATCGTGGCAGCACCTCCCTGGTGACGAGGATTACCCCCGGTCGCTCCTCAAGATGTACGTCGTCGGTAGGAGAGCAGTCCGGGGCTGGCCAACCTTCCTCGTTCGACGTCAGCCATGGTGGTCCATGCCACCACAGGCTATGATCCACTAGCTGAGCCACCGTGATTCCCCGAGAGGCACAGTCAGCGGGGTTCTCCTTCCCCGAAATGAGCCGCCACGTCGCCGGCAAGTCCTGTATGAGCTGGACTCGGTTGCGAACGTACTCCTTCCAACGTGAGGGATGCGAGCTGATCCACGCCAAGGCAACGGCGGAATCCGTCCACAACCAGGTAGGAGCCGTCGGAAGCTGGAACTGCGTCACGACATATCGAACAAGCCGAACGAGCAGGACAGCAGCGGTAAGCTCGAGACGAGGAATGGTCAGGCGCGTGAGGGGGGCAACACGGGTCTTAGAGCAAACAAACACGACCCGCGGCTCCTCACCCTCGACGGTGACCCTGAAGTAAACAACGGCAGCCATCGCGGCCTGTGACGCATCCGCGAATCCGTGGATCTCGATGACGACGCGAGGACTGAGGTGGAGCCACCTCGGAACCCGAATGGCAGCCAGGTTGAGCAGATCCTGACGAAACCGATGCCAGCGTTGAGCCGTCAGTGGGGAGACCTCATCGTCCCAGTTGAGCTGGTCCACCCAGAGATCCTGGAGAAGGACCTTCCCGCGCACCACCACTGGGGAAATGAATCCGAGCGGGTCGTATAATCGTGCTAGTTCCGCCAGAATTGTCCTCTTGGAGACGACAGGACTTGAAGTGGACTGTATGTCGAAACTGAAACAATCCGCCAGAGGATCCCAGATTAAGCCTAAGATCTTCGTTTGTGCCGAATCCACTGGGCGCGGCTCGTCGTCGACCGCAGGGAGCTGGAGCTGATGTAACATCTGGCGGTTGTTGGTTTGCCACTTAGCGAGGGGGAACCCCCCCCCCCCCCGCAGCGCAGAGTGCGCGCACCTGGCGCCCGACTTCCACGAGCTGGTCGAGCGTTTCCGAGCCTCCACAAATGTCGTCCACGTACCGCCCCTCGACCATAAGTGGAACGGCGAGGGGGTAACGCGGACCCTCATCTTCGACGAGCTGGAGCAGGGTGCGGCAGGCGAGGAATGGAGCGGGACGAGTGCCGTACGTGACCGTGGTGAACTGGAACGAGATGGGCTGCCCCGACGAGTCGGTCCAAAGGATCTGCTGATACGGCCAATCATCCTCGTGTACCTTGATCTGGCGGAACATCTTCACGATGTCAGCCATGAATATGAACCGATGTCTCCGGACCCACAGCAGCACGTCGGAGATGTCCCGTTGAAGCTTCGCCCCAGCGTGGAAAAGATCATTGAGAGCCGTGCCGGATGTGGTAGTCGCGGAGCCGTTGAACACGACCCTCAATTTCGGGGTGGAGCCTGACCCTCGAAGCACCCCGTGATGAGGCAGAAAATAATGAGCTCGCGAGCCATTCTGCTCCTCCAGGGAGGCGTCAGAGACCCTCAACCCTCCTGAGGACGAATCCTCATGTGCTAAGGTCATCTCGTCTACCTCACCGGATATAACAGGGACGCTCGTCCGAGCAGGCCTAGATGGACTAGGCCCAACCTTCCTCATGTGACCGAGGGCCTCGTACTCCCGGAGAAACTCGTGATAGAGCTGTCGAAGGCCCGGGTCGCGTTCGAGACGGGCCATAAGACGGCGAAGACAAGCCCCGGCTGCTGGGCCGGAGCTGCCCAGCGAGGACGGAGGGGAGGCGAAAGGAAGACGCACAACGTACCTCCCTGAGCTGTCCCGGCGGTCCGTCCGACGGTAGTGCTCCTCGCACTCGAGCTCTGCTGGACTGAAGCGGGACTCAGGTACACTGGGCACTTCTTCCTGGGTCCAAAACCGACTGAGTAGGTCCTGGAGCTGGTCCGTTGCGACTCGGAGGTGCAGAGCAGTCGCGTGTCCGGCCGGAGCTGGTCCCGTTGGCCCGAACACGAGCCAACCGAACTGGGATTGTTGAGCGACGGGTGAGTCGGGGCCGGCCGCAACGATGCCAGGCTTCAAAATCCGTCCAAAGGCATCGGCCCCTACCAAGACGTCGATGGGAGCCTTGCGTAAGAAGTCTGGATCAGCGAGGGGTAGTCCAGTCAGGTGAGGCCAGCTGAGCTCCTCCGTATGGAAGGACGGTAGAGCTGCCAGCAGCCGCTCGAGCACATGAGCGACGATGGTGAACGTGAATTCCCCGACGCAGGACCGAAGTGTGAGCCGGACTGAGCCGGTCGTGTTCCCGAAGGCGGCGTCACCGATGCCGGAGAGCTGGACCGTGGCTCTCCCCCTTGGAAGCCGGAACTTCTTTACTAGCGTTGCGGACACCAGCGAGATCTCCGAGCCTGGATCCATCACGAGTCGTACAGGGTGACTCTTCCCCGAATCCAGAATGAGCTGGGCCGAACAGGTTGCGAGCAAGACTCCCACTGGAGCTGGGCGGTTGAGAGCGGGGGTCTCCTCGCTTCATAGAGGAGCGGTGACGTCCTCTTCGGAGTGAGCGGGGCTTGGTCCGCGAGATGGTCTCACCTCGGATGGGTCGCTCGTCCCGCCTACGCTGAGTGCCGGAGCCTGTACAGGAGGTATGAGCCGCGGAGCCGATCCTGGAGCGAGCTTCGAGCCAGCATGAATCAGCGTGTGGTGTCGCTGCTGGCAAATGGTGCATGTACGTTTGGTCTGGCAACTGCGAACGCTATGTTTGCCCAAACAATTGTAGCACAGGTAGAGCCGGTCGATTACGTTTCTCCGTTCTGCGGCAGTCTGTCCTCCGAACTTCGAACAAGAGGCAATGAAGTGATCCCCCTGGCAGAAGGAGCACGGGTACCGGGTGGCAGACGGCCATGCTCGCTCTCGCGCGGAATGCACTGGCGGAGCAGCCACTAGGTTCACTCGAGCTGAGGCGCGCACGGGGGAACGCGTCGACCTTCGAGCCGGTCCGGGCTTTTCGGCGTCGTCACTGAGCTCCATACTTTCGAGCGCCCGTGCTCGACCTCTAATGAACCCCAAGAGCTGGTCCAACGAGGGGAAGTCAGAAGAATCACCTAACTTGTTTTCCCACGCTTCCCGATACCTCGGAGCGAGCCGCCGAACCAGCAGGCGCACCAGAATCGGGTTCCATTCGTCGGTCTCGATACCGAGCGCTCTGAGTGCCCCCAACACCTCCACAGTTCCTGAATCAAGTCGGTGGAGCTCGACCGAAGATGTCGCCGTCATCGGTGGGGCCGAAATGAGCTTGTCAACGTGGGCTGAAATGAGCAACCGCAGGTTCTCGTAGCGAGACACGATCAATCCCCACGCAGTCCCGAAAGAGTCCTCCGACACCGGTAGGTTGGAGATTAAACCCAAGGGAGCCTCGCGGAGACTCGCACGCAGGTAGTGCATCCGCTCGACTGGCGCCAGGTCCGGGTTGTCGATCACGAGAGACGTAAAAAGGTCTCGAAACGGCCGCCACGCCGAGTAGTCACCCGTGAACGTCGGAAGCAAGATCTCCGGGAGAGCGCGCCTGGACGCGCGACTCGAAGGTCCACTCATCGTCGATGCCCGACGAGTGCTGGAGAGCACGTCTCCCCCAGCCTCTTCAATGAGAGGGAGTAGCACTTCACGAACGGTAGCATAGTCTTTGAGCGCACTGTCGAAGAGCTTCTCCTTAATGTAAGGGAGACTCGCGAACCCCTCCACTTTACCTCCGGCGCTGATCAATTTATCATGCGTGGCCTCGTCTTCAGCGACGCAAGTGCCGTTACAGTGGAGCGCAGAAAGGCAGCGCGTGACTCCTGCACATGAATCGTGGCTTCAACCTGAGCGAGCGTCATCTTGGCAGCCACGATGAGCCCACGCGTGTACTAACACTCCTCACAAAATCCTATGCAACCGAATCGCGACGCAACCCACTGAGTCTCACTGTGTATTAACACGCACGAATGACGGGCACAGGACCGATCAGCTGCTTTCCAAAATGGCGCGAACTGAGCCGAGCACTTCACTTCGCGCACACCGGCCGGTTGATCAGCGGACACCTCGACCACCCCACCATACGCGCACAGTCCGGTCGGAGTGGGGACGACAGCTAAGATGGCACGCACTGAGCTCCACACGCCGTGTCGCGAGAGCTGAACGATTGACGGTTGAGCGGCACGACTCTCCCCCCACACACGCGCAGTCTAGTTGGCGGGAGGCAACAGCCAAGATGGCGCACACTGAAATCCGCACTACGCGTCGCTAGAGCCGGTCGCAATGCATGAGAGCGAGAGAGCGCGATAGATCACTGTCCCGCGCGAGACGAGCGAAGAGCCGCACAAAGAGGAGAACACGATAACTCAACGCTGACGATACTCACACCGACGCGAACGAACACACACACTCACTGCCACAACGACCTGTTGAATTTCCCTTCCGCGCGATCCGGCTCGAAGGACCAAAAAATGTTCGAGCGAGGATCTGGATTGCGGGAAGGACAAATTCTCAAAAAAACACACGAACACCAACTCAGCACCTTCGTAGTCAGAGCATTTGATTTGTCGTTGCCTAACGTGTAAGAGCACTTCTAGCGGAGCCGATCGAGCCGATCAACGTTACACAGGTATATTTCACAAGAGCTGGGCGAGCCGAACAATGGCGCGAGTAACAGCACACGTCGAAATACGCCACAGGGTTCGTTTCCACTATCAATAGCCTAAGTCGATATCCGTTTCCGTCACCGAGAGTTGACACTGTTGAGAAAGCCGGGTCGGTATAAGAATTCAAAGATCAAAACGTGAGATGGACTGTATGAGCCGAAATTGAAGAGCGCGTCGTACTGAGTCGTAAGTTTACACGGTAATGGCCGATTAACCGGTGTCCGGTTAATCGCTCGGCCGTTAACCGAAGGGGCAGGGAGGGGGAACCGTCTCACTGACAATGAGCGACGCTACCGCCCCGATCGATTAACGGTCGAAATCGCGAGCGACGACGACGAGCGATAAAGTCCGGTGTCGCCGAAACAGTTTGAAAGTCCATAGTTTGATGGAAAAAAATCGACACTCATTTGTCCGGCATTGAAATTATTGTCTAGCCGTACATAATTTTTTAATATCGTGTTATAAAGTGGCGCCCAACGTCGGGCACGAAACGTGAAATATTATCTCGGAAAATTCCTTCTGCGCAACAAAACAATTTTCGTGGCCAAATTATCTTATATATAAAAATGGAAGAATGTGTGTTTGTTTTTTTTTATCCCGAGTAAGATCTTATACCATTCATCCAATTGCGATGAAGATTTGGTGAATTGTAGTCCACCCTCCCGAGAAGGTTTCCGCGTTAGTAGAATCATTTTATTTGCCAAAGTAAACGCGTACCGGGCAAAAGAAAATTAACATTTATGTATATCTATATATAGAGATTATTTGACAGCCGTCAAAGTATGCTACTGTTACGTACGGGTTTCCGTCGTAATATATTTATTAGTTTGTATTTGTTTATAGTCGAGCGTCAGGTACTCGACTTGTGGGTTGTTGTCAGTGTTAAAGCGGTGTTACGCACCTCACCTGGTTTTGTTGTTGGTGTATGAGTGTGTGTGTGTCGCCCTGTCGTCGTCGGCAGATTCCTGCGAAGGTCGGTGGTGGCAGCGGCCTTGGGTGTAAAGATAACACACACGATTCCACTCAAGATCTTTTATTTAGTATTTTCACAGGTTTGATCGTGTGGTTTACACTGGTGCGCGTGTGTGCGGCACTACCACTACGATCTCGGGTTTTGGCTGAGTCGGCAAAAGGGGCGAGCGTTCGCAACGTGATTGCCTCGCTCGACTCTAGCACTATCAGTTTAAATAAGAGTAGTAATTTGATTGTGATTTTATGACTCGCAATATTTTGACGCGTAATGCCGCTCGGGTAATTGGCGCGGTACAATAATATTACAAGGGGCGCGAAGTGCCGTTATGGTTAACTTGCGCGCAAAGAGTTCTAAAACGAGTTGTTCGGTATTCCGCACTCGCTGTTACACTCGCGAGACTCTAAGTACGCGAGATGTACTTGCCCTCAGGTATGAGTACACCGATCGTTCGATACGTCTGTTAAGCCGAAGGTGTCGATTTAGACTGGCGATTAGTTCGTCGATCGGAATGCTCATTACCGTGGGGCGAGGGTGTTAGAAGAGTCTCGCGGGGGCAACAGGAGGTATCGGATTTCCTATTGAGAATTCGATTGGTTTTTGCGAGCATTCTCGGAAATGTGTAGATCGCTGATTGAGCAGCGCGTGGAGGTTGGAAATTTCCATCGCGGGTCGATGAATTCAGGTAAAGTGATGACACTGCGGCGCGTGCATCGAAAGGATCGTTCGGTATGGTTGTTGCCAAGCTGACCGGTCCGTAACACTACCAAAATGACAAGCGAAATAAAAGACGCTAATTTGTTTTAACGACTCGATCGACTCGGCATTATATATTAGTTGCATAATTCATTTGACAGCGAATGTCAAATTAATCGGGACTCTAAATCGGGAAGCGATTGAAAGATTTACACCTCAATCAAAAAGGAAACATACATTACGAGTTTCTGAAACGGACGAGCACCGAGAAGAAAAACTGAAAACCAGTAGAGTATGTACGACGAAGTACAAACTTTTGTAAAATAACAGCAACAACAGACGAATTGATTGACAAAGTTTTTGAAAATATTGTACATAACTGCAAAAAACCTAAGTGGTTAAGGGAACGTGCTATATTAGCAGCAAAAACACCAATGTCAATTATATAAATTTCACGATTCAAAAGTGATGAAAAGTATGTGGATCCGGAGTAAATAATTTCAGTACAAAGGTTCTGATAAACGACGTATATTCTGAAGTGTATATATTTATATTTATAAGTGAACAAGTATCTAATTTATAAAGGTAACTAGGTACCACCGCGTACCGCAACGACCGTTCGCTTCGTACCGAGGTTGAACCGTTTGTGTCGCGAGTACGTTCGAGCGGAGATGAAAAACCGTTGACCCCTGTCTGTTGTATGTTTCGTATACAGACACGTCGAATTGTCGTGAGACCATCGGTCACATTGTCGTTTTCTTTCGCTCACGATCTTCGCTTATCCTCAACAAAAAGAGAATATCATGAGAAGCTAAAACGTACAAGTCGATTGCTGTTTTTATTAACCAAGAACAAGTTGTTAATTATCCAACTGAATTCCTGAATTCCGCACGTCGTAACATTGAAAATGGGCGTGAGTAAATATACAAGGCCGGTTCTGCATCAACGTGTGTTAGTGCACACGTCCACGTCACACGTACACATCCACACATACACCGACTTCCACGGCGCGGGGGGGGGGCACCACGAAGATTCTGTGACACCATGGCGGTGAGAGGGGGGGGGGGGGGCATCAGCCGCGCGTTACCCCATATTTCTTAGCTGGATTGTTTATTTAAATGTGTCTAATAAATATTCTTGATATGAGATATGAGGTGTGAGTTATCCGATCTTGCTTAGCCATAATGTTTATTTAAAAAGTGTCGGACAAATATTCTTTCACATCGATGCCCAATATCGGATATCAACAACAGAGACCATATTGTTTATTCAACAGCGGAGCGTCAGATAAATAATGTTTTGACGCTATGTGTTACGCGATATATTTCGTCGCATAAATATTCTTTGATACCGCCGAACAGCAGATTTTTTTCAGAGAAGGTAAAGGGTGAATTTATGGGTACATACCGATGACGGAGGCTCATCGAGACAATTCTCACGATGAGTTTTAATAAACAGAATTTTTCTCATCTATAGCTCCGGTGCAGCTGCATATGAGTATGTCTCTTTTAATGTTCGACATGTTAGAACGTGTCGCTGTGACGGCACAAGCACAGCAGTATGAATGCTACGAGTTACCCAATATTTCTTAATTGCGTTGTTTATTCAAAGTGCACTCGAACGCTTTGGAGTGGCGTTCGATGACGACGGCCTAAAAATTAGCTATCCTTCTCTTTCACAAACCTTAGAAAGAGAGAGAGCAATGAGCTAGCCACGATATCTAGGATATCGGGCGATACTTCTTCAAGACGTTTTATGATAAACAATGACGATGGTGCAAAAAATTAGCTATCCTTCTCTTTCACAAAGCTTAGAAAGAGAGAGAGCAGCAGCATTACCCTATTTTTTGAGCGTCTCTCTTAGGAAGAACCATGCGAGCAACGGGTTTATATCATTGTGTATTCTATCATCGACCCGGAATAATATCTCACATGTAATTATTTTTCCATATACCATAATGGAGTCAAAAGAGTGTCAAAAGTTGATTCGAATTACGGAGAGAGCGTACAAATCGCTTAAAAACAAGTTTTCTGTGCGCGACATTGGACAATGGCTAAAAAATAGATACATAAATATTAAACTTTTAAGCAAACTGTTTAAAATAGCCACAACTCTGGGAGTGAAAAATCGTATTTCCGCAACAATCAGAATTCTCAAAACGATAAACGCGAAAATTAAATCTTTGCATAAAGTTGGTGCAGGTGTTTCGCGGCGAAGTGACAGAGTTCAGTGGGAAGATTCCGTGACGGCTTTCGCATCAAGCATTCGTACCGGAATAGTGACCAACCTTGGACATAAAGACGTAAAACTTTTTCTCGATGATTGGGAAAGTTTGATTATCAGAAAATTGATAAACATTCTGTTAAAGGACAGCAGAGTGAAAGTGAATTGTATTCTTGCGTGTAAATTTTCAATCACCAAAAATGTTGACGTCATAGAGGAGATTCAATTTTTCAACACATGAAACGAGGAAATGTACACAACGATAAATTTTAAGCAGTGGTACGCCGAGTTAGTGCAAAAACTACTTGTGAAAGTCGACGACTTTGAAGAAAAAGATTCGGGCTGGTCCATGATAGAAATAATCAATTTGACAGTGAACATCAACAGACATATACCATTACGCAGAGGATTGTCAACATTCGTCGAACTTCCACGTGATATTCAAAATAAGAAAGCAGTCGTCAACATCCAAAACGACGACCCCTACTGTTTCCTGTGGGCCGTCATCGCTGCTCTTCATCCACGCTCATCTAATGCGACTCGTCCGACTTCATATCCTCACTTCAGCACAGTATGAAAGTATGAGGGTATAGACTTTCCTATGCGATTAAAAGATATTGCGAAATTTGAAAAAATGAACAATTTTACGATCAATGTGTATGGACTTGAGTGTGATGAGGGTAAAAAATATCATAACCCATTTACGTTAGCCATAATAAATCCGATAGATCCACGATTCACTTGTTTGTGCATGAAGCAAATACTGAAGATAGTGATAAGGATCTAGGAATAAACTTTAATACTGTTTGTCATTTTGCTTGGTTCAAAAATTTTTCGCGTTTGGTAAGCTCGTAAATTTCAAGACACGACCATGCCACTTAGCTCTGCGATCGTTGCTTGTCTCATTTGAATACGGAGACTGGACTTGAAAAACACCACGTTCATTGCGCGGCTTATAATAAGACGAGAATTATTATGCAAAGCGGTGGCGATTCAATTCTGAAATTCAAAAATTATAAACATCAAATAGACGTTCCGTTCACAATTTATGCCGACTTCGAATGTATCTTGAATCCAATCACACCAAAAACTGATGTGAATACATACGCCTATCAGAAACATACCCCCCACAGTATCGCATATTATTTAAAATGTAGTTTTGACGATTCTCAATCAAAATTCAAAATTTATCGTAACGAAGATTGTGTAGCGTTATTTGTCAATGAATTAAAAGAAATAGCTGAACCGTTCAGTGCAACCTTGAAATCGATCATCCCGATGAATCCGATGTGTCACGATGAAAAAATGGATTTACTTTTTGCCAAAAATTGTCACATTTGTCAAAAACCGTTTACATCTGATGATATCAAACATCGCGATCATTGTCATTTTTCTAGTAAATATCATGGTGCCGCACACGAAGGATGCAATTTGAATTTTAAAAACCCACATACCGTTCCAGCAGTGTTTCATAATTTATCACGCTATGACTCACAGTTTGTAATCAAAGCTCTTGCCAACCAATTTGGGGGTTCGACCAAACTTTTGCCGGTAAATAAGGAAAATTATATCTCGTTCACGAAGACTGTTAATGGTACCCTTATAGATTATCGATTCATAGATTCGTTCAGATTCATGCCATCGAGTATCGAGAGTTTAGCATCGTATCTTAGTAACGATGAAAAGCTAATCACGAGGATGCACTGTACTAATGCATAAGAGTTTGACTTATTAACGAGAAAAGAAGTTTTTCTGTATGATTACATACACAGCCGAGACAGACTCGACGAGACTGAATTACCGACGAAAAAAAAATTGTATTCGCAATTGAAGGGCGAAGACATATCGGACGCCAAGTATTCTCATGCACGCACAGTGTAGCAAGTTTTCAATGTGCACACTTTGGGGGAATACTCGGATCTCTACCTAAAAACGGATGTTCTTCTTTTGGCAGACATTTTCGAAAATTTTCGACAAAAATGTAAACCGACGTATGATCTGGATCCACTGCATTATTAGATTGCGCCCGGGTTAGCGTTCGATGCGGCGCTAAAATCTACGGGTGTGAAGCTCGAGCTCTTGACAAATGTTGATATGTTAATGTTCATAGAGAGAGGCATTCGAGGTGGATTGTCACAGTATTCTAGCGAGCCTGAAACATCTACTATATAAAAATAAGTCGGGTTTTCCTTCCTGACGCTATAACTCCCGAACGCACGAACAGATTTCCACGGTTTTGCATTCGTTGGAAAGGTCTCGGGCTCCGTGAGGTTTATAGCAAAGAAAATTCAGGAAAAATTTCAACAGAAAAGAGGGAAAACGCAAGTGGAAAAGTCAAACTGGATCCATTACTTACACCACCACAGCCACTGAAACCATTGTTCGATGGAAGTGATCCCGATTCCAGCCATTTTCTTAAACACATCCTTGAATACAATAACTGCTTTCGCATGACTTCCTTTGGAGCTAATATCATTCGAGAAGGCGGCTTCATGCCGACTTGCAAGGTAAAAGATACAACACACAACCAATCACTCACACCAACACAATGAATTGCAACACATAACAACTACATATACACCACACACTACACCATCACACGATCAGAAGTTACACCGTATTCTTCAACAAATGATTGTTTGCAATTACAGATACAAGGACAAATATATCATTTGCATGGTTCAATGGTGCCAACACCAGATGAACCGCATCAATTTCTGCAAATATATTTCATTTTGTCGATGGTGGATCAGCTGAATGTGCGGTGCAATATACAGGGAACACAACAGTTAAAGAGACGAATTATTGAACAGTTGCAAGCATTTTTTCACGCTAATAACGCTGTGGTTAATATGTTCAAAACAGCATTGGAACGAATGCCATAGGATACGCACAAATTTGTCATAAGAGCGGATTGTACCCCAACAGGTGAACATGTGCGAAGATTCAATGCACCCACCGTTAATGATGTTGCTGCAATTATTGTTGGCGATCCAACTAAATCGCGAGACATTGTCGTTCGCCAAAGAAGCAATATCATGCATCGTGTAAACGAGACACATCGTTTGTACGATGCGTTACAATATCCAATCATTTATTGGCAAGGGCAAGCCGGATACGACATCACGTTGAAGATGGTCGATCCAATTACAGGTACAATATTCACACACTAATTATTGCTATTATTGGTTTCCATTAACAATTCATTTAATTTTGCATTTTCAGGCGTATCAACGAATAAAAATCAAAGCGCAATGAATTACTATGCGTATCGTATGATGATTCGGACAGATGAGGAGAATGTCATTCTGAAGTGTCGTCGGCTATTCCAGCAATTCGCTGTCGACATGTATGTCAAAGTCGAGACCGAACGTTTAGCGTTCATCCGATTCAATCAGGCAAAGCTACGATCTGAGGACTATATACACTTGCGTGATGCTATTCATTCAGATGGTGATGTTCAGAATATTGGACGTCTGACGATTCTCCCATCATCTTATATCGGAAGCCCATGCCACATGCACGAATACGCTCAAGACGCTATGACGTACGTGCGAAATTATGGAACTCCGGATTTATTTATTACGTTGACATGCAATCCGAAGTGGACGGAAATTGAACGTGAGTTGGAACGGGGACAAAAACCGCAAGATCGCCATGACATAATCGCCAGAGTATTTCAGCAAAAACTCAAGGTTATGATGGATGTGCTTACTAAGTATCGAGTGTTTGGTGACACACGTTGTTATATGTACTCGGTGGAATGGCAGAAGCGTGGACTACCGCATGCTCATATCCTAATTTGGTTGCTGAAAAAATTACATTCAAATGAAGTGGATGACATCATATCAGCTGAAATTCCTGATCCAGTCACTGATCCCCATCTACACGACATTGTGGCGACACAGATGGTGCATGGACCGTGCGGTGCATTAAATCCATTATCGCCTTGCATGGCTGATGGAAAGTGCACAAAACGATATCCGCGACCGTTAGTTACTGAAACAGTCACAGGGAACGATGGATATCCAGTTTATCGTCGGCGTTCAAAAGAAGATAATGGTCGAACTATCAAAGTTAAAGTTCAAAATCAAGAGATTGAGATCGGAAATGAATTCATTGTACCATATTGCCCGCTGCTATCACGAATTTTCGAAACACATGCAAACGTTGAGAGTTGTCATTCGGCCAAATCAATCAAATATTTGTGCAAGTACGTCACAAAAGGCAGCGACATGGCTGTGTTTGGTATTGCGTCGGAATATGCGAATGACGAAATAAGCAACTTCCAAATGGGCAGATACGTCAGTACTAATGAAGCACTGTGGCGATTATTGTCATTTAAAATTCATGAAAGATATCCCACAGTTGTACATTTAGCAGTGCATTTGGAAAATGGCCAAAGAGTTTACTTCACTGAGGCTAATGCGGCACAACGAGCTGAGAGACCACCATCGACAACATTGACTAGCTTCTTTGCAATGTGTGAAGCAGATCCATTCGCAGCGACGCTGATGTACGTTGAAATGCCCAAGTATTACACTTGGAATCAATCAACAAAGAAATTCCAACGTCGCAAACAAGGAACCCCAGTTCCAGATTGGCCACAGGTGTTTTCCACTGATGCACTAGGTCGCATGTATACTGTTCATCCTAGAAATGATGAATGTTTTTATTTGCGACTGCTGTTGGTAAATGTACGTGGACCAAAATCATTTGCGCATTTTAAAACTGTGAATGGCCACCAATGCCAAACATATCGAGAATCATGTCAACTATTGGGTTTGCTGGATAACGATTCTCATTGGGATTTAACACTTGCGGATTCAGTTGTTTCATCAAATGCGTACCAAATACGAACGCTGTTCGCAATTATCATCACCACATGTTTTCCTTCACAACCAATTCAGTTATGGAACAAATACAAAGACGACATATGTGAAGATATCTTGCATCGCTTGCGCATTCAAACGAATAATCCTGACATGCAAATAACCGATGAAATCTACAATGAAGGATTGATTCTGATTGAGGATCAATGCTTGACTATTGCAAACAAGCTACTGATTGGAGTAGGAATGATTTCGCCAAATCGATCGATGCACGATGCATTCAACCAAGAATTAAATCGAGAGCTGCAATACAATGTTGATACATTGCAGGAATTCGTTCGAAATAATGTGCCGTTGCTGAATGAACAGCAAAAACAAGTATACGAAACATTAATGCAAGCGGTGGACAATAATACTGGTGGTCTATTCTTCCTGGACGCACCTGGAGGAACAGGGAAAACATTTGTCATTTCATTGATTTTGGCCACTATTCGATCAAGATGTGACATAGCTTTGGCGTTAGCATCATCTGGAATTGCGGCGACTCTTCCAGATGGCGGTCGTACTGCACATTCTGCGCTGAAGTTGCCACTCAATTTAAACAAAATTGATACTCCAACATGCAATATTTCCCGATCCAGTGCAATGGGAAAATTGTTGATGCAATGTAAGCTCATTGTTTGGGATGAGTGCACAATGGCACATAAGAAATCACTTGAAGCACTTAACTTCACACTGAAGGATCTTCGGCGAAATAACAACATCTTTGGCGGCTTGATGATATTGTTGGCAGGCGATTTCAGGCAGACGTTGCCAGTAATTCCCCGTGGAACGCCTGCAGATGAATTGAATGCTTGCCTGAAGGCATCACCTTTATGGAATAACGTAAAAACATTATCGCTAACCACTAATATGAGAGTTCAACTTCAAAATGATCAAAGTGCTGCACAATTTTCCAAACAATTGTTAGCTGTTGGAAATGGAAAAGTCCCAGTTGATGCGAGATCTGGATTAATTACTCTTACCAACGACTTTTGCCGATTTGTAGACTCTCAATTAGCTCTTATTGAAAATGTTTTCCCAAACATTAGTGAGAATTATCAGAATTATGCTTGGTTAAGTCAACGTGCAATTCTTACCGCAAATAATAATGATGTACACGCACTGAATTTCACCATTCAATCAAAAATCGCTGGCGATTTGGTGACATACAAATCCATTGATTCCATAACAAATCCCGATGATGTAGTAAATTATCCAACGGAGTTTTTGAACTCTCTGGAGTTACCAGGATTTCCACCACATAACTTGCAACTCAAAGTTGGTACAGTTATTATGATATTGCGTAATTTGAATCCACCGCGACTTTGCAACGGTACTCGACTTGCGGTAAAAAGACTTATGCCGAATTTGATTGAGGGAACCATTATTAACGGAAAGTACGCAGGTGAAAATGTATGTATTCCTCGAATACCAATGATTCCGACTGATCTTCCGTTTGACTTCAAACGATTGCAATTTCCAGTTCGCCTTGCGTTCGCAATGACAATTAACAAGTCGCAAGGCCAATCGCTTAGTGTTTGCGGGATAAATTTAGAAAATCATTGTTTTTCACATGGGCAATTATACGTTGCGTGTTCACGAATTGGGAAACCATCCGCTTTGTTTGTGTTAACGTCAGACCAAAAAACAAAAAATGTGGTTTACCAAAGAGCACTTCAATGAAACTGATAATTTGCTGACACGTATAACGCTTCGATTCAGTATTTACTTTGGATTCACGTTCGTTTACTTAGAGAAGTTCAACTAAATAACACTTCATTTTTGTAATCGAAATAAATTCATTACTGTTGTGAAATGAAATAAAATTTTTCCTTTTCAAATATAAAGCAAAAAAAAAATTTCTTCATCTTTTAATCACCAAACGAAGTGTTACATAAAACGAAGCCATCTGGTGGCGAAACGGAGTTCGCCGGGTTTGCTAGTTGGATATAAATTATAATATTCTGGGCGCCAGTTAATTTTCTACAAAATTAACAAAATAAGGAAAACGTAATATCAATAGGGAATATTAGGAGGACTAGCTCGGAAAAGGGGAATTCTGAACTGCAAGAGGAAAAAAAGGGGGGGATCTCACGATGGGTTCTCCGACTCTATGTGGCCTCTTGATTATTACCACTGGCTGGGAGAGGGGAGAAGGGGGGGGGGTATTCTATTAGAACTTAACGGCTACGCGCACAACCGTTCCACGTTTCATATACGATAAACTCTATTATTCGAAATATTTCTTCTAAATAATTGGGGAAAGTCTCAAAATCGTACGGTGGGAAATTCGGGGGGGAGAGAGGGACTCTAATTACAAATTTGGGACAATAGAAAAGGGAAAAACTCAAAAAGGAAATGCCAATATTCTTGGGTAAGGAAATGTGCAAACACTTACAATGGTACGATGGTCCTTGGATTCCTTCTCGTTCGCTACTCTCGCCGCTCTAAAACTCTATTCTCACTCACTCTAACTCGATAATTTCTTTTCGTTCTACTCTTTCACACTCACTCACTTAAATCCTTAACTTTTCTCGAACTCTAAATTTCTTTCTCGAATTACGTCCTGTATGACCGGTGGCTATCCGCAAAGTGAGGAACATGCGGCCGACCGGAAGCTCGCGAAATTTTCATGGTCTCGGGATTGGCCGGGTCATCCTTAAATTTTGATTGGGCAGCAGCGGCACGGGTCAAGTGATAACGGGTCGATGGGAAATCATTATATTCGGGATGGACTGGGGAGATCTATCGGGAGATGGGTGTAATTAGGTCAGGCGGTCGGTATGGTAGGGTCGCTCTCATAGGTATCGGGATTTAGGGTAATTAAGATCGATAATTCTCGTTGCGCGCTGCTGCCATCTCGTTCATTCCTGTGTCACCGCATCGATCGATGACCGGTGGACCATGAACGGGACGATCTATTTGGATTTTGGCGGGTTTTCCTTCGGTGCGGTGAGAGTGACGGTGGATCTTGCGTGCTTCTTCCTGGACGTCCTGGTACCTCCGGTGGTGATGCGTTGGGTCAGTCGGGGTGTCCTCAGGATGTCCTTGATGGTGGCGATCTTCTTTCTTCATTCTTCGAGTTTCTTCGGGGCGTCGATAGTGTTGCACATTTTACAATCATTGGGAGGGACGGGAATTAGGTGATTTAAAATAATAATTCCTTACTTACGCTTTGAATGCTACGTGGAACGGTTGCTTTTGGGGGTTACCGGCGTGAGGGAAATTGTGCAACGTCACAATATATATATATATATATATTGTGACGAATAATTTTTCCTCTATAGCGTCGGGACAAACACCTTCCGCAATCGTCACCTTCGTCCGTCGGTGCCACGCTCGCGCGTCCGCAATTGCCGACTTGGGCGCCAGTCGAGTTTTGTTTCGCCGGTCTCGACAACCGGCGCAGAACCGGCGATCGCGGGGGGGAACTCGCCGCGATCGCACCAACTGGTCATCGGCCAACACGCAACGACCCATTAACAACAATAACAACAATGACGGGAGACGGGAACGATCTCACCGCAGGCGACAACACGACAAAACTGGCCGATGACCGAAGGGGTTGCTTTTTATTTCGCCGGAAGCAACGAAACCGGGCTGACCTGGACGCGTTGGCGGGCACACGACGGTGACGGAATTGCTCGGCCGCTCAGTCTGCTAGGTTTGGCAGAGAGGGTCGGGGTCGGCGGACAATGGATGCGAGAACGTCAACTCGCGCGAGCCATCAGCTCAAGCGCGTTACCGAACACGAGAATCAAAATCAACTAAATCGTGATTTTATTATTATTCGAGAACAGTACGAGATCGAAGTACTCTGTATTAGAGCGGTATTATTCTCCGGGAACATCACGTGAACGCAACTTGGCGTCGGACAAGTAAATATCAAACGACTTACCGAGCTGCCGAAGACCTTGGCTCACCTTCATCGCAGATCCCTCCGACGTAGCTTACCTCGCTCGGGCAGAGCGGTGCCAGGGGTATCCGATCAGGCCGAGACACGAAAACACGAAAGCAGCGCGATCGCTGGCACAACACTCGAGAATCCACAGTACGAAATTTATATTATTCCATATAGTACGAGAACACAGGCATCGTCTTAGGAGACGAGTCCGAACGTAAACAATGCACGCGAGTACTCGACGCGAGGACGCGTCGCGCCCCCAGCGAGTGCGAGCGAGAGCGAGCTATTCGCACAGTACCGAGAGAGCGCGAGTTACGCGAAGCTCGGCTTCGACCTCAAGGCACTCGCGAATTTTCATCGGCGAGAACTGTCAATTCGGTAACGCGTAATTCGAACGAGAAAACTCTCACGCGAACGATTGCAGTACGCGACGAGATCGGACCTCTCACTCTAGAGAAAGACGAGAGACCGAGAGGCAATACTGGAGCTCGCGTACGGAGAGAGAGACCGACTCAACTCCGATGCGTATTGCGAGAGCGAGTGAGCCACCGAGTGTCCGACACCGAGCGTGCGCGAGGACTTGTTATTGTCTCGATCACGACGCTTCGACGACTCGTGGTAAACTGATTGATTCCCAATCTTCGAAATCGCAAACACCCATCAATAGGATGCCAAATTTTCATTGCCGGTAACTACTGCCCTCTCCCTTCGGTCGAGAGAGAGGCTAACTATAACAAGAGCGATAGCTTGTGACCGTGATTTACCAGGACTCAGAAAATCACGTCACAATATATATATTGTCACGCCGTCGGGAGGGGGGTATGGGGAATTTTTCTGTATAAAGCACAAAGAAAAAAATTTAAATACTGTTTATTATTATAACTCTCACGGCGGACGATCTCCGGGATACAATAAAAAAAAACGTGTATCTTACGAACCCCTTTTTTTTTTTTATAAAAAAAAACTATCAGTAATTTGGGCGCCAGTTAATTATTTTCCAAAAAAAAAATATTTAACAAATTTTGGTTAACTCGTTACTTGGACGGGTAAGGGGTGGTCGGCTAGCGTTAGGGAAGGGGGAGGGGTCGGGCGGGGAGAGGGATCTCAGGGGACAGGTTCACCGACTCAATGGCCTCTTAATTATTACCACTGGCTGTGATTTATTACTACTTCGTTTAATTCGCACTTAATATATTCGGTCGATACGGTCGGTCACGAGGAAGTAAGGCAGGCGGGGGAGGGGGGGGGGGGGTTGTTGTGTCCTTGACACGGGGAATATTTGAAGGTCGGTGGGTATTGGGTGATCACGCGACCCGTGCGATAGAATATTCTCGGTTGGTTATACTGGAGCAGGGGGGTCAGGCGGGAAGGAAGACCGTTACGACAAATTTCCTCTCGCGATATTTCTTAAATTTAATTGCCGTCCCGCACGGCTGGGCACGGGGGGGTGATAATACTCGCGAATCTTCCTCAAAAATGAGTCAGGTGCTATGTCGGGGGGAGTTAACCGTGCAAACACTCACCGTGCTGTTCTCTCCTGCCTCGTACTATCTTTTCCTTTCCTCTCGAATCCTTTTCCGTTAGCCTGTAGTCCTCCTGTATCTCGTATCCTGCTATCCGTCACCAGTTCCTTATACTCTTTGTCCTTGATGCTTTCCTAATCGTCTTCGTTAATGTCCTTTATAATTTCCTTCTCTCACTCTCCTTCTCTCTCACTCTCACTCTACTCACTCTACTATTCTCGCTTTACACTCTTTACTTGCTACACTCTCTAATATTCGCTCTATATTTTCTCCTGTCTACTCTATACGCCGGCTCGTCACAAAGTGACGGCCGCATGGCCGGCCGGAAGCTCGCGAATTTTTCTCGCGCGCTGATTGGCTACCGGCCGGCATCGATCATCGAGGCAGTAGCGACACGGATCGATGGGAGAAGGGTCAAACGCGTGATTTATTCGGGACTGTCGCGAGCGGGATCTATCGGGAGAAGGTGAGTAATTAGGCCGGTCGATAAGTGTGGGAATAATTGCGGACGGGAATTTATTATGTCGGGTAAGAAGGAAGGTAGGGTAATCGCCGTGCGCTACTGCCCTCTCGTCACTCTCTCGCCGCACGGCCGATGGATGGCCGAGGTGCGGGGACGGACGGGTGCTGAATTTTTGACAGGTGGTTGTATTACGTGTAGTGTGAGTGGTGAGCGGTGAGTTCTTATTAATTGTCGATTGGCAATTAATAATTGGTTGTCCTCGGGGAAGTATTCGATCCTTTGGAGGGCTGACTTGACGGAGATGAGCTTCGGGCCGGTCCAAGTGAGTGAATTTCCATTAATTCCTCAGTATTTTTCTTGTTATTAATTTCCTCCTTCTTTTCACAGGTTATGGCGGCCTGTCCTGTACGACGTCGACGGCGGCGACGAGGGCGACGACGACGACGACGACGGTGGAGACGACGACGACGACGGCGACGACGACGACGACGACGACGATACGGTGGCTGGCGGGTCAGTCCGGTGAGTGAATTTTCGGTTATGTCTCGTTCATTTCTCGGTGTACTTCTTCTTCTTTCCTTTTTCCAGGGCCAGACGACGATGACGGTGATGGTGAAGACTCTGTCGGTGACGATGTCTTGACGGGGATGGCGATGGTGATGGTCTGGCGGGGTCAGTCGCACTGACTGACTCTCGGCACGGTGAGTTTGCACGGTTTTTAATTCTAATACGTTATTCTTATACTTACTATCTCTTTCCTGTTGCAGGTGTGGGACGGCGACTTCGTGGTTGAGCCGACGGCAGGGGAGGATGTGACGCGCAACGTCACAATATATATATATATATATATATATATATATTGTAACGTTGTACAATATCTCCCCTGCACCCGGCTCGTCCCAAAGGCAGCCGTCCCCACGGACAGGCCCAAAGACAAGGCAAGTAGAGAATATTATTTTCCCTTCCTTTTCCCCAATTATTGTAAGGCCTGTGCAACACACGTCAAGAGGACCGGCCCGCCAGGCCCGAAGAAAGCGCCATTGCATTGCCACCGTCAAGCCCGTCCACCTCGTCATACTCGCACACACCACACTCAAGCCTCCGTCATCAATCGAGAGAATTCAACCGTCCGTCCCCGCACCACAGCCATCCATCGGCTGAGCGGCGACGAAGAAGCGAAGATGTCAGCAGCGCACAGCAATCCCAATAATTACGATTACCCGCAATTACCAAATCATGTCCAAAATTATGCCTAGTATACCGACCGACCTACTTACCTGCCCGTCCCGATAGATCCCGCCGCGATGATCTAACATCGATCATACGCTTGACCCTTCCCCTACCAATCCGTGACGCTGCTGGCCAATGATCGACCCCGAGGACCAGCAAAGGACGAGAGATCGTCACTTTGCGACGAGCCACCGAGTAGGACGATTAGCGAGAGAAAGATAATTAGCGAGAGAATAGAGTACCGAGGAAAGCGGAAGAAAATATAGAGACGAGGAAAGAGTTGTGCGAGAGTGCGAGTGGAGTGCAAGTGCGAGGTGAAAGGAGCGAGGATAACGAGAGGAAAGGACAGAGACGAGAAAGGAGAGGACGACGAGGAGGAAAATCCGTCACCTGAAAGTAAGTGTTTGCACAGGTCAAGCTTATGGGCATACTTCTCCCAACATCTTTCTCTGTCCCCTTTTGCATTTAAGTTGTATAGAGTACCCCCCCCCCCCCTTCTTATTGCGTGCGTCCACCCCTTGCATTTTGGCCTTAGTTTTGTATTAAAAAGTCGTGTGGGACGGCTGTATAAATTATCGAATATAGAGTAGCGAAGATCATAAGTTCGAGTAACGGTCATTTCCCGCCTGACCTCTCCCTTCCCCCTGTCACGTGTATCCATCTCGACGTTGAGAATATTCGATCGCGCGACTCGCGCGATCGAGATACACACGACCGACCTTCCTCGGCAGAGCCGACTCCCCAAACCCAAACAACTCCCCATTTCCCCGCCTGCCCCTCTCCCTACGACAGGCCGAGTTACGATTCAATATAAGCCAAGATAGCGAACACGTATCTAAGAATTAAAATACGCCAGTGGTAATTATTAAGAGGTCGTTGAGTCGGCGAACCTCACCCTGAGAATCCTTCCGATTGACCCTTTCCCTTGGCTACACGCTAGCCCTTCCCCATAGCCCAGTTATTGAATTTTCTTTCTTTTTGTTATTATTTTTTTTTATTGTAAAAATTAACTGGCGCCCATCATCAATTTGCTTCTTTTGATTAATAAATGTTAATCGCCCCGGAGATAGTCCGCCGTTCTTAATATCGACACAATAAAAGTTATCATTTGAGTTCTTAATTATTTCTTTTTCTTTTAACCCCAAAATTCCCATACCCCCCCTCCCAACGGCGTGACAATATACCGGGTGGCCCACATAACTCTTAACAGCTGAATATTTCGGAAACTATTTGTCCAATCAAAAAGTTGTTTATGAGAAAGTTTTATGCTTTCGAGGGGCCTTTCTAACTATACAAATATGAAGTTACTCCCTGCCCCCCTTTATGGGGGGCGGGGGGTAACTTTACAATTTCAAACGGGACCCCCTATAAAATGTTAGATGGTTGGATTCTACGAGAAAAAACAAATAAATTTTATTTGAAACATTTTGTTGTCAGATGTGATTTTTTGTCAGATAGGGGGTCCCGTTTGAAATTGTAAAGTTACCCCCTGCCCCCATAAAGGGGAGCAGGGGGTAACTTCATATTTTTGTAGTTAGAAAGGCCTCTTGAAAGCATAAAACTTTGTCATAAACAACTTTTTGATTGGACAAATAGTTTCCGAAATATTCAGCTGTTAAGAGTTATGTGGGCCACCCTGTATATATATATTGTGACGAGCTCGCTGACCTGAAAATTTCGTTACAAACAGGATACTGGCGAGCTACCAGTACAAAATCTATAATGACGCCCACGCTTTTAAAATTTTCCTTCCTTACCCTTTGGGCGCCAGGTGTTTCTACCACCAAGGGTTTTGTCTCTCGTTCCCAATCTACCGCGGCTGATACTCAGGAATGTGGGGGGGGGGGGGGGATTCGTAGGGCAAGCATTCATTTACTCCCGCTGACTCGAAATAACGGGTGAGCACTCTTTATCGTATTTAATAACAAACAAGTCAATAAGATATTTATTGGTTCTTACTCGGACAAGTGCAACGATACAATTTCGTGGTTCTTATTCTAATTATTTAACGCGTTGGCGAGAGAGACACAGCGGCTTTCCGGTTACGCCGGAAAGCACAGCCGACTACTCGGGTATGCGAGGGGGGTGCGTGACGGACACCCTCCACCACCTCACGCACAATCTCGGAGGAGTCGCACGAAGAAAAAGAAATTGCACCGCGTGCGCCTACCTTTGGTCCGTTGCCGTTCGTTTCCGACGTCGCGCAGCGCCCTCGGCGTCTATCCTCTCTCTCTCTCGCTCTCGCAGTATTGGGATCTGACAAAATTCGTGAGACATCTGGTGGTACACGTTGAAACTAAAACCGGGGTGCATTGCTCAAGTTACAACGTAATCATTAATATCAGTAATTTTGAGAAATTGAACAAAAAATGGCAGAAGTAGGTGTCTTTACGTCTCGCAACCCATCGAAAAAAAGAATTGCACGTTTAGTATATGGATGCGAGAGTTCTTTTAAAAAAAACCGTGAACTGACGTTCCATAGTTTCCCCCAAAAAAATGCCCGGTGGGTATACCAAAAAAATTTGTTCGGTGAAATGGAAAAAGTGGAGCAACACCAAGCATGGAAGGACGCTTTAAGGATTACTTGTGAAATAAATTCTCATGTGCACATAGAACGATCGAATCAACGCATAAAAATGTTTAAAATCGTAGGTGATAGAATGCCAGCTAACCTTATCCCCCGATTACGAGACATTTTTACAGTTATATGTGCCACTGTGAACTTATCTTCACCTACTATTAAAGACGACAAATTTATGGAAATTTAAATTTATTTTAATGATTTATTACAATAAAGCATATATTTTTTCATATTACTGTGTCGTTTTATTATCATAACTGTTTCTCCGCACGTTGGCACGGTAACTGTACTATTGCGCGGTTTTGACAGGCGACTGCACCCCGGTCTGCGCCATATTGAATTTGACCACGCCTCCATGTCAGATCCCAATCCGAACGTCCCCGTCTCACTCTCTCTCTCTCTCTCGCACTCACACTCTCTCTCTAAACTACGACTCGCTATTTCAATGCTAACTTCTCTCCCGCCGTCCGAAATCTAACTGTCGCTCTCGTAGCCTAATTCGTACTCCTCGCTCCCTTATTCCCCTATCGGCGGAGGTGGGGGTTCTAGCGACGATCGCTCCTTGATCGCCGGCGCAGCCATCTCTCTCTCCTTCGTTCCTCGGGCAGCGTCGCTCTCTCTTGTCCGTCACCGTTGACGGTTGCCGACCGCTCCCTGAAACCGAAGGAATCCTCGCCGACAGTGTGTGTTCGTTTATTTTTCTCTCATCACGGGAGCGAAGCGTCGCGACTCTGCTGTTTCGCTCTCTTTCCAATATTCGCCTCGAATATTCTTCGCTAGCGCGATTGCGAGGAGAGTACTGCCTCGTCACAATATATATATATATATATTGTCACGCCGTTGGGAGGGGGAACGGGAGTCTCTATAGTAATAACAAAAAAAACTTTTTAAGAACGCCATTAACAAGATTTATTCTTTAACAATTATTCTCAGTATACACGGCGGATTTTCTCCGGGATCTTTAATAATTCACAAAAATATACACTACCGGTGGAAAGTTTCCGAACAAAAGTTAAAAACAGTGCCGGCACGGTTTTCTGTGCCATTTCGCCGGTAGTTGGCCTAGGCCAATTTAACCAACACCATTTTAAAGAGCAGGGATTTTCCTTCGTCTTGGCTATTTTAAAAAAATGTTACAATTTTTTTTCCAATTGGTATCCAGTTTTGAAAACGACAATTTCTTGTCGTTTTTTTCGTCTTTTGCAAGTGGGTCCCGTTTACAGTAAAAAAAATTTTAACGAATTTCTTTCACAATGCTCATAAAGGGGGAAATCTAAGCTTCAAGTTCATTTTTTAGAAAATTGTCTACGATTTTTTTTCAAAGATATGTCGTTTTTTTGGGAAAAAATAGACAATTTGAAAATTGCTTCATAGGACAAAAACGATGAGGTTTACAACAAAATCTCAAGATGGCAAAAAGTTGTATTACTTCTTGTTGAGTTCAGGAGAATTTTCTCAGATTTTTTTTTCGAATTTTTTTTTCACCTACTTCCGGTCAGCTCGATTGATCTGAATATCATGAAAATAATAGAATTAAATTTTTTACTTACATATTAAACTTTAGTCTCGTCGAAAAAACCTCCTCTCGCCGACAGCATGCTTTTTACCACACGCGGCATCCTCTCCACAAGGTTTTGGAATATCTCTTGGGGTGTTTCGTTCCAAGATTTTTGTAGAAGTTGTAGATTTTTGTCCATAGTTTTTCGGCGGATGAATGCGTGACCTTGCGCACTTGCCGATCGATTTCATTCCACATCAATTCTATGGGATTGAGATCGGGAGATTGAGGAGGCCAGTGCATAATTCGAAGGTCGCCACTTTTTTGCTTGGATTCAAGATATTTGGAGCAAAGTTTCGAAGTAATTTTTTGGATCGTTATCTTGTTGGAAAACGAACCCCTTTCCAATGATTCGTTTTCCAGAAGGAACGACATAGTTTATAAGAATGGTGTGGTACTGCTTTTGGTCCAGGATTCCTTTGACTCAATAGAAGTCCCCTGCACCAGAATACGAAAAACACCCCCACACCATTACAGAACCGCCGCCGTGTTTAACGGTTGGAATTATGCAATTAGGATGCATCTTTTCATGAGCTGCGCGACAAACCAGAACTCGACGTTTCCTTCGAATATTTCGAACTTGGATTCGTCGGTCCATAAAACTTGATTCCAATATTAAATTGTCCAATTCTTGTGCTTGCGAGCCCAATTTAATCGCTTCTTTTTATTTTCACGGCGCAAGAGCGGTTTTTTTGTGGCAAGCCTTCCATTTAATTCGGCGCTGTGCAAGCGTTCTTTAATTATTGTCACCGAGACATTTCGTTGATGACTTTCAATAAACTGCGCTCGGATGTTTGTCGCCGTAAGTCTCCGATTCATTTTGGACATCATAACAATTGATTGATCTTCCAATTTGGAAGTAACACGAGGCCTCCCGGAACGCTTTTTATCTTTGTTAGATTGTGTCTCTCTAAAGCGTTGTATAGCATCTCCAACGGTTGATTTTGCTATTTTCAATCGCTTCGCAATGTAGCGAATTTTGAACCCTTTGTGACGGTGCTGAGCGGTAATGATGTAATAATTGTACGCTTGTTTGCGGTGTAAACGATTGGTGATTTATTAAGTGGAGGAAAGGTCTAGTTGGTTAGGAAGTGGAGGAGAACTGATTTAGATGATGGAAGATGCTGGGAGAAAGGGTTTGAAGAAAGAGTTTTAGGAGTGGAGGGGATGTCGCGTGAGGGTGATAAGGGACCGTGGGACTGTGGAGTCAGCGGAATTGGGAGTTAGCGGGAAAAGAGATTAGGAGTAGGTGAGAACAGTGGGAATAGAATGTGGGACCGTTACACTCCCCTTCTTGGGAAAAGAATGGATGCTCCTGCATCCGTTTTACAAAATTTTGTTTGTGTTATGTGCTTCTATATAATTTTAAGTAGTTTGTTTACAAAAAGAATTTTGATTTGAGTGTGCGATTTTATATAATTTGTTTTTTAAATAGTTTGTGGTGTTTGCGTGTGTGGTTGTATCTCCTTGTTTTGATATTGGTCGTTCTGTTGATTTCCGTAAAGGTTCCTGTAGAAATTGCTGTTTTTTATCTGTAACTTATAAAGATGCATTATTCTTTGGGTTAGTGGGTGGTGGTTTATTACGGTGAGAGGGTAGGTTTGTGTGGTTATATGTATGACGTATAAGTGTATGAAGTGGTTATTTGCCGTTTGGTTGATTGATCCTTGTTTCGTTTGAATTTTTTTTTTTGAATGGTGTATTTTATGTTTTGCCTTGGTTATGTGTTTTGTTTTGAATATGTCCTTGATTATTCGGCCTGGTTATTGGCTTATATTTGGTCTAGCTTGTGTATTTTGTGTTTGGTCTTGATTATTATTTGTTTCCTTTTTGTTATTATTGTTCGTCGTGGTGAGGCTGCTAGAACATTCTAAATCTTTTATTAGCTTGTTGGTTAGTAGAAGAGGTATGTTATCTAGGATTGGTTGGTTGGTATATGTGGGTGTTGGTTTGTGGGTTGAATGAATAAAGTTTTAGGTATAATTAAAGTTTATTGTAAAAAGAAAGATAAGGTAAAGAAATTATAGGTATATATGATTAAGTATATATGATTATATGATTAGATATATTTGGTTAATAATATATGGTTAGGTGTGTAGTTTGGTTATGTTCATAACTGTTTTTAATGCTATTTGGTTTTTGTTAAATCGTTATTTATTGCATCTGATTCTAAGGAGTGTATAAATTGTTCTGTTTCTAGGAGGATTGCACTGATATTTAGTGGGTGTACGTCGTTCTGGATTGAGTTTTCTGTTATTTTTGTTATGTTCAGTACTAGGGTTGTAGAGAAATTTGTCTGTGTCGAGGATGTTATGTCGATGGACGATGTCAGTTGAGTCGTACGGGTTTTTGCTTGGCATGGCGGGCTGATATTTAAGATGCCAATACTTTTGATTGTGTGAATAGATGCCTGATGGTTATCGCAGTTAATGTAAAGGTTTTCTGATTCTGGTGCTGCAAAGAGGCATGTGTTTGTATCTGGGATCCTGGACCAATAGGTGTGGCGGAGTGTTTTTAGTCGAATGTCACATACTGCTAGATTTTTGAATTGAGGGTTTGAGAGGAGTTGAGTTTCGCACTGGGTGTTTTCGTCTACTTGTTGGACGGGGTTGACCTGGTTGCATACGTAGTACGACATTGTGATTTTACAATTTGTTAAAGTTTCAAGGTTGAAATATTTTTCGTAGTTTTCTGAGATTGCTGTATAGCTGAATGCTGATTTGATGAAGGCAAAACGTGCCTGGATTTTGTGCGAGTTGTGTAACTCTTATTAAGGGGTTACCGCTTAAGGCGTGTGAGTGGCATCTGTAACGTGTGCCATTTTTATTTTGTCTATGTGTACTATTTTCGTTTTATCGTCCTTAATTTCTAACTTAACATTATGTTTATCTAATACTTCTAAGATTTTAAATGGTCCTACATAATGGGGATCGAGTTTTCCTTTTCTTGGTTCCTTTATGAGGAATACTAGTTGTCCTTTTTCATATTTCGGTTCTATTACTCTTTTATCGTAATATCGTTTTGTTCTTTCTTTAAATTTGATTTGTTTTTCCCATGCGACTTGTCGTGTCTTTTTTAAGTTGTTCGTGAGGTTTGTCATGTTGTTGTCGTATGTTATTGTTGTTTCTGGAGGTGGAAATTCTGAAGGTGTACGGGCTGTTCTTCCGAAGACGAGTTCGTATGGTGTGAATCCGCTGCTTTCGTGTGTGCTTGTGTTGTGAGAGAATGTTGCGAGTGTAAGGAGTTCGTCCCAATTGCGATTGTCGTCAGTGAAATGTTTTAGGAATTCAGTGAGGCTGTGATGATATCGTTCTAATGCGCCATTTGATTGAGGATGGTACGCTGTTGTTTTGTATTGTCGAATTTGAAAGAGTTCGGCGAATTGTTTGAATGTGTCAGACATAAAGTTTCTTCCTTGGTCGGACAGTATCGCTCGAGGAGCACCAAATGTTGTTATTAAAGCTGTAGTAAGTGCTTTAGCGATATCCGTAGAAGTTTGATGTTTTAATGGAACTGCTATGGTGAATTTACTGAAGAGGTCTAAAATGGTCAAGATATATTCGTGTCCCTGTGTGGTTTTTGGTAAGGGTCCTACGATATCGATTGCGACCTTGTCGAACGGTTCTGCTGGAGAGTCGGTGATGATCATGGGTGCTTTATCTTTCACTCGTACCAGTTTGTTCTTTTGACAATCGAAACAGTATTTGATGAATTCTCGAATGTCGTTTTTGAGGTTTTTCCAGTAGTATTGTGATAGGATTCGATTATATGTTTTCGATAGTCCGTTATGTCCACCGATTGTTGAGCTGTGAAACTCTTGGATGATATCTTTCCTGCGTAGTTGTGGAGGTACTGACAGTAGACCATGGCATAATGTAATGTTTGTGCGTGAATTCGTTGATTTTTCTCGTACGAATGATTTGATGTATTCCCAAACGAACGGATTTAGAATTTTAGGGTCCTTTGGGATTGTACATGTCTCTAGCTGCAATTTATTGAATACTTCGAATAGTGTTTTTAAGCAATTTCGAAGTTCTGTGATGGACAGTGAATCTGTCGATTTCTGTTTACAGATGATTGTGAAATAGCAAGTGATTCCTCGGCGAGTAATTAGAATGTCGCCAATTTGGGGGTTACAGTCCAAAAGTGATTGTTGGTTGATTCTGCCTTTTTCCTGTAGAATTTCTGATATCATCGTATTCATTGTACAGTCTGCTGATAGGAAGTATGCGACATTGTCTTTTTGTGCTAAGATATTTTTCTGTGTGGTGACAATTTTGTTTTTGTTTGTTACATCTTCCGTTATTTCTGTCCTTCTAGTTGCGGGGCGAGATTCTCTGTGTGTCATTTTCTTTCTGTAGTACTGTGATGGTACAAATGGAGTATCACTGTCGGCCTCTGTTACGTTGTTTCCACTTGAGCTATTTTCGTCTGATATTGTTTTTGATGAATTGCTGTTTGGCTCTGCTTGTGTAGAGGTTTGCCTCGTGACTCGTTCAACATTTTCGGGTGGTGATCGAAATGTTGGCTCGATTGTTGCTTGTGTGTTGTGCAACTGTGGTACTTCTACTGGAAGGTTGATGTTATTTCCGATATTTCCTTCAGGAGATAGATTTACTTCGTCGTTGTTATTTGAAGGTGACTCTGCTAACGAATCGAAGTATTCGGGTGTCATTTCCGGTGAGTATGGTCCTATGTTCGTGATACGTTTTGGCTTCTTTATGGGCATTCGTGGTGGTGATGGTGATCTAAAATTCGGCTGCACTTGCGGCTGTGCATTTCGCTGTCGATTCTCTTCCTTTGAGGCGTTAATTTCTTCGCTGGTGAAGTTCGGTTGCGCTTGCGTCTGTGCATTTCGTTCCTTATTTTCTTCGTTTGATTCATTAATCTTTTTCTTGTTTAAGTTCGGTTGCATCTGCGCTTGTGCGTTTCGTTCTTCATTTTCTTCATTTGATTCATTAATGTTTTCCTCGTTAGGGTTCGGCTGCACTTGCCGTTGTGCATTTTGTTCTTCATTCTCTTCATTCAATTTATTAATCTTTTTCTTGTTTTTGTTATATTTTTCCGTTGTTGCTTCATCTCGTGTCCTTGGTCGTTTGCGCCTGTTTTTCGTCTTTGCTTCCTTTTTCATATTGTTCCTTGTGCGTTTCCGGGTCGTTATATTTTTTGTGAGTTCCTCCTCCGTTGCTTCTGTTTCTGTGATGACGTCTGTGCTATCTTTTCCTATATTTGTTTCCTCTTCTGTTTGTGGAGATTCATCGTCGATTTTTGGGTCTGATTTAGATTGAGTGTTGTTTTCATGTTCGTTTTCACTTTCTGTTTTCTGTCCGTCTTGTTGTTTCTTTTTGGGTGTTGAGGTTGCTTGATTCTTCGTCTGAATCAGAGCGTTGTCGTGTGTTTGGCTGGTGTGAGTGTTTCGGTCTTTTTGAGGTGTTTTCTTCTTTTGAAGAACTGTCTCTTTGTCTGATAGGCATGACGGCAATGGGGTTTCTGGATAGTGCATCTGCGACGTGGTTTAATTTTCCGGGTTGGTGTTGTATTTTAAAATCGTAATCGTTGAGGGTCATTTGCCAGCGCTGAAGCTGCTGTGGCAAGTTGGATTTGTTATTTAAATATGTTAAAGCTCTATTATCTGTAATCAATGTGAATTGTCTACCGTATAGATACGGGCGAAAATGTTCTACTGCGAAGACTACTGCTAACAATTCTTTTCTCATTGTGTCGTACGCTTGTTGTGGTTTCGAGAGTGTTTTTGAATAGAATGCTACGGGGTGGTTGAATTTATTATATTCGTGACTTAGGACTGCGCCTATGGCGTAGTCTGAAGCGTCTGTGGTAAGTGTGAATGGTTTTTCAAAATCGGGATAACGCAAAATTGGACGTTCTATAATTTTGTTTTTGAGTAATTCGAATGCTTTTTGGCATTCGTCTGTCCATTGGAATTTCACATCTTTTTTCAATTGTTTTGTTAGTGGTGCTGCGATTTTTGCGAAGTCTCTAATGAAACGTCTATAATAACCTGCAAGTGCTGTAAATTGTTTTATGCTTTTTTTATCAGTTGGTGGTGTGAATTCTGTTATGGATTTTACTATTGTGTTGTTGGGTTTTACGCCTTCTTCCGTAATTGTGTGTCCTAAATATGTGACTTCTGTTCGCAAAAATTGACATTTATCGGTTTGCAAGGTTAAACCTGCTTCGGTTAGGCGTTTCGCTAATCGCCGAAATTTTGTCGCATGTTCCTCGAGAGTGTTAGCGTAAATAACAATGTCGTCCAGGTATACGAACAGGTCGTTACCCTGGAGTCCTGATAATACGACATCCATCAATCGTTGGAATGTTGCGGGCGCATTTTTCAACCCAAATGGCATACGGTTGAACTCAAAATGTCCGTTTGCCGTTGAAAATGCGGTTTTTTGTTTGTGGTCGGGATCCATTTCGATTTGATGGAAGCCGGACGCTAAGTCAAAAATCGAGAAGTATCGCGCTTTGCCCAATTGGTCCAGAATATCTACGATACTCGGTAATGGATAAGCATCGGATATTGTTTCCGCGTTTAATTTGCGAAAATCGATAACCATTCGCCATCTCTTTTTGCCCTGTGAGTCTGCCTTTTTGGGTACGACCCAAACTGGTGAGTTATAGGGTGAGAGGGAAGGTTGGATGATGTTTTTCTCCAATAAATTATTGACTTGCGTTTGGATCTCTTTTTTGTGTACAGGTGGAAATCGGTATTGTTTTGTGTTGATAGGTTTGTTGTCTGTCGTGGGAATTTTATGTTGTGTTATTGTTGTGTGACCAAGTTCGTCGTTGGGTAGGAAAAAGAGTTTTGGGTATTCAGAAACTAGTTGAAAAATATGTTCTTTCTCTTCGTTATTGAGGTGGTCTAAATGAAGCAATGATTTAAGGTTTTGTAGTCGTTCTGTGTTATTTTTGGATACGTTGGTTGTATGAATTGATGCGTTATTGGTTTGAGGATTGTTACAAATGTCGGTTTCGAGTTTAAATGGTGTGTTTGAAATTATCTCAATTGGTTGCAATTCTATTGTAGGAATTTCCAATTCTATTGGTTTTGGTTGACGGTTGACTACTTGTAGGTAGGCAATTCCGTTATTATTTTTGACTAATGCGCCACCGTAACGTATACCTTCTTTGGTTTTGTATGGTGGGACATAGCCCTCTGAAATTTCATTGTTTTTGATTCTTATGTGCATTATTGTTTTTGATTTTGGTGGGATTGCGATATATTCACGTTCGGAAAATTGTATAACATGACCATGAAAGGTTATGCATCCCTGTGTATATAATATATCGGCTGGGATCTGTTTGAAGAATGCGTCGCCAAGTATCGCGTTTTCTTGGATTGGAAATGCGTCGGTGACAACATGAAATTCTGCTTTTACGGATTTTATTTGAATTGAGCATTTTCCTCGAGTGTATGTTTTGCCGTCGGTTATACCTGTCAATTCGTAGAATTCTCGTGTGTCGATTTTTGTTGTGTGATTGAGTGCGCTTCGTTTGATTAAGTTTATTTGTGCACCTGTGTCGATTAATAACTTTGTTTCTCTGTGCGTAAAATCAGGTGAGTTTAATGCTATTGAGGGAGATTTGTGATTCTTCGAAATTCCCGATTTCAGCGTTGCCTCTTTGAATTTAATTTCGATTTCCTTTAATTGGTCGCGGTTAAAGGTCTTTAGTGCTCTGATGATGAGTCTCGTGTCGCACTTTTCCGCGAGACGTTGTCTTAGTTTTTTAGGTCTACTTTTTCGAAAAGTGTATCAATGTGTTCTGTGCTGTTCGTTCTTGATTTTGTCGGGGTATTTCTACCGGGTGAATTATTTTGAGAATTTCGTTGCTCGGCATTTGAGTCCGTATTAGGTCGTTCTTGATATTCATTTTGGTGTTGGTCAAATGAGTTGTTTCTGTATCGATTTTGGGAATTGTCTCTGTGTTTATCTCGGGAGTAGTTTTTGTGCCTGTCGTTCAAATTACTTCTGTTTGAATAATTGGTATGTCTGTCGTTCGAGTAATCTCTGTGTCTGTCGTTTGAATAATTTCTGGATCTGTCGTTTGAGTATCTGTCGTTTGAACGATTTCTGTATCTGTCGTTAGAGTTATTTCTGTACCTGTCGTTTGAATATCTGTCGTTTGAACGATTTCTGTATCTGTCGTTTGAGTATCTATCGTTTGAATAGTTTCTGTATCTGTCGTTAGAGTTATCTCTGTACCTGTCGTCTGAATAATTTCGGTATTCGTCGTTTGAGTATCTGTCGTTTGAATATCTGTCATTTGAACGATTTCTATATCTGTCGTTTGAGTATCTGTCGTTTGAATAGTTTCTGTATCTGTCGTTTGATCGGTTTCTCGAATGATTTCTATATTTGTCATTTGAGTAATTTCTGTATCTGCCGTTTGAGTCGTTTCTGTATTGGCCTCTAGAATTTCTGGTTTTGTTTTGAGAGTATCTGTCTCGTGAATTATTTCGGTATCGGTCGGATGTTTCTTGTGAGCGCCAAGAATTTTTACCTTCGCGCATGTTTTTTATTGTGAAGCAGCCTTTTGTGTCGTGTGTATGTGATTGATGAAGTTCGCAAAATTTTTCTGGGTTTTTGTGTTCTGTGAAATGTACTTTTGCGGTGTTTCTGATGTCGAGTGTTCCGCGCATTCGCTTTTGTTTCTCGATTTCGTATTCTATTGTCTGAGCTCGATCTATGATATTGTCAAATGTTTCTGCGTTATGGAGAATTAAATGAGAACCAATTGCAGGCATTAGTCCTCTAACGTAAGCTCTTTTTGCTCTAGCTGTTACTTCGTCAATTCGTGTATCTAAAAATGGTCTTTGTGCGGCTGTGTTGTATACATCTGACAATTTATCGATGATATTATTAAGTATGTCGCGCGTTCTCGCTGCGTATTCTATGACGGTTTCGTCGTAATTTTGTGGGGATGATTCTATTTCGTTTTCTAAGTCTGCCAAATCTTTATTTTTACTGAATGTTTTCTTTAATATTTTTAGGAGTGATTCTAGAGAATTTGGGGGGTTTGCATCGATGACTGAACGTGCGATGCCATTCAGTTTGAGTGGGATCATTTTTAATAATTTAGATCGTTCGCCATCTGAAAGGCATTCATTGACTCGTTTAATTGTTTTTGCGTACTCTTCTATTTTTATATTTTTCCCATCGTATACGGGGACAACTTTAAAAGCGTCTCTAAATGTAAATGTATTGTTATTTTCAGCCATTGTAATAATTTCGTGTTCAATGTTTGGGTAAAAATGTGGGGGTACTGAATTTCGTCTATTTGTTCTACGGGGTGGTCTGGTCGGTGGATTGGAGATTACGGCGCGATAAAATGACATGGAGACATGTTTATTAACTTTGAATTGTGGTTATTAAATGTACATTTTGTTCGTTGATCGTTAAATGTAAAAAAAAAATTTCTGTCGAAAAGTTTTCGAGACGGGGAGGCAACAAAAAAAAATGTTTACATTTCGTGTGTAGTTATTAATGTTTGTGTGTGAGTTACTTCCACCATAAACGAATATGCGATTTTAGAGCTAGCATGCAAAAGATTTTTGAGTGGAGTGTACTTACAATGCCAGAAGAACGATGGTGAGCGTAAGCATCAGCTGATCCTTTATGCGCTGAGACGGTGGCTCACGCGTAGCGGCTGAGTCGTTGTGTGCGTGCGTCTTCGTTGTTCCGTCCGTGTGTTGGCGTAGTAGGGCTGGTGTGGCTGAGGTCGTGTCGTGTGTGGCTCGTTCGTTGTTCCTCGCTCGTTACTTCGTTGTGGGTGTTATCGGTGATCGTTGCGTATGTGTTCTTTCTTCTTTCTTTGCTGCTTCGTTTCCGTGTACGTTGTGTAGAGTATAATGTATAGTGTGGTCTGTATTTGATGTGATTTGTCTCCAACCTTTTTTTTTCACTTGTGTTAAATTATTATTATTTTATCTTCTTTTTTTCTTCGCTGTGTCGTTTGTGTAATTTATTGTTGTTATTAAAAAAAAACTTTTTTTTTTTTTTTTTTTTTTTGATGATTCGCGTGGGTCGAATCTACTTCTGACACCATGTGACGGTGCTGAGCGGTAATGATGTAATAATTGTACGCTTGTTTGCGGTGTAAACGATTGGTGATTTATTAAGTGGAGGAAAGGTCTAGTTGGTTAGGAAGTCGGAGGAGAACTGATTTAGATGATGGAAGATGCTGGGAGAAAGGGTTTGAAGAAAGAGTTTTAGGAGTGGAGGGGATGTCGCGTGAGGGTGATAAGGGACCGTGGGACTGTGGAGTCAGCGGAATTGGGAGTTAGCGGGAAAAGAGATTAGGAGTAGGTGAGAACAGTGGGAATAGAATGTGGGACCGTTACACCTTCATTGCGAAGTGCAAGGATCGATGCACGCTTTTCGACGCTTAAATTAGGTCGACGACCCACTTTCTTGTTAAAAAATAAATAAAATGGACTCTAATGAAGTCAAAAATTTCAATTATTTATCGATTAATGAATTAATCGTTAAACACGCTTTAAATTCGATTATATTATTCGACACGATACGACGGGAAAATCACACGCGGACGTTATTTCGAAGACTGCCGATGGAGTACTGAGTTGAAATCATTTTTGAATATTCGTTCATCATAACAAGTAAAGAGTGCGTGAACGTTTCTCTCACTTCTTTGTTTTCTTCTTTTTCTCGGAGCAGAGCACTTTGTTTTCATACTTTGTTTTCATAGTAACATATCGATGACCTACGCGGCAAAGTGAATCCCGCGACAGAGTCGCGAGTCCTATGCGTCCTTGTTCCTCGTTTGTTTTTTTGCGGGATTCGGTTTGTCGCGTAGGTCAGCGATATGTTACTATGAAAACAAAGTATGAAAATAAAGTACTCTGCTCCGAGAAAAAAAAGAAAACAAAAAAGTGGGAGAACTGTCCACGTACTCTTTACTTGTGACGACAAAAAATATTCAAAAATGATTTCATCTCAGTATTTCTTCGGCAGGTTTTAACGATTAATTCATTAACCGTTAATTAATTCCAATTTTCGACTTCATTAGACATCATTTTATTCTATTTTGAAGAAGAAAATGGGTTGTTGATCTAATTTAAGCGTTGAAAAGCGTGCATTAATCCTTCCACTTCGCAATGAAGGGTTAACAGTTCGCTACATTGCGCGGCGATTGAAAATAGCCAAATCAACCGTCGGAGATGCTATAAAACGCTGTAGACAAAAATCTTGGAGAGAAACACCCCGATAAATATTCCAAAAACTTGTGGAGAGGATGGCGCGTGTGGTAAAAAGCGTGCTGTAGGTGAAAGGAGGTTTTTTCGACGAGACTAAAGTTTAATATGTAAGTAAAGAATTTAATTCTATTATTTTCATGATATTCAGATCAATCGAGCTGACCGGAAGTAGGTGGAAAAAAAATTTCGAAAAAAAAATCTGAAAAATTTCTCCTGAACTCAGCAAGAAGTAATACAACTTTTTGCTATCTTGAGGTTTTATTGTAAACTTCATCCTTTTTGTCCTATGGAGCAATTTTCAAATTGTCTATTTTTTCCCAAAAAACGACATATCTTTGAAAAAAAAAGTCGTAGACAATTTTCTAAAAAATGAAATTAAAGCTTAGACTTTCCCCTTTATGAGCATTATGAAAGAAATTAGTTAAAATATTTTTACTGTAAACGGGACCCACTTGCAAAAGACGAAAAAAACGACAAAAAATTGTCGTTTTCACAACTGGATACCAATTGTAAAAAAAATTGTAACATTTTTTTAAAATAGCCAAAATGAAGGAAAATCCCTGCTCTTTAAAATGGTGTTGGTTAAATTGGCCTAGGCCAACTACCGGCGAAATGGCATAAAAAACCGTGCCGGCACTGTTTTCAACTTTTGTCCGGAAACTTTTCGCTGGTACTGTATGTCGAACAAAAAAAACTCAATATAATACATTAGTATCTTTGGGCGCCAGATAATTTTTACTATCAAACAACAATAACAAAAAATTAACAAAAGTAATAATCGCAGAATTCTTATAGGTGAGGGTGGGGATAGGACTAGCGAGTAGTGAAGGGAAGGGGGTCACGCGGGAGCAGGATCTCAGGGTACAGATTCGCCGACGCGATGGCCGCTTAACCCCTTAATCTACAATGACGGGCATAGCCCGCGTACGATGATCGGGCCAGAAGTAAATATTACGGGCATAGCCCGCGTACGATGATCGTGCCAGAAGTAAATATTACGAGCATAGCCCGCGTACGGTGATGGGGCCAGATGTGAATATTACGTGGAATATTTGGTACGCAATTACAGTCTGATGCAATAATTGTGGTAGACGTAAGTATTACAAAATGTTTATTTATCCAAAACTCCAAAATACAAAATTAGTAATCTGTAACGGTATGATATATTTCAAAGCATTCTGGTACATGTAACGGAACTTTACACTTTTTACACTTCCACGTTGTTTCTTTACGTTTTTTATTTTTATAACAAACTGTACAACGTTTTTACGGTCTTAATTTAGAGGGTGTTGGATCAATGTGCTTTGGAAAATGAGCCCATTCCTTCGCGTAAAGTCTGTCTGGCGCATCTCCGGAAGATAATACGCTTCGTTCTCTATAAATCGGTTTTGGCATTTTCTTCAGTAGAGATTCGGTTATGTTAATCTTATAGTCGACATAACATTGTTTCTTTCCATCATTCAGTTTTTTCCATAAGATGTAAGAGTTAAAAACACCAATATCAAACAGATAACAAAATTTTTTATATCCTTTCATGAATTTTCTTATCACTGGAAAACACGCTAATATTTGATCTTGGAGATCAATTCCATTCATTTCCTTGTTATACTCTGCAATACAATTTGGTTTTAGAGTGCCTTTGGATCCTTGTGAAGTCATTTCGACTGCTTCATATTTTGTCGATAGCATATAAACATCTCGCTTGTCTTTCCATTTTATAGCGAGTATTCGGTTGCAGCTTCTTATTGCGCATTCGCCCCTTGTTAATTTTACACTGCACAAATCTTTTGGCATATTCTTCCTATTCGAACGTACTGTGCCAATTACATTTGTTTTATATTTATATGATAAATTCATAAATAATTTTGGGGAAGAATATCAATTGTCTATGTACAAAGTGTGACCCCTGTGCAACACTGACTCAGAAAGCTCTTTGACAACACTTTCTGAAGCGCTATCTTCACAGTTTATTTTATCGTGGCCGGTATATATTTTAAATTCATAACAATAGCCGGAATCGGACTCACATAATTTATAAAATTTAACGCCAAACCTTGCCCTTTTGGATGGGTTGAATTGCTTATAAGATAGCCGCCCCTGAATTTCATAAGAGATTTCTCAATAGAAATGTCTTTTTCATTATATACATTTCTTTAAATTTTTGGTTTAAAAAATTAATCATAGGTCTAATCTTGTTCAATTTATCTGTATTGACAACCAGATTATTGTTTGAGAAATGCAAGAACCTTGTAATTTGTAGATATCTGTTCAAAGGCATTGATTTTCTAAATATGGGTGTTTCGATAACAGCCCTCTTCGACCAATTCATTTGGATTCTTGGTTTTTGTACCTGTGACATTATTATAGTCAATGCGAAATATCTTTTAATTTCGGTAGAGTCTACAGGAAACCAAGTGTCGTCAATTTTTTGTCTTGTATGTGGATTTTCTCGTATTAGATTAAATATATCAAATTCTCCTCTACTTTCTCCTAATTGACATAAGGCGTCTTCTCACTTTGGAAATTAAAAAAAATCGATTTTTTTTTTTTTTTTATTTTGAAAGTACATATCTTCAAAAATGTCATCTCGAAATTTCATAAAGATCGGACGAGTCTAACTACATTTTTTGGCGACCGTTAGGTGACTACCTGAGAGTACCCGGCGATCCCTTTCACGCCGCTCGGACGGTCCCTGTATATCTGACTCTATACAATTGAATAGCCGTGTTCTTTTGTTAATGTAGTACCCCTTGCTTAGGTATATTCTGTTTTCGGGTCTATACTCATGTAATAAGACCTTAACACGTGCATTTTTCAAAAGAAAATCACTCGGCAACGATGCTAAACTGTTATTTCATCAGTCTAATTTGAAACTTCGTAACGGCAACATCTCTGCGCTCAGGATTGTTATAATGGATAAAAAGACTTCGCAACAAAGTGCCACGTGGCGACGTCCAAGTTCGAAATCTAAAAAAAGAAAATTTCGTGGAGTGCTTCCACACCAGTCTGAAGCAGATACGAGTCATGCTAGTGCGAGTGCAGCAAAATTAAAAAAATCGGACGATACAAGTTTCGATGTACACATCGATCCAACGGCTGGATATAGTATTATTCAGTTTTTTCTTGTTTTTTCTACATTACAACAATATGTGAAGTGTAAAGTTTGTAACAAAGATGTTTCTTTTACAAAGTACGGTCAGCGAGGACTCGGTTTCAAAATTTGTGTGACTTGTGATTGCGGAGAAAAATATATTAACTCATGCCCATTAATCTCAACTGGGTACGAAATCAATCGTCGTTTAGTGTACGTTATGCGTTTGATTGGTGTTGGATTGAGTGGTATCAATACGTTTTGTGGGCTCATGGAACTGGGACATGGAATCAATTCCACCGTTTATTATCAAATACTCAATTCGATCGCCATCGCAGTGCAAAGTGTGTTCGATATAGTGACGAGCAAGTCTGTCAAAGAAGAAAAACTGTTGAACGCTCAACACGGAGAACCCGAAGACGTTTTAACCGTTTCAGGTGACGGTTCCTGGCAGAAAAGAGGATTTTCTTCTCTTATTGGAATCGTGTCATTAATATATAAACACAGTAAAAAAATTGCAGACGTCGTTGTGAAGTCGAGTCACTGCAAAAGCTGTGAATCGAAAAAAGGTATGAAAGACACGATCGAATATGCACAGTGGTATGAAAAGCACAAACTAGTTTGTAGTGCTAATCATTCAGGTAGTTCTGGAAAAATGGAGGTTGACGGTATATGTGAGATGTTTTTGCGATCACTCGAAAAATTTGCTGTGCGCTACGGTTTTTACATCGGTGATGGCGACACTAAAACTTTTAAAATATTGTTCGATACAGCACCGTATGGTGAAGACTTTGTGGTTAAGAAGTTGGAGTGCGTATTACACGTTGCGAAAAGAATTTTCAAGCGTGCTAAGGACGCTAAGAAAATTCTTACACAAAAGAGAAAAGCTGCAAAGAAAGACGCTGGAAAACCTTCACCAAAGAAAAAAGCAGCCAAGAAAGTTGTAGTAAAAAAAAAAAAAGTTGTTATAAAAAAAGTTCCTGTCGTAAAAACCCAAGATTTAACAATAAAATTGATGACAGAATTATCAACAAATTACTCATTGGCAATTCGAAGAAACCTGAATTCTGTCGAAGATATGCGCAGGGAGATCTGGGCAGGATACTATCATAAAATTTCAACCGACAGCAACCCACAGCATACGTATTGTTCAGACTCATGGTGCAAGTACAAGAAAGCAGTGAAAAACAATCAGATAGAAACTTTTAAACATCCTCCTGCTCTAGCTGATGATGTTCAAGAGGTTTTGAAACCGATCTATGAAGAACTGACGAAGGACGAGTTACTGGAACGATGCCTCGGAGGAAATACCCAAAATAACAACGAGTGTTTCAACAGCTGTGTCTGGGCAATGGCGCCGAAACACGTTTTTACGGGAAGAAAAACCGTGGAAATTGCTTGCCAAACAGCGGCATGCATTTATAACGAAGGGCTACAACCTGTTTTAAAAATTTTGGAGGTGATGGGTGTCAAACTAGGCCCTATCGCCGTTCAATACGCCGAGAAACGCGACAGTGATCGCGTACGCGTAGGGAACCGCCGCAGCTCTAACGCTTCAAAAGAGACTAGGTCGAGACGAAGGGAAGCTATTTTGGACGAACACACCTTCTACGAAGAATCGGAAGGTCCATTGTATGGAGCAGGCATCGCTGATTAACCCGAGGTAAGGTTTTTTCATGATTTTTCTGCAACCAAAACTTTAAACGCAGTTATCTCAAAACAAGGTTTTTCGGTGCTTTGTTGATGAAATTTCGGAAACTATCCGGCCGATTGTCATGAAATTTGAATGACACATGCTTCATAGTTATGGCTATAGCGCATATCATCAGATTTTTGAAATTTTGATTTTAAGAATTTTTTTTTTACAAAAAACTGCAAAAAAATCGTGGTTTTTTTTTACTTTTTCGAAAAACGTGCGCCATTTTGTTATTTTCGCGAATATCAAAAATCTGATGATATGCGCTATAGCCACTGACATACTGAATCTAAAACAGTTTTATTTTTTTGTTTCAGACGACCCGTCTCGGAGATACCATCAACAAGCCACGACCATAACATTTTTACACGGGTTTTTCGATGCTACTGATGTATTATAATAATTGTTTAAAAAAATTAAAAAAAAATTTTTTCATGTACTTGAAAGATGTGTTTATTACATAGGATCCATTTTATCCCATAATTTTAAGCAAAAATCCTCGAAAAAAAATCGCAAAAACAGCCTATTTTTGAGGCGCTTAAAGTGAGAAGATGCCATAAGGCTGCCTCTCTTATGCCAGGAGTCATCGTATAGTCCCAGATTTGTTAACTATTTCTTATTTCTTTCCAAAGCCAGGACTCTGGTAGTTGATCGTCATCGGATCTATCATCAATAATTATTCGCCTATACTTTCTTCGAAAATTACATAATTCGTCACTACTGTCACTTTCATTAGCTAAATTAATAGCACAATTCTGACTGTTTTCATCACAAAATCTTTTTCTAGAGAACATATTGTGGGGTTGCTTCTCTAGAATTTATAAACGTAAATTTCGACGTGCGAATGCGATCAAGAACAACTAGAAACTGATCACGATACGAAGAGATAATAGAAATACATCACGAGCCTTGTCTGCGCTATCTACAAACTGCGACCGCTCTATCACGGGCGATGCCCGTCATGTTTACGCTTGCCCGGATTAGCGTGTTACACAAGTCGGGCGAACGTCCCGAACGCTGCGCGAGCTTGTATACAATTTCGGCCCAACATTTTCGAATCTAAATCGTAGGTTAAGGGGTTAATAATTACCACTGGCTGGTTTCTAATATCACAATTTGATGGTACGATTTTATTCTAATTGTAAGTACTATGTTACCGTTAACACGGTTAGTCGCAGGGAGAGGGGCATGCGGGGAATAGGAAGTTGTATATGGTCGGTGACTTTGGTGTGACGGTGAAGGACTACTCGCGCGATATTGATCGCGCGAGTCGCGCGAGTCACGCGATCGAAGGTTTTCGGCGTCGATGTTAGGTTGGAGCGGAGGGAGGTTATACGGTATTGTACTACCTTTACCTTTTCGATTATTTCAGCCGTCCCACACTGCAACAAAGGAGCGAAAGAAAATGACACAACGAAAGCAAAAGGCTCGGAACACGATAATTTCCTCGAAAATGAGTGCAGAATTACGGAGGGGGGGGGGGGGGGGGGTACTTGTGCAAACACTTACCCATACCGGTATTTCTCGAGGTTTTATTCGCGTCCTGGTTCGTTGCCGTTCGTCTTTCCTTTTCCACTCGTTTCTCTAATGTCAATTGCCTGGTCGTCATTATAAATTTCCGTGCTCGTCCTCCAAGTTCCTTTTTAATTCCCGAGTCGTCGTTATGTCCTTTTTCACCTCTTTCCCTTGTCTTAACCACACGTCTTTCCTTTTCCCGTTCTCTCTCTCTCTCTCTCTCTCTCACTACTCACGCTCGCACTACTCTCACTCTTTCACACTCTCTTATCTCGCTCTTTACTCGCTCTATACTTTCTCTGGACTATAGAGTCCATTTCAATGGACTATACAGTCCATTGAAATGTTACAAAAATAAGGTAACCCTGCATTTATCAAAGTCAGCAATTTTTTTTTTATGCATAGGGGATGGTATAGGAAGCTTAAGTCCAAGTTTGTGGGGTTGTAACCCTTGAGGAAAACCCGCCATCTTGAAAAAGGGGTAAAACAGTTTTTGCATTATAACAATGAAACTATCCACCGCGTAAGAAAATTATTACACTGTTTTTATAGGAAATGAAATTCTCTACAAATTTACTCTCTTGACTTTTTGTCGTACAATCAAAAATATCAAAGTTATTAACAAACAACGACAAAAAATGAACGAGTAATTTCCTTTAACTCGCTCTAACTTTTTTTTTCTTTTCATTTTGCAGAAAAATATGTTCAATGCATTTCGATAGAACACCTTCTGACGAATAAATTTCAATATAAATGTGTCAACTTTTGTTTATTTATAAACATTTTATAGTGCTGCAAAGGTAAGTGTCGGAGTATTCGAAAATAGACATAAATATGAACGATTATGCGTCGTTTCTTTGCTAATTTCATTAATTGCGGCGAACAAATTTGATTTATTGTTATTGCAATATTCATAATAATTAGTTATTAACTCCTCGTAGGTGGTGCGGAAAAGAATTCATAACTAATTATTATTATTAACGCCTCGTAGGTGGTGCGGAAAAGAGTTCATAACTAATTATTATGAACATTGCAATAGCAACAGGACTTCCGTTTCCGGCGTGATAGTGAGTGAAAGTGTGAGGATTGAGTGGAAGGGAAAAGGCCGAAAAAAAAAGCAGGGAAGCGACGGAAAAAAGGCAAGGGCCACAGAAAGGCGAGGGGTGAGTGCAAGGGACGGCGGATAGAGCGGGGAGAGGAAAGTGGAAGGTAGGAAAGGCAGGAAAAGGTAGGAAAGAAAGGGCAGGAGAAAGAGGTTAGGAAACACGACGGGACAGAAAAGGTGAAAGAGTGAGAGAGAGAAAATAGAGGTAGGAAGAGGGGACAGAGGAGACAGAACGGACGAGAGCGGTAGGTGCTGACATCGGACGGAGAGAAAGCGAGGCAGTGGACGGTGCTAGAGGCAAGGCAGAGAGCAAAGATAGTAGAGGTAACGACGAGAGGCAAGGCAGGAGGGAAAGATAAGAGTGGGAGAGGTAAGAGGGAAAGAGAAGACGCAGACGGGAGAAAAGAGTGGGAGAAGTTAAGGAACGATGAAGAAGTGTGAGGCTGGCGAGGAGAGCGCGGAGGAGGGGGTAAGAAGAGGAAGGAAAACGAATGCTGAACGGTTAGGAAGGGAGAGAAGAGACAGCTCGGGAAGCGTAGGAAGCGTGGGGGACATAGGCGAGCTATGGAAAAGGAAGAGAGTGGAGGCTGAGGAGAGAGAGAGGGAAGAGGAGGAGAGAGTTGCAGGAAGCAAAACCAGGAAAACAGAAGATGAACGGGAGGGAGGGGAAAAAGGGGGAAATACGTTATACGAAATTATAAGGGGGCTGAAAGAAGAGATAGGGAGGGGAAGAGAGGAAGCGAAAGCACAGGGAAACAGATTAGAAGAAGAAATGAAAGAGATAAAGAGATCAAACGAGCAAATAAAGGGACAATTAGAAAAAGGAGAAGAAAGATGGAGGAAAGAAAAAGCAGAAATATGGGGGGAAATAGTGAAGATAGAAAAGTCAATAAAAGAGAGAGACAGGGAAAAAGCGGAACTAGAGAAAAGGGTCGAAAAAATGGAGGCAATGGAAGCGAGGATGGAAAAGGGGAGACGGTACGGGAGAGAAACGGGAGAGGAAATAGAAGAGAGAATAAGGGAAATAGAAAGGAAAATGGATGCAAAGGAGAGAGAAGAGATAAAAAAGAACATAATAGTGAAAAGAATAAGGGCGGGAAAGGACGGACCACTAGAAACGGCGAAGAGGATGATAGAACAAATGGGGATAGAAGCTAGAATCGAGAAGGCCAACGGCGATAGGTAGATGGGAACAAGGAAAAGAGGGGGTGATAAAGGCGGAAATGGAAAATGTAGAAGGGAAAAGGGAGGTAATGGATAAGAAGAAGAGACTAAGAGGAAGGAGAGAGATAATAGAGAGCGAAATGACGATGAAAGAAAAGAAAAAACAGTGGAGGCTAAGAGAAATAGCAATAGAGGAAGAGAAGAAAGGAGAGAGAGTAATAGTAGCAAAAGGAAGGATAATGATGCAGGGGGTGTGGTGGAGATGGGACGAGGAGATACAAGAATTAAGAGACGAAAAAGGGAGGGAAAGATGGAAACCAGCAGGCGAGAGGAGGAGGACGAAGAAAGCAGAGGGAGAAGTGGGAGACATAAGAACAGGACAAAGAGAACAAAAAAACGGAGAGGGGGAAGGAGGAGGGGAGAAGAGATAGGAATAGAGGGACGAAGAGGAAAAGGAGAAGAGGAAAGAGGGAAAGAGAAAGAAAGAAGAGAAGGACGGATAGAAGAAGGAATGGGGTGGAAAGTGACGTTCTGGAATGTGGCAGGAATGACGAATAAGGACGAGGAATTTTGGAAAGCAATAGAAAAGTGGGATGTAATAATATTAATGGAGACATGGGTGGAAGAAAGGGGGTGGGAAAGAATAAGGGGAAGGCTGCCGAAAGGATACATGTGGGAGAAACAATGGGCGAGAAGGAAAAATAAAAGAGGAAGAGCCATGGGAGGGATGATAATAGGAGTAAGAGAAGGGATAGAAATGATAGAGACAAAGAAGGCAAGAGAGGAAGAAGGGATAATGACGAAGAGAATAAAAGTAGGAAGAAAAATATGGGAAGTGATAGCGATATACGTAAACGGAGACATAGATAGAAAGATAGAACGAATGAGGGAATGGACAGAGAAGCAAAATAGGGAGGAAAGAGTAATAATAGGAGGGGATTTCAACGCGAGGACAGGGACGAAAGGAGGAGGGGTAAAAGGAATGGGAGAGGAAGGGGAAGAGGAAAGGAAGTCAAAAGATAAGAAAATAAACGGAGAAGGAACGAAATTAATAAGAATGCTAGAGGAGGTCGGATGGGAGATTTTAAATGGAAGCATAGAAGGAGATAGACAGGGAGAATACACGTTTACAGGAGGGGTGGGGGAGACGGTGATAGACTACATAATAGGAGACGAAAGAACGAGAGAGGGGATAAAAGAAATGGTGATAGGAGAAAGGATAGAATCAGACCACCACCCTCTAGTCGTGACGATGAAAAGAGGAAAAGTAGAAAGGAAAGCGGAGAAGAGAAGGGAAAGGAAACCGGGAAGTGGACAGTGGACAGACAGGATGAAGGAAGAATACAAGAGAGGATTACAAGAAAGGACGGAAGAGAGGGAAGGTTGGACAATGAGAGAGGTAGAAGAAAGGATAATGGAAGCAATAAAGGAAGGAGAAAAGAGTGGAGAAAGAAAGCGGGAAAAAAGAACAGGATGGTGGGACGACGAAGAGGGGAAAGCGAGAAAAGCGGAGGTAAGGCAAGAGTTGAGAAGGTGGAGAAAGGGGGAGGGATCGAGAGAAAGGTACAGGGAGAGAAAACGAAGATACAAAGTATGGTGTGAAGAGAAGAAAGAGGAGGAGAGAGAAAGAATAAAAAAGGAAGCAGCGGAAGCAAAGACAGAAGCCAAAGTATGGGAGATAGTAAACAGAGGGAGGAAAACCAGGAAGAGTATTAACGACAAGATAGGAAGAGAGGAATGGAAAGAGCACTTCATGAGACTGCTGGGAGGGATAGAAGGAAGAATAAGAACAGGGACAGAGACAAGGAGAAAGGAAGACGAGGAAGAGGAAATAACGAAAGAGGAAGTGAGAGAAACGATCAAAAAAATGAAAGAAGGAAAGGCAATGGGAAGCGACGGGATACCGAATGAAGCATGGAAATATGGAGGAGGAGTAGCAGCAGAGATGGCATGGGAGATATGTAACAGGGTATGGAAAGGGGAAGGATGGCCAGAGGGATGGAAAGAGGGGATGATAAGGCCGATTGTAAAAAAAGGAGAAGGGACGAAGGCAGAAGACTATAGAGGGGTGACGCTGATGCCATCGCTATATAAGATTTACACGACGATACTAGGGAGGAAGCTAGAAGAAGAGATAGAAAGGAAAGGCATAATACCGGCAAATCAAACGGGATTTAGAAAAGGAGTAGGGACGATAGATAATATATACGTACTAAACTACTTAATAGGAAAAAGAATTAGTAGAAGGAAAGGGAAAATGGTCGCGACGTTCATAGACCTAAAAGCGGCATTCGACAGGGTAGATAGGAAGATATTGAGTGAGGCAATGAAAGAAAGAGGAGTAAGAGAGGGGCTAAGGACAAGGATAGAGGAAATATATAGGGAGACAATAAGTGCAGTGAGTGCAGGGGAAGGGATAGAAGAAAGGTTTTGGACGGCAAAAGGAGTGAGGCAAGGATGTCCGCTAAGTCCGACGCTCTTCAACATCTTGACGGCGGATATGGAGGAAAAGATGCTGATAGGGGGTCGGGGAGGCCTTAAAGTAGGGGGGAAAAGAATATGTACGTTAGCGTACGCAGACGACGTAGTGATGCTGGCAGAGGACGAGGAGAGGATGAAGGAAATGATAAGAAGAATGGAAAAATATATAGACGGAAAGAAATTAGAAGTGAATGTAGAGAAGACGAAGGTGATAAGGTTTAGGAAAGGGGGCGGAAGGCAGAAAAAAGAAGAATGGAAATGGAGAGGAGAGCGAATAGAGGAAGTTAAAGAGTTCAAATATTTGGGGTACGTATTCAGAAAGAACGGGGAGCACGAAGCACATATAAAGGACAGGGTAAGAAGGGCAGGGATGGCGATGAAGCAGGTATGGGGAATAGGGAAAAGGAAGTTTGAAACGAAATGGGCAACAAGGGTATGGCTTTTCGATACACTAGTATGGACGGTAATGGGATATGGGGCAGAGATATGGGGATGGGAAGAAAGAAAGGAAATAGAAAGGATGCAAGATAGATACCTGAGATGGACGCTGGGAGTCGACTGGCGGACACCAGGGTCTATGATAAGGGAGGAGACTAAAAGGGAGAAAATGAGAATAAGGGCAGGGAGAAGAGCGTGGCGATATGAGGAAAAACTGGAAGCAGGAAAGGGGAGCGAACTCGCGAGGCTGTGCCTAAAGGAGATAAAGGAGAGGGAAAGAAGGGAAGGGGAAGAAGGAATAACGAGATGGGAAAAGGGAAGGAGAAAGCTGAAGAAAGGGGAGGAACGAGAGGAAGGGGAACAAGGACAGGAAACGTACGAGGAGGTAGAAAGGAGAGATAAAGAAGGTCAAGCACAGGAGAGATGGGAGAGAATAGTGAATTCGAAATATAACAGGTGGTATAGAGAAGTAGCCGCGAAGGGCATACCGGGGTATCTGAAAGCAGGATGGAGGGAAGAAAGGTACGGAAGAATAGCAAGGTACAGGCTGGGGAATGAAATGAGGGGAGGACAATATTGGGGGACGGAGGATGAGAAAAGATGCAGAGTGTGCGGGGAGGAGGAAGAAACATGGGAACATGTTTTGGATAGATGCGGAGGAGAGAGAGAAGAGCAGAGAGGGATAGGAGAAAGGATAAGAGAGATACTAGACGAGAAGGGAGGGGGAGAGAAGTGGCTAAAAAGTATGGAAGAGAGGAGAAAAGGAAAAGAAACAGAAAAAGACAGAGGGGAAACGCAGTGAGAATGGCAAGAATGAAAGAGGGATTGGAGAGGATGAAGCGGAAACGGAAGTCGGAGGAAGGAAGGAAGGAGAGGAAAGGCGTAAGAATAATAACATAGAAGATAAAAGACGCAGGTTAAGAGCAGGTGGCGAGAGAGAGAGAGAGAGAGCAAGAAGGGAAACGGAGAGAACAGGGAGAAATGTACGAAATGTGTAAAAGCGAGTAAAAGCGAATAAAGAAACAAAGAAAAGGGCACAGGCGACACGGGCAGCGCGAAAAGAAAGGCAATAGAAAGTAAGGTATAGGAAGTTAACACAATAGAAAGAAAAGGAGTGTAAATAGAGCATAAGATAGAGATAAATAGAATGTAAGAATAGGTTAAGAGGAATGTAAGAAAGAATGTAAACGGCACAGAAAGTAATAATGTAAGGCGGAAATGGAAGGAAATGTAAGGGAGAAGGAGACGGAAGAACTTGTAACCCCAAGGGGAACCAATAAACACATACATACATACATACATTGCAATAGCAACAAATTAAATTTGTCCGCCGCAATTAATCAAATTTGCAAAGAAACGACGCATAATCGTTCATTTTTATGTCTATTTTCGAGTACTCCGACACTTACCTTTGCAGCACTGTAAAATGTTTATAAATAAACAAAAGTTGACACATTTATATTGAAACTTATTCGTCGGAAGGTGTTCTATCGAAATGCATTGAACATATTTTTCTGTAAAATGAAAAGAAAAAAGTTAGAGCGACTTAAAGGAAATTACTCCTTAATTTTTTGTCGTTGTTTATTAATAACTTTGGTATTTTTGATTTTACGACAAAATGTCAAGAGAGCAAATTTGTAGAGAATATCATTTCCTACAAAAAACGACAAAATACTTTTCTTGCGCGGTGGATAGTTTCATAGTTATTTTGCAAAAACTATTTCACCCCTTTTTTCAAGATGGCGGATTTTCCTCAAAGGTTAT
>OZ023254.1:26805391-26907093 GCA_964007305.1 Netelia melanura
AAAGTGGTCGAGTAGTGGGGGTAGACCTGCAGACGCGGGAAAGCCGCATATATAGTAATAGAAGCGCGCTCGGCCCAAGTTTCGTATGTATTTATTTGATTATTTCAAGAATCAGTGGGACTATTTTAACTTTTTTTTTTAAATTTAGGGTAACTCGGTCACCGGAATCTGTTTCTTTACTCAGATTTCATGTAAAATGAACCAGCAACTTTTTTCAGATGTTTTAACCTACACGTCCTCACATTAATATTGTGACGTTGCACAATTTCCTCCCGCGCCGGTGGCCCTCTAAAGCAATCGTTCCACGCACCACCTAGAACAGTAAGTAAATCGACAATTAGTAATAGAGCACCCCTAACTCCCCCTTCCATCCCTAAATTATGTGAAGCATGCAAACACTTACCGCGCCACGAAGAGATCTCCACCATAGCCACAGGAATACCCCGATCGCAGCGATCAGTCGTCGTCGTCGTCGTCGTCGTCGTCGTCGTCGTCGTCGTCATCGTCGTCGTCGTGTCGTCGTCGTTGTCGTCGTCGTGTCGTCGTCGTAGGCACGTGTCGACCGGCGTCGTCCACATCGCATCGTCGTCGTCGCGGTCGACACGGCCACGCACATTATTGTCAAAGGCAATGACACGACGATAACCTAAAAGGAAAATAACAAATAATCATAAAAAAAGAAATTAAAAAGAAATCAAAGCAGAGGAAAAACATACTCACATTCAGGATCACCCCGAGGATAACCCCGCTTGGCAGGACGGCCCGATGAAAAGGAGAATCACCACATTCGTCACCACATTCGGGGTCAAAATGACTAAAAATGTTCTCATATCGAAACATTGTTTCGATATGAGAACAATGTTTTGGTACACAACAACTTCAGTCTTGAATCGACTTTCAAATTGACATTTCATTTTCTAAAAACGTGGAAAACTGTCAATTTGTCCCTTCGTTATTATGATTGTACAGTCCAAATTACTGTCTGTGTGCTTAAATGGATTTTTAGTCATTTTGACCCCGATGACCTCTATGAAAAAAAATTAACTTAGTACATATTTCCATGTAAAATTTCCTGCTCTATCGAATGGCAGAGTCAAAAATAGGCGTTTCCATTCAAAAAGTGGATTTGGCCTGATAAAACCTTCAAGGTCAATTCCAAGGTCAATTCCGGAGTGACCTTCAGATGTCCCCCTTCAAATCTGACAAATCTTGTCTGAAACACTTTTTTGTGAGTTGCCAAATTTCGAAGATATTTGCGTGGATTGTCTAAAATGGGACACCCTGTATACATTTGAAAATGCAAAAAATCCGAGGCGGCCAAATTCTGGATATGTTGTGGGGGGTGGTAAGAAAAGCTTAAATTCAAATTGTCGACCAAGATTTCTTATGTGCATTTTTCGCCATCTTGAAAAAAGGGTTACATCCAGTTTTTTTACAATAACTCGGTTCTGCATTGGGATACGAACATTTTAATATAATACTTTTTTGTTGCTTTTTTTACGCTGTATAATTTTAGTTTTATACATTTTTTACCTATCGTTCATATTTATTGAGATATTAATAAAAAAATTCCAAAATTTTGGTACCAATTTTTGTTTGTCGCTATTTTCTCTTCTCCTATCACAAATATCGAAAAAATATATATTACCAAACTTGTAGAGCGTGTTCAGACCTACAATTTCATTTATTAATTTTTAATTTCCGATAAAAATTACACCCGCTAGCGCGCCGTAAAATGAGGAAGTCCGTGCTCAGATTCGGTGTAGCAGCTCGCACGGTTGTATCCACGCGTTGAAAGGGGTTCAGGAAAACATTGCGATACAAAATAAATAAATAAACCAATTAAATTATAAATTACGCCGATAAAATTTATTCAATAAACAATTATTTTGTGAGGAAAATAACAATGAAAGGCGTTTTTTTCGATTCATTTTTTTGGTCTTTTCGACGGTTCTGGTTGAAGATCTTCTTTCTCGATATATTCTTCCGGTTCTTGAGATTGTTGTACGTGCGTAGGAATTTACATTTGGGTGGTCGTCAAATAATCATCATAATCATCGTCGTCGTCATCGAGTAAAATGTCAACTTTGGCGACGTTGTTGCATGTTTGCCCACTGCAATGAAAGCAAATGACGGAGCAGCTGATCCCTGCTTTCCTGCATCCACAAGCAGCTGACCACTTCCCTTTGCATTTACAAGAAATAAGTTTGAGAAGTTCAGGTGGAGCAGGTTCAGCTGTGGTAGTTATTGGTTCCAGCCCGTAATTTGTTCGTCGCCAACCCCATTCTTCAGGATTTTTAAACAATCCCAGCCACGTTTTCACCTGGAGATAGGTTCGAAAAATGTGCTGGCGGACTGCACTTTTCGTTGGTGGGAGGATTGACAGGTTGTTCGACCTGTTCGTTGCCATTGATTTCGCGAAACGGTTAAATCGCAACGTATTGACAGATTTTTCTTAGTTACCACCATATAGAGTGATGAGAAATTGCTCCCCGGTGCAAGTGGGCACCTCCGGATCAACCTTTTCTTGATAAAATAATTCCACCGACGACCGCAGCTGAGGATGCTTCTCAAGAGTGCTGATAAATTTGGATTTTCCGATGTTGTAAAACGACGATGTGGTATCACAACCGCTAAAAGCATGGATGAATAGTATATTCCGAAGAACTGATTCATCATGCTTCAAACTCTTCGACGAGTACAGCTTTGCCGGTGTACTTCCTTTTGCCGGTTTGGGAAAATATATATTTGATTGGTTGTGTGCAAGTCCGGCGATTAAAATTAAAAGATCAATATCTTCACCGACGACTTCCACAGAGTCATAAATCAAAGCCTCTTCAATTAACCATGCCCAGTTTTGCAACTTCGGAAGCTGATTTTACTTCGACAATACGCGGAATTTTTTCTCACGCTGGATAGCTGCGAAGGGAGTCACGCACTGTATTCCTCCCATTGCATGAAACGTTCCATGACCGTCAAGAGTGTTTATATTAAAATCCGCATTGTCAAACACGAATTGACTAAATGAATTTCCGAGAATTTCACTTTGAGCTCGATGAATACATGAATTTTCAAAAATCGTTATCTCTCGATACGGTGCACAGAATCCCATTGCCGATAAATTGTTGATTAGACTTTTCGAACCAAATTTTTTGTATAGGAAAGTTCCGACACCAATTTGGAGCGGAGAGAAAAACGAACGAGGACGCACAGCTGTTATTATTGCGTGAGCTATCGCTGTACATTTCTTTTCCAGATATCTAATGCGCCACGTTTATCTTTTGTGATGATTGTGGAAAGAAAAACTTTCAAAGATTCAGGAACAGCAGCTTCGACATCTTTCACGAGTTCATCCGACGGGGGGTAATTGTTTTTGTCGTAAGCGACACCTCCAATATCCTCGCGGATTATCGCAGCAGCTTCGCGAACAACTCTTAGTCCTTCGTCATGCAAGTCCTTTTTTTTCTTCGTACCATTTGTCCGAAAGTATTTTAAAACCGGTATTTCGAAAGCAAACCACGCAATCCCGTTTTTCTTTCTCGTTTATCAAAATATCTTCTCCATATTTAGCTTGTAAATGTTTTTTAACCGTTCTGATGTCAGGAATAAAATCTCCCTGTACTTGATTCATCAATTCATTCATAGAGAATTGGCATTCCTCGGAATTTTCCTTCAGAAAAGCATAAATTCCCTGCATTGCCTCGTCTTCACTAGGTCGTCCTCTTTTCATCCCCTCCGCAGATGGCGAATGGTACAATGAGTAATACATCCTTTATGGTATCGAGCTCCTACTGCGACGAGATCAGGTACACTCTGAATTCGCTCGACAAAATAAACAAACTACCTACTTGTAATAACACAAAATTCTTTTCCACAAAATAAACATTGATTTTTAAAATCAAAACTGGGTATGAGCTGCGCTTGTTCTTCAGGTTCGGGTTCTGGTTCCGGTTCTTCGGGTATAGATGCACTTCGTCGAGAGGCATATGACGCTAGTCTTTCATTTCCATATTTTTTGTAGCACGCACGATGAACACTCACTGAATCTAAATTTTCAAGCATGTGCTGATGCTCCGAATATCCTCTTTTTACACTCGCTGCTAAAAGACTCTGAACAGCTCTCTTTTTAGCCACATAAATGTCTTCAATCAGAGGTTTTTTGCAAATGAAACAGTCGCCTCTTTTCACAAAATTTCTAAAACACGTTCGTTCGCTTCGAATACTTCGAGATAATTGACTGAAATGCGACGAAAAGGAGTAGATGTTTCGACACGAATACTAAAAAGGGTCTTATACCTGAGGAGTCCCTCGATTTTCAAGAATCGCTCTATAGGCACATCGTTTTATAGCGGTGCATACATTGTGGCGTCGGGCGCGCTGCGGTCAACTTTGCGGCGCGCCAGCGGATGTAATTTTTGTCGGAAATTAAAAATTGAAAAATAAAATTGTAGGTTTGAACATGCTCTACGAGTTTGGTAATAGATATTTTTTCGATATTTGTGATAGGAGAAGAGGAAATAGCGAAAAAAAAAAATTGATACAAAAATTTTCGACTTTTTTGATTAATATCTCAATAAATATGAATGATAGGTAAAAAATGTGTAAAACCAAAATTGTAGAGCGTAAAAAAAGCAACAAAAAAGTATTATATTAAAATATTCGTATCTCAACGCAGAACCGAGTTATTGTAAAAAAATTGGATTAACCCTTTTTTCAAGATGGCGGAAAATGCACATAGGAAATCTTGGTCGACAATTTGAATTTAAGCTTTCCTAAGCACCCCCCTCCCCCATCCCCCCACCCCACAACATATCCAAAATTTGGCCGCCTCGTATTTTTTGCATTTATAACCTGTTTTTTTCAACGTAATGACTGGACTAGAGCACCGACGCGTCGAACGTAAGTGTTTGCACCGCTATCTCTCCAAACATTTATAATCAGATAAGATTGGGCATTCCCCCCCCCCCTTCGCGTATTTTCGAGCAACAATTAGAGTCATCCCCTTATATCCCCTTTTCCCCCTTTTAGCGTGCGTTCGAGGACATTTTTAATAGAAAAATTTATGATAGATAATATAGAGCGTGGAACGGTTGTGTGCGTAGCCATTAAGATTTCAGTAGACCCCTCCCCTCCCCCCTCCGACCAACCAACAGGTTGACCTGTCGACAAAGGTCGACTGATCAAAACAAGTCAAGCTTCCCTTTACCGTTATAGTTCCCAATAGATTCCCCGAACATTTCGAAATTAAAATTTATACAGTCAGTGGTAAAATTTAAGCAGCCACATCGCGTCGGAAAACCCACTCCCCTGAGCTACCCCTCCCTCCCCTCGAGTTAGGCTTTCCTGTCCCCAACCTCTAGAATCACCCCTTTGCGTAGCATTTAAGTATTCTCTGTTATATTTTTTTTGTTTTGGTATTATTATATCGGATCAATTGTCTTATTGATCATTATAAAATTTTGTTACTTTCATTTTAAAGAAAAATTAATGGCGCCCATCTCCCCTATCATTGAGAACACCCCCCCCCCCCAGAGATCGTCCGACGATACTTAAAATAAACGATTAATAAAAAAAAATATTTTTTTTTTGCGTCGATTTTTTTTTTGAGACGAGCTATTTTCATTCCCCCCTCTCCTCCCTCAATCGGCGTGACAATATATAATAATATATATTGAACAATTAAGAATATTATTAAATATTATTCGAATCCTATAATATTCAAATAATAATAATAATAATATTTAATAATATTCTTAATTGTTCAATGTACGAAGTGAAACATTGAATATTAAAAAATGATAATTGCATTATAATTAATGTGAGGACGTGTAGGTTAAAACATCTGAAAAAAAGTTTTTCGTTCATTTTACATGAAATCTGGGTAAAGAAACAGATTCCGGTGACCGAGTTACCCCAAATTAAAAAAAAAATGTTAAAATAGTCTGACTGGTTCTTGAAATAATCAAATAAATAGATATGAAACTTGGGCCGAGCGCGCTTCTATTACTATATATGCGGCTTCTCCGCGTCTGCCGGTCTACCCCCACTACTCAACCACTTTCGCGCGCTCGGGCGTTTTTGGTCATGTTTAGGTGCGATTTTCACCTACTTAAACGCAATTAAACGAAAATCTAAAATTGACGATTTATAGGTCAAGAATTCTAGTTTTAAAAGCCTCTTGTTAAACTTAAATCGGACGACCTCCAGAGCATCGAACCTCTCCGCAAAATATGGCACAATTAAATGTTCATTGCAATAACGCAAAAAATAATTATCCGACAGCGCCCAGATTTCGCACACAGAAAGTCCGTATCAATATCTACGATCTCGCGAAGAGCCCAGCCTATAACTTTAAAAATGGCGGAGTTATACATTTTTGAAAAAAACGTTTTTTTTTCTCGGTTCTGTTAGTGCATCTCCCTTAATTATTGACCGATCAGCTTCTTTCAGCGCTCATTTTATGCGTATTTCAATTACCTATAATTCATCCATTGGGACCAAACAGATTCCTTCATTATTTTTTGTTTTATAAGCAAAAAACGAAAAATGTGTGGTTTTTTCACTAATTTGTTAATAACAAAAAATAAAACGGGAATCAGGAGTCGATAAGTGGTCAGTTATGATCGGGAGGCTGTTTCGCGTCTGATGGCACTCGCCGTTATCGGGTGCTATTTTTGTCAAAAAAAAAGTTTATTTGCTTGGCCTAGGCGTCGACCGCGCTCGGTTGGCGACGAATGTAGAAAGAACGAATCGTCGAGAATAATCGAAGGCGAGACAGATCAATCTGAATGCTCGTATAGACAGGCCGTGTCAGCACTAAATCGATAACGAATTTTCATATTATATTCGCTCAACTAGCCTAGTAGCCACTTATTATTTTTGTCAATTATTATTTAATTTGTCAAGTGGTAGGCTGCAAACCCGTGAACTATAGTGGGTTCGAGGAAATATCGAATTTGTCAAACGAAGGAATAAACAAACCATGTAAGTACCTGCCTGTGATTCTCTTATTCTTTCTCTCGGAAATCTTTTGAAACGAAATCTGTCTCTTCTGGGTCCCAACGTATTCCCACCCTGAGAACTGTCTCAATTTCATTTAACACTAAATTATTAATTGATAGTTCTTCCGCGGAACTAGCTGGCGCCAAACAAATCTAAAAAACTTTAAACATTCAGAGCCCTGGCAGCCAACGGACCCGGGCCGTGCCAGGTGAAGCGTTCGTCGACTCGCGACAAGAAAAAACTGTCTCAATTATAAGGAGGAATTTTATTCCATTCCGAATAAAGTTCGCGTAAAAAAACCAATGCGCTCTTTGATCTCGCGCAGGATGACTTTATGCGGAGCAAAGAACAACGTAACAATTTTTATTTACAAAATAATCGGGTCAGCCGCATACAATGCCTCCAATCAAATGCATTAGACAACAATAACAAATCACAGAGACAATGGTATAATAGTTCTAGAAGAAATTCTAATCGTTATGAGTCGCGACGGAACAACTAACAATCACGATTTGGTCACACGCATACTCCAAATGCTGAAAATGATCGTAACAACTTCGTAAATCGTAATCGCAAAATAATTCGGATAACCAAAGAAATTGTTTAAACTAAATTCGGACACGATGCACCGTGGTCGTACGTCGTGTCATAGATTTGTGGACTTTGTAGAGGACCTGACAGAGGAAATCGAAGGAAAATATCTAAAATCAACTCAACGGAGAGCTATTATACACCCATGTCCGCACATAAAAGTCGCATTTGGAGATAAGATTACAAAAGTTTTGGTAGATTCTGGCAATCAAATCACTTGCATATCGGAAGATTTCTACAACAAAATGAAACGATCTCACAAGCTAACCGAACTACCCGTAACGAATATATCTGTATCGTCAGCAATAGGAACGAAATCGAGCACAGTTAAACGTCAAATCATGTTCGAGGCTCAAGTTGGCAATTATAAATTCCAACATGTGTTTTTGGTCATCCCATATTTGACGTCAGAAATAGTATTTGGAAGCGATTGGCTAAATGAAAATAAGGGTTTGCAATACAAAAATATTGTATCTTTGGTTAGTAGGGGACTTCCACCGACGGAAATACAATATACAACGACTGATAAGAATCTCCTCGTTATTGTATATTCTATTTTCAAATTTCGCATGTATCTTCTTAGATAATCATTTGTCGCTATCACCGATCACAACGCATTAACGTTTCTCAATAAAACTCCCTTTCACATGGCAAGGATATGTCGATGAATTCTATTAATTCAATAATATTCGTTTGTCGTAAAATATTGTAAAGGGCGAGATAATGTAGTGGCCGATTTTTTAGCCTCAATCCTAGTGGAAAATTTGAACAAGAAGACCCGGAGACTTTAATCGTATCCGGTCTCATGTCTTGTGATATTGACGAATCTCGCGGTTCCAAACATGATGCATTGGTTATGATTACTCAACTAGAGTTAGACCCGGTTTTCAAAAACGAGTTAAAAAATTTGGCTAGCTATCAACAGGATGATACCTCATTAATGGAATTTGTACATAGACTCGAGCGAAAACAAGCAGAGAACATACAGAACTATCATGGAATTTGGTTCTGTAAGGTTTCGCATGTATCTTATTGGCGTATTCTCGTCCCTCTTAGATTAAGATATTTTATTATCCGTTTCGCATATGATAGAATGGGACACACGAGGGTGTCCAAAACGTTGGTTCAACGATTAAAAAGATTCTTTCATTGGAGGGGGATGCAAAAGGATGTGAAACGTTACGTCGTTGCCTGTGATCGATGCGAAAGAGTGAAACATCTCAAAAGAACCATGGAGGGAGAGTATTCTCAAGTGAAATCCGATCATCCTGGTGATCTTGTGACCGTTGATTTCACAGGCCGTCAAAATTTTACGAAACTCCAGACCCTGAGATCAGACTATACTTTCCCGAAGGTCTTCGATCCGCTGAATCCGAATCTGTCAGCGGAATTGCTCCATCACATCAGGTTTTCGAGATACCCTAATCTGAACGTGCAAAAAAACACAGTTTTTCACTATATTCGGGGTTATAGTACAACGTGAATTAATTTTTTTCTACAAAACTCGTTACAGTATCTGAAAGTACTACTCTTCGCCTTCGTGGAGAAATCGTCCATTGAATTTTTTTAGTTCGGCGTGATCGTTACTACCTTACAAAAAAAAGAAGTTAATCCGGCAGGTGAAAGCCGTATAATTATATGTTTTTTGGGACGCTGAATTCGAATTCATTGTCGATTCAACCCCAGGTCATGGTTTGTTCTTAACCTCAAAAAAGATTTTCGAATTCGTCTTTTTTTGGTCAATTAGGCAGACAATAGTTACGTATTCTCGTGTTTTTTGAGTAACTGAATTTGAAATTGCAGTCTGAATGTTTTCATTCACATGAAGATTTAACATCACTTATCCCATACTTTGAGGAGCCGCCGCTACGCGGCGCATGATCTTAGCTTCTACCTCGTATGCAAAAAACAACGCGTGTGGCTATATAATCTTTTCTCATATCTTTTTTCATTCCTGAGCCTCTCAAGTAAAATTACATAGGTCCAGAATACAAACTTGAACGTGCTAAGTGGCAGGCTAACCGTTCAATTTCATACTAACCGTGATTCGCGCACATAACAAGTTTATGTAGATAAAAATATATGTTCATACATAAATAAACAGATGAAAGTGAATGCTTCTGCTTATTTATGTATGAAGTATTTTTATCTACATAAACTTGTTATGTACGCGAATCACGATTAGTATGAAATTAAACGGTTAGCCTGCCATTTAGCACGTTCAAGCTTTAATTCTAGACCTATGTAATTTTGCTTGAGAGGCTCAGGAATGAAAAAAGAGTTCGCTCCCAACGCTGGAAGAGATGATGTCAAGGAATGCCGTGGGCGGTCCTTACATAGCCACCCGCGTTGCTTTTTGCATATGAGTCAGAAGCTAAGATCATGCGCCGCGTAGCGGCGGTTCCTCAGAGTATGGGATAAGTGATGTCAAGTCTTTATATGAATAAAAATATTCTGACTGCAATTTCAAATTCAATTACTCAAAAAACATGAGAATACGTAATTTTGTCTGCCTAATTGACCAAAAAAAGACGAAATCGAAAATCTTTCTTGAGGTTAGGAACACGCCCTAATCTGATGGGGTTGAACCGACAGTGAATTCGAATTCAGCGTCCTAAAAAACATATAATTACATGACTTTCACCTGCCGGATTAACTTCTTTTTTTGTAAGGTAGTAACGAAAACGCCTAACTAAAAAATTGCAACGGACGATTTCTCGGAGAAGAAATAAGATATATTGAAAATTCAAAATGCATTTTGAAGGCGAAGAGTAGTACTTTCAGATACTGTAACAAATTTTATAGAAAAAAGTTAATTCACGTTGTGATATAGCCCCGAATATGGCAAAAAACTGTATTGTTTGTACTTTCACATTAGGCTATCTCGAAAACCTGATGTGATGGAGCAATTCCGCTGCCGGATTCGGATTCAGCGGACCAAAAACCTTCGGGAAAGTATCGTCTGGTCTCAGGGTTTTAAAAATGTCGCCCTGTGTATTATGAACCGTTGCCGAAGTCGATCGGTGGGGTCCGATAATGGATCACAGTTTACAGGGAAAATATGGAAAGAGGAACTCAACAAACGTAATATTAGAGTAGTTTTTTCTTCAATACGTCATCCGCAGTCAAATCACACGGAGCGAATCATGCGAGAGCTGGGAAAACTATTTCGTATATTTTGTGCTGAGCAATACACGCGATGGGCCAAACATATGCCCAAGATGTAAATTCTGTTCAATAATTTTACCCACAGCGGAACAGGATACAAACCATTGGAACTCCATTGGGATACGAAACCAAGGGAAACAATATATGATTTATTTGATTTCCCCATGTCGGCGCATCGACCGCACGAACACAAAATTGTACTTGATAAGGAACGATTGCTTGAACCTTTCAGTAGTCGTAAGAAACATCAAGGAAATGTATCAACTATCCACTTACAAGTAGGGGATCCTGGTTTTACTTAAAGTTCCTCTTATCTCCAACCATATAGCTCGTGTGACCCACAAGTTTGTTCATCTATATGAAGGGCCGTATCAAATAATTACGACGAAGGGTGCAAATGCGTTCGTGTTAGCCGAAAGAGATAATGTTGATATTGTAAAAGGGACGTATAATCGTGCGAACCTGCGGAGGTATAATAGACCTATAGACTCACAAAGCTGATCATTCGTTTTAACAAGCGCTACCACTCTCAATTAGATGTTTAACCGAACATAACAATAACAATATTGACAAGGACAACTGTTCACCCATTGCTAGTGTGTAATATAATTCAGAATATGGCCTATGACAATATGTGTCACGAATGGATTCCGGTATTTTCTGGCGATAATGAATATTCACCAGTTTGAAGAATGCATGTAGTGTGAATGTTTGTAATATACCCTACTGGCGGAAAGTTTCCGGACAAAAGTTGAAAACAGTGCCGGAACGTTTTTTTATGCCATTTCGCCGGTAGTTGGCCTAGGCCAATTTAACCAACGTAATTTTAAAGAGCAGGGATTGACCTTCATTTTTTTTTTTTTTTTACAATTGGCATCTACTTTTGAAAAGACAATTGTGGTCGTTTTTTGTTCTTTTGCAAGTGGAACTCCTTCGAAGTAAAAATTTTTTTTCACCATACTCATAAAGGGGGAAGTCTAAGCTTCAAGTTCATTTTTTAGAAAATTGTCTACGATTTTTTTTCAAACATATGTCGTTTTTTGAGAAAAAATAGACAATTTGAAAATTGCTCCATAGGTTTACAACAAAACCTTGAGATGGCAAAAAGTTGTATTACTTCTTGCTGAGTTCAGGATAATTTCTTCAGATTTTTTTTCCCCCTATTTCCGGTCAGTTTGATTGATCTGAACACCATGAAAATTATAGAATTAAATTTTTTACTTACATCGAAGAAACTCCGTCGTCGAAGAAACCTCCGAAGAGACCAAAGTTTTATATGTAAGTGAAAAATTTAATCCTATTATTTTCATGGTATTCAGAGTTGACGACGCTGGCCGAAAATGGGTGGAAAACAAATTTCAAAAAAAACATCTGAAAAAATTCGCCTACACTCAGCAAAACGTAATACAACGTTTTGCCATCTTCAGGTTTTGTTGTAAACCTCATTGTTTTCATCCTATGGAGCCATTTTCAAATCGGCTATTTTTTCTCAAAAAACGATATATCTTTGAACAAAAATCGTAGACAATTTTCTAAAAAATGAACTTGAAGCTTAGACTTCCCCCTTTATGAGTATGATGAAAGAAATTCGTTAAAAAAATGTTTACTGCGAAGGGGGTCCACTTGCAAAAGAACAAAAAAAACAACCAAAAATTGTCGTTTTCAAAACTGGGTGCCAAATATAAAAATAATCGTAAATTTAAAAAAAAAGCCAAATTGAAGGGAAATCCCTGCTCTTTAAAATGGCGTTAGATGAATTGTTCTAGGCCAACTGCCGGCAAAATGGCATAAAAAAACATTCCGGCACTGTTTTCAACTTTTGTCCGGAAATGTTTCGCCGGTAGTGTATATATATTATTAAACCGAGTTTCCACTAAACCATTGGTTCCCAAAGTGGTCCAGGTCGACCCCCAGGGGTCCGCCGGAGACTCGACGGAGGTCTACATTGGCATGACAAAAAAATGGTGGTTCACAATTCGTAAGCGAGGATCCACGAAAATTTATCTGCTTTTGATAGTAAAGAACTAAAATATTAGCTTGACTCCACCTATCAATGTAGGCAGATAATATTTTAAGAAGCTCAGGGATTGTTACTTGTAAAAAGTTGCATAGGGTAAAGTACCTAGTAGTCAGCCAGTTAACTCAAATTTCAAGTTTGAAGTACTGTCGTATGAAACAGAAAATGTATGACAACACATAAGTAGTGTTAAATTAAAGATTATTTATTAAACTTTGATAATAAAGCAATTACAAACGAACAAAACAATGTAAATCCTAAAAAAAGATAATATTTATTTTAAACGGAACATTTTCCCCAGTACTCAGCCGCCCAGAACTAGTCAGCCTCACAGCACCCAATAGTCAGCCTACTACATTATTATTACACTTTTGGCATGTGAAGGGTGAATGTGCTGTTTTCATAAAGTTTGCCACTAAATTCACTGCATTTTACGTGGTACCATGCGGGGCAAGTATCACATGCAATATTTTTTAAATCTCTTTCCTCTGTATCTGTTATCATTTCTTCTTCACATTCTCCACATGTTATTCTAATGCGTGTTGACTTGGCAACTTTTTTAGTTACAAGCTTCTTTCTTTTTTTTACACTTATTTTAGAGAGCCCTTTTTTTAGTTTTCGTTTCCGACTGTCTTCTTCGTTTTTTTTCTTTAGCCTGTGCAGCACCTTTTGACTCCAGATATTGTAGCAATGTATCAACCCATTTTCGTATATTTTCTTCTATTACAACCGCTCGACCCTTTGATATGTTGTCTGCTGTTCTATGGCTCAAGCTATTGTTTCTCTTCATAAAAGAGGTATAACACTTCTTTCCTGCGCGATTATGAACAAAAGGATTTGGTCTTTTATCTTCTGTGACTATATTTTGTACTGTATGAAATAAATCAGTTCGCTTCAAAGGAAATCCACATTTGGCGAGGTCTATACATCAGTTGCAGATTAAAGTCTCTTCTTCTTTCGTTAGGGCTAAATGAAGGCCCACTTTTCATGATTTTTCTAACACTCTTAAATGTACCCGATCTTGGAGAGAAATGTACCCGATCAAATATGTACGGCACTGTGGTCACGCGTTCCCCCCATCAGTCATTAGCTCTAAGCCGGCCGGTGATGCGCCAAAGTTTAGTCAGTAAGCATTCGCAACAGGCTTAAGAGGCAGTGTCAGTCGCCGAGAAATTTCGACGGCTTCGCCTTCCCAGCGGTAGTGCAGAGCTCGCAGCATTTGGCTACGAGCCGCTGCGAACTACCGCTAGATGTCACGGCGCGCGTCTGCTACGAAGCCCCGGCACAACGAGGCGGGCCGAAGGCCGAGGTGTCGTAGCAGGGCCCGCCGTGATCCGCCCCGTCCAAAAATCTAATACTAACGCTCGGCCACGTATGTGTAACGTACACTCGTGTACGTACACTGCGAGACTTTATTTCTCGCTACAATATGAAGCCGAGCATGCCAAACATTCAAGTTTGGTTTTGCTGCAATAACAGCAATAAACAACAGAATTATAATAATTCTGAATATGTTAATTAATAACATCTCCGTCCATTTTAGTAGGCGGAGGTGAACAACGGCCAACGCCGTTGGTATCTCGCTCTTTAGCAGAGCGGTTTTATTATACGTAAAGTCTTATCAATTAAAATTATCTCCGTTCATTTTTGCGAACGGGGATAATAAACGACAAACGTCGTTGACATCTCGCACTTTGGCAGAGAGACTTCATTAATTAACAAATTTGTTAATAAAAATTTTCAAACAATAAAAATGTTCTCCGTCCATTCGAGCGGACGGAGATGATGAACGACGAACGTCGTTCCCATCTCGCTCTTCCATAGAGCGAGTGGTAACAAATTTGTTAATACAAATTTTTAAACAATAAAAATTGTTTTCGTCCTTTTGAGCGGGCGAACATTACAAACGACAAACGTCGTTGGCAACTCGGTCTTCAACAGAGCGAGTTTATTAATTAACCTATTTGTTAATTAAAAATTCTTAATAATTAATATTATCTCCGTCCATTTTGCGGACGGACTCACAGCGATGGACATCGCTGGCATCTCGTTCTTGAACAGAACGAGTTTATTAATTAACATATTTGTTAATTCATAATTTTTAAACAATTAAAATTTTCTCCGTCCATCCGAGCGGGCGGAGATGATGAACGACAAACGTCGTTCCCATCTCGCTCTTCCATAGAGCGAGTGGTAACAAATTTGTTAATACAAATTTTTAAACAATAAAAATTGTTTTCGTCCTTTTGAGCGGGCGAACATTACAAACGACAAACGTCGTTGGCAACTCGGTCTTCAACAGAGCGAGTTTATTAATTAACCTATTTGTTAATTAAAAATTCTTAATAATTAATATTATCTCCGTCCATTTTGCGGACGGACTCACAGCGATGGACATCGCTGGCATCTCGTTCTTGAACAGAACGAGTTTATTAATTAACATATTTGTTAATTCATAATTTTTAAACAATTAAAATTTTCTCCGTCCATCCGAGCGGGCGGAGATGATGAACGACAAACGTCGTTCCCATCTCGCTCTTCCATAGAGCGAGTGTTAACAAATTTGTTAATACAAATGTTTAAACAATAAAAATTGTTTTCGTCCTTTTGAGCGGGCGAACATTACAAACGACAAACGTCGTTGGCAACTCGGTCTTCAACAGAGCGAGTTTATTAATTAACCTATTTGTTAATTAAAAATTCTTAATAATTAATATTATCTCCGTCCATTTTGCGGACGGACTCACAGCGATGGACATCGCTGGCATCTCGTTCTTGAACAGAACGAGTTTATTAATTAACATATTTGTTAATTCATAATTTTTAAACAATTAAATTTTCTCCGTCCATTCGAGCGGACGGAGATGATGAACGACGAACGTCGTTCCCATCTCGCTCTTCCATAGAGCGAGTGTTAACAAATTTGTTAATACAAATTTTTAAACAATAAAAATTGTTTTCGTCCTTTTGAGCGGGCGAACATTACAAACGACAAACGTCGTTGGCAACTCGGTCTTCAACAGAGCGAGTTTATTAATTAACCTATTTGTTAATTAAAAATTCTTAATAATTAATATTATCTCCGTCCATTTTGCGGACGGACTCACAGCGATGGACATCGCTGGCATCTCGTTCTTGAACAGAACGAGTTTATTAATTAACATATTTGTTAATTCATAATTTTTAAACAATTAAAATTTTCTCCGTCCATCCGAGCGGGCGGAGATGATGAACGACAAACGTCGTTCCCATCTCGCTCTTCCATAGAGCGAGTGTTAACAAATTTGTTAATACAAATTTTTAAACAATAAAAATTGTTTTCGTCCTTTTGAGCGGGCGAACATTACAAACGACAAACGTCGTTGGCAACTCGGTCTTCAACAGAGCGAGTTTATTAATTAACCTATTTGTTAATTAAATATTCTTAATAATTAATATTATCTCCGTCCATTTTGCGGACGGCCTCACAGCGATGGACATCGCTGGCATCTCGTTCTTGAACAGAACGAGTTTATTAATTAACATATTTGTTAATTCATAATTTTTAAACAATTAAATTTTCTCCGTCCATTCGAGCGGACGGAGATGATGAACGACGAACGTCGTTCTCATCTCGCTCTTCCATAGAGCGAGTGTTAACAAATTTGTTAATACAAATTTTTAAACAATAAACATTGTTTTCGTCCTTTTGAGCGGGCGAACATTACAAACGACAAACGTCGTTGGCAACTCGGTCTTCAACAGAGCGAGTTTATTAATTAACATATTTGTTAATTCATAATTTTTAAACAATTAAAATTTTCTCCGTCCATCCGAGCGGGCGGAGGCGAACAAATTCTGAAAATAAAATATTCGTAAAAATTAGTATATGGCAAGATGCCATATATTTTGGGTCGCGTGGACGACCCGGGCGCATCGTGCCGCGCGAACAATACACCACCAACTCGCATTTCCCCCGCCGCCGCTCTCCGTAGAGAGGAGCAACGGGTAAACACAAGCAGTGCCGAGAACCGATCGCAAGGTTTCGGCTACGCATATATACATATATATGTGCATGGGTACTATACACCCAGTCATCTGTAAAGAAATATATATTACACAAAAATGTATTCCTTGCCATCATATTATATGATGATCAGTAATTATAAACTGATATTTTCTCCGTCCGTTTTAGCGGACGGAGGAGAACAGCGACAGATGTCACTGACACTCGCCCCTTAGTAGAGCGTCCTTTATTAATAAAGGCATTTGTTAATTGAGTAATCTGTAAAGAAATATATAGATTATGCAAAAATATATTTCTTGCAATCATATTAGGTATATGATAATCAGTTCTTATAAACTGACACTCTCTCCGTCCGTTTTAGCGGACGGAGGAGGACAGCGACAGGCGTCGCTGTGACCTCGCTCTTCAGCAAGGTAGTTTTTATTAACTAAGAACAGTTTTTAGAAACTGTAATCCTCTCCGTCCGTTTTAGCGGACGGAGGAGAACAGCGACAGATGTCACTGACACTCGCCCCTTAGTAGGGCGTCCTTTATTAATAAAGGCATTTGTTAATTGAGTAATCTGTAAAGAAATATATAGATTATGCAAAAATGTATTTCTTGCAATCATATTAGGTATATGATAATCCAGTTCTTATAAACTGACACTCTCTCCGTCCGTTTTAGCGGACGGAGGAGGACAGCGACAGGCGTCGCTGTGACCTCGCTCTTCAGCTAGGTAGTTATTAATTAACATGCGTGTTAATTAATAATTCTTACGAACTAAAAATACCATATTAATAAATTAACAGTTTTACTCAACTAAAATTCTCTCCGTCTATCGTAGCGGACGGAGGACAACGGCGACCGAAGTCGCTGTGACCTCGCCCTTTGGCAGGGCAGTTTTTATTAACTAAGAACAGCTTTTAGAAACTGTAATTCTCTCCGTCTGTTTTAGCGGACGAAAGAGAACAGCGACATCTCGCTTTTTATCAGAGCAAGTTTCTGAGATATTTTATAATTAAACTTATAATAATCATGCAATTATATGGTGAAAATAAAATATCAGTAAGATTTAGTTTATGGCAAGTCGCCATATCCTTCGGGTCGCGCGGGCGACCCACAGCTCGTACCGCGCACACAGTATGCGGCTATCCATGTTCCCCCACTGCCGATCACAGCAGAGAGGGGCTCAGGATAAACTCAACCGGTGCCGAGAGCCCATCGTAAGGCTTCGGCTATGCATCTGTAAAGAAATATATATCATACAAAAATGTATTTCTTGCAATCATATTGGGTATATAATAATCAGTTCTTATAAACTGACACTCTCTCCGTCCGTTTTAGCGGACGGAGGAGGACAGCGACAGGCGTCGCTGTGACCTCGCTCTTCAGCTAGGTAGTTATTAATTAATACGTGCATTAATTAATAATTCTTACAAACTAACATTAAGATATTTATAAATCAACAATTCTAGCCAACTAAAATTCTCTCCGTCCATTTGAGCGGACGGAGGCGAACAAATTCTAAACGAATTCTGAAAATAAAATATTCGCACAAATTAGTATATGGCCCATATATTTTGGGTCGCGTATCTCGTATTTCCCCCGCCGCCACTCTCCGTAGAGAGGGGCGACGGGTAAGTACCTACAAGCAGTGCCGAGAGCCGATCGCAAGGCTTTGGCTACGCATATATGTATATATGCCTCTGGGTTAATATCCACCCAGATATCTGTAAAGAAATATATCTATATTATAAAAAGATTATAAGAAGTATTTCTTGCCAACATATTATGTATATGGTGATCAGTTATTATAAACTGATACTCTCTCCGTCCGTTTTACCGGACGAAGAACAGCGACAGGCGTCACTGGCACTCGCCCTTCTGTAGGGCTGCGTTCATTAATTAATGAATTTGTTAATTAAGTGATCTGCAAAGAAAAATATATATATTATGCAAAGATGTATTTCTTGCAATCATATTATATGCTAATCAGTTCTTATAAACTGATACTCTCTCCGTCCGTTTTAGCGGACGGAGGAGGACAGCGACAGACGTCGCTGTGACCTCGCTCTTCAGCAAGGTAGTTTTTATTAACTAAGGACAGTTTTTAGAAACTGTAATTCTCTCCGTCCGTTTTAGCGGGCGGAAGAGAACAGCGACAGGCGTCGCTGATTCGCTCTTTACCAGAGCGAGTTTATTAAATAACATATTTTATTAATAAACTTATAATAATCACAAAAATATATGCTGAAAATAAAATATTAGTAGCAATTCGTTTACGGCAAGTCACCATATCTTTCGGATCGTGCGGGCGACCCAAAGCTCGTGCCGCGCGCACGATATGCCCAAGATCCTCCTCCGACGCACCCCTCTCAAGCGCGTGCTCCGTCCATCGCAAAAGCTTGAAACGCTCGGAATTTTATCTAATCGTAAGTGCCGCCACACATCAAAATTATTAAAAAGTGAATTTATTCTACAATATACAATTGATATTTAACAATAATAATAATGTTGACGGTACGTTAGTGAATAAATTATTCATTGACATACCGTCCTTTTTTCAATGTAGAAAATACATAAAACAATTTTTTTTATGACTTTACAATTTTTTAAGGGGTATTTTATAATTTGTATTTAACAAATTAGAGATGGAAAAAATAGTTTGGTCACCTTTTTTTATACAGTACATTCTGCAAAATTTGCGTTAAAAAAATTTTCAACGACATAACGTCTTATAATAATTTTGGTCTGTAGCGACACGTAGCTAAAATCCCGAGCACGTCAAAGCTTCGCAAAGCACAGAGCAAGCGCTACAGAGGGGCGGTGGAGGGAGAACACGAGCAGTCCCGGGAGCCGACCCCAATGCTCCGGCCATGCATATATATATATACATATAATACAACGAATAATATATATACACATCTGAGTAATATATACCCAGTAATCTGAAAAGAAATATACTATATTATGCAACAATATATTTCATGCAATCATATTATATGATAATCAGTTCTTATAAACTGATACTCTCTCCGTTCGTAGTAGCGAACGAAGGAGGACAGCGACAGACGTCGCTGTGACTTCGCTATTCAGCGAGGCAATTATTAATTAACATGCGTGTTAATTAATAATTCTTACGAACTAAACTAAAATCACCATATTTATCAACTAACAGTTCTTATCTACTAAAATTCTCCCCGTCTATTATAGCGGACGCGGTCGCTGTGACCTTGCTCTTTAGCAGGGAGTTTATTAACTATTATAGTATATTGAAAAACTAACCTTATTCTACTCATGCAAATACAATTTTAGTTGAATTTTGCAGCAAGACCGATTCAAATTCGGTAAGAAATTGAATCGCGTTGTCCCCCATCGCTAGCAATCGAGAAAATCCCGAGTACCGACGTCTCGAAAGGATTGGGGGGGGGGGGGGGGTATGAAGGGAAAAGAAAAGACTGCCAGTGAAAACGTTTTTTTTTTAAATAAAAAAAAACATCTGCCGACTATGAATGTTGCGGCATTGAACTCAGAGTAAATCTAAGTTAAACAAAAATGGAAACACAAAAATCGAAAATTGGTTTTTAAGCGATTTTGCGATTTTTCACTAAAAAAATAAAAAATTTCATAGATTATGTCATGAATATATATTTTTTTCTGACAAAACACGTTCAAAAATGAAAAATTTGAAGAAAAAATGGTCCCCATTAATTAATTTTTTTTAAAGTTACCGGCGTTTAAAAATGGTTAATTAAAAGAAATTTTTCCAAATTTACAACTTTAAATTAAACTGTTACTAAATATAAATCTGAAATGGACTCGCTCGAAAAAATTATTACGTACCTCAGTTTCCAAACTGCATTGAAACGGGATCGGTTGTACCCCGAGCGCGAAAAAGCACGGTACAACGTCGCTTCTGTTATCCAGCCGTCCTTCTCTTGCTCGCTCATGCTTTCCATTGCCTTCCTCCGCCGTCGACCAGAACACCGGCAACCGCGCTTTTCGCGAGCTAGGATCCAAGAATTGAAGACGGCACTCGCTCGATTTCTTTTATTTTTTCATTCCATTATTTTATTTTCACACGCGTTCACTCAATTTACTTTTTATTCTCACGAAATAATTCTCATTCGCCGCCATTCTGCTCGCCGTTTTTGTCGCCTCAATTATAGTTTTCACAAAAATAAGGGATAATTTTTTTATACCTAATAAACGAATACTTTGTAACATGTACAACTTTGCTTTTCTTTCTCGTACGGGCATTCTTTTAAATCTCCGTACGACAAATACTGGTCAAAAGTTTGTATTTTATTGGGTACAAAAAAATTATCTCTTAATTTTGTTGTAAGGTATAGTTGAGATCAAAACGGTAGATGAAAGCAGAATGGCGATGAATGCAAATTGGAAAAAATAAAAAGTAAACTGCAGACTCGGGTTTCGTATGGCCGGATGCCACATGTAATTTTTTTAAGTGTTTTACTTTTTCACCTTTTTCACATATAGGCACTCACTGATATTTTCTGAATAATCTCTGATATCACCACTGCATTATCACTGATATCCTCACTGCACTATCACTGATATACAACATTTTCACTATATGCACAAATATGATAAACGAATTAACGAATTCGCGTAAAAGTAAATTGCCGTCGCGATCTGACATGCGTATAGGCCCGCACGTGCCAGCAGCGTTGAGCGACTAACCTCGACTGAAATGAAGCGACCCTCGAGCACGTTGGCAAACTATATATATATATATATAGCGCCCCGCGAGCATCACCTTGGAGCGCAATACAATGGCATCGTGAGGCTCGTGAGCGCCCAATGTTTACATTTTTGACGCTCCTTGTTGTCGACGTGTTACAACGCGTCGCTAATACGTCACAGGCCGAAAGTGTTCAACACATTTCTCCGTCGATTTTAGCAAACGGAGGGGAATAATGCCAAACATCGACATCGCCCTGTCTCACAGAGTGACTTTTATTAGTTAACATATTTTTGTTAATTGAACAATAAAAATTCTCTTCGTCCATTTGAGCGGACGGGGATAATAAACGACACACGTCGTTGGCTTCTTGCTCTTCGAAAGAGCAATTTTCGTTAATTAACGAATTTATCAATGAACATTTTTAAACATTAAAAATGTTCTCCGTCCATTTGGGGGACGGAGGCTGAAGGGGCGAACAGAACAACAAAATATAAAATATGAAATGTAAACGCAATGGTTATTTTATATAGAATAAATTATCGATTGTTCTCGAAGGGTTTTCGATTTCCCACTTCGTCTCTCTCACTCTCTCTCTCTCTGTCTCTAATATGCCTTATATCCTTACAATATTCCTTCCAAAATAAAAATGATTTGATTATTTTTTAGTCGACATCTAAAGCATAAATATCATTTTAAACGAATTTGGTCAATGTATACATATATTAATGTATTGAAACGTGTGGGTTCGTTTCATTAAATGATGAGGTTCGGGACTCGAAGAGAGGTTGAATTGTGTTGAACTCATGGTCAAAATTAACAATTGAATTTAGTCCGAGATGCTGCCGTGAGGGTACAATCTGTACTTATCGGATTTTAATGAAATGCTGAATGGTCCTCTGTTGGTCTTTCCTCTGATGTTGTTGATCGTGGCGTCGATCGTCGCGATCCTCTCCTTCTTCTAAGCAGCTCCTCCGCAATCGACAAACTCGCCTCTGCTGTTGCTGCGTTGTCTCTCCTTTGCAGTATAGTTGATAAACTGTCTCCGCTGTTGCTGCGCTGTCTCTCCTTTGCCTTATAGTTGATAAACTGTCTCAGCTATCTCTGCGCTGTCTTTTTCTTTGCTTTGCAGTAAAGAAACTGCCTTCGCTGTTGCTGCGCTGTCTCTCCTATGCCTTATAGTTGATAAACTGTCTCAGCTATCTCTGCGCTGTCTTTTTCTTTGCTTTGCAGTAAAGAAACTGCCTTCGGTGTTGCTGCGCTGTCTCTCCTTTGCCTTATAGTTGATAAACTGTACCCGCTGTCTCTGCGTTGTTTTTTCCTTTGTCTTGCAGTAAAGAAACATCCTCCGCTGTTGCTGCGCTGACTCTCCTTTGCATTATAGTTGATAAACTGCCTTTGCTATTGCTGCGCTGTCGTTTCCTTTACCTTGCAGTAAAGAAACTGCCTCCGCTGTTGCTGCGCTGTCTCTCCTTTGCCTTATAGTTAATAAACTGTCCCCGCTGTCTCTGCGCTGTCTTTTTCTTTGCCTTGCAGTAAAGAAACAGCCTCCGCTGTTGCTGCGATGCCCCCTTCGCCAGGGCGGGATGTTCAACGTTTCAGTATACATTCATTAACCAAATTCCTTTAAAATGAGATTTATCCTTTAGATATCGACAAATATCCTTTAGATATCGATAAATGATTAGGACATATCTATTTCATCTCATACATAACAATGACCGTTACCGGTGAGGCTGGCAAAACGATTAATATTTATTTTCAATATAGATAACTAAAATATGGAAATTGAAAAATCAAAAAAAAATGAATCCCATCGTTATCCCATTATCTACCTAGACTTAAAAGTTGTGGAATGAATGACAGTTTTTTAGAAAAAAATTTCAAGAAAATCCTGTTTTTTGTAAATCAACAATTTATATTAAAAACTTGAAAATCTTATGGAAATATGGTTTGAAAATTTTATTTCATATTTTCTTATCAAAAGAAAAATTTCTTTTAAAAAGAAAAATTTCAAAAAAAAACCGTCCACTTTGGTTTATTTCTCGAAACGTTATGGACGCATGAAAAAAAAAATTTCATTTTTGAAAGACTGATATCGTAAAATCGGGTCGATAAAAAAACTTGAAAAAATCGCGGAGATCTCTTTTCAACAAATACTAGAACATAAAAAATTGTCGAAAAAATCGGAGATGCAAGAGGTAATAGCTGTCCGATTTGGCGTGGAATGCCCCATATGTATATATAAAATTTACCAATCTACCAATTGACCAAAAGCTGGAACATATAATTGGTAAATTTGAATTAATAGAATATATATATATATATATATATATTTTTTTTTCTGGCACCGAAAGTATATGGCTCGGCTGATCAAGCTATAAGGCAGCTTCTTCAGACGAGGGAGCTACAACGTATGATTCCCGAATTTGACTTACAGAGCAATTGACGTCGACGACATTGGTCGTAAATCGTCTTGTTGCATCGAGAATAAAGCTGAAAAATTATAATTTTATCTGTTCACATTTCGTCATTATTGAACCAATAATTTAATAAATTGTTGAGACAAAAAAAAACGATGGCAGAGAGATCCGAACCACGGATCTTTCGGTGCCGCGGCGAGCATGGAACGCCTTACCCCGCTCAGCCACTTCCGTTCGCTCGAATGAGAATCTGCGCCAAACGTAGGTAAGCGGCTCGGTGCCCGCTGTACGGCGTTCCCTCCATGCTCGTCGAGACCGAGAAACTCAGCTCGTATTAAAAAACGAGAATCGTAAATACTCGGACACTGAGCGACCAATCGGGTTAAAATTTTGAGGGTACATAGAGAATTATGTCCCACGAAACATGACTGCCTTATTTTTCCGAAATTTTGAAAAATTAACAGTTTTTTCGTCATTGATAAGAGGAAATGTTAAATTTGCCGTAATCGCGCGATTGTATTCGTCGTGGCAAAAACAGTATTTCGTTCACAATGAAAAAACGCACATGTTGGGCTTTGTTTCGTATCAATCGACGAAAAAATGAGCGAATTATAGCGATTTACGTTTTTGTGGAAAGCGGGTCTAGCGCGGGTAAGTCCGCCGGCCCGTGCGGCGGGCGCTGGAGGGGCGAGAGTCGAAGGCATAGGCACGCCTCGTGTATACGTTGGCCTCTGCCTCGCACCGAGGCCCAGTGCGACGCGCGTATATATATATATCTTCGGGAGGCACAATAGCTCGATCGGCCGAGCCATACACTTTATACTATATATATATTTTGTTGCCGAAAGTATATGGCTCACAATCAGCTGATCGAGCTATAAGGTAGCTTCTTCAGGCGAGAGAGCTGGAACATATGATTCGCGAATTTTACTGACAGAGCAATTTACGTCAACGGTATTGGTCGTATATTGTCTCGTTAGATCAAGAATAATGATGAGATATTATAATTTTATCCGTCCATATCTCGTCATTATTGTAGCAATAGTTTAATAAATTGCTAGCACGAAAAAAAAAAAAAATAACGTACAGAGATTCGAAGCATGGATTCTTTTCGTACCTCGGCGAGTACAGAACGCCTTAACCCACTCAGCCGCCGTTGCTTACTTGAAATAAAGGTTGTGCGAAACGTAGCTAAGCTGCGTCAACGGTTACTGTACAGCGTTCGCTCGACGCTCCTCGAGGCCGGGAAACTCAGCTCGTGTTCAAAAACGGCGATCGTAAATACTCGGGCACTGAGCGACCAATCGGGTTGAAATTTTGAGGATATATAGAGACTTATGGCCCGCGTGGGGTGACATTCATTTTTTTTCAAAATTTTGAAACATTAATAGTTTTTTCGTCATTGAAAAGAGGAAATGTTGAATTTGCCATAATCGCGCGATTATATTCGTCGTGGCAAACACAGTATTTCATTCACAATGAAAAAACGCACATTTTGGGCTTTGTTTCGTATCAATCGACGAAAAAATGAACGAATTATAGCGATTTACGTTTTTGTGGAAAGCGGGTCTAGCGCGGGTAAGTCCGCCGGCCCGTGCGGCGGGCGCTGGAGGGGCGAGAGTCGAAGGCATAGGCACACCTCGTGTATACGTTGGCCTCTGCCTCGCACCGAGGCCCAGTGCGACGCGCGTATATATATATATATCTTCGGGAGGCACAATAGCTCGATCGGCCGAGCCATACACTTTATACTATATATATATTTTGTTGCCGAAAGTATATGGCTCACAATCAGCTGATCGAGCTATAAGGTAGCTTCTTCAGGCGAGAGAGCTGGAACATATGATTCGCGAATTTTACTGACAGAGCAATTTACGTCAACGGTATTGGTCGTATATTGTCTCGTTAGATCAAGAATAATGATGAGATATTATAATTTTATCCGTCCATATCTCGTCATTATTGTAGCAATAGTTTAATAAATTGCTAGCACGAAAAAAAAAAAAAATAACGTACAGAGATTCGAAGCATGGATTCTTTTCGTACCTCGGCGAGTACAGAACGCCTTAACCCACTCAGCCGCCGTTGCTTACTTGAAATAAAGGTTGTGCGAAACGTAGCTAAGCTGCATCAACGGTTACTGTACAGCGTTCGCTCGACGCTCCTCGAGGCCGGGAAACTCAGCTCGTGTTCAAAAACGGCGATCGTAAATACTCGGGCACTGAGCGACCAATCGGGTTGAAATTTTGAGGATATATAGAGACTTATGGCCCGCGTGGGGTGACATTCATTTTTTTTCAAAATTTTGAAACATTAATAGTTTTTTCGTCATTGAAAAGAGGAAATGTTGAATTTGCCATAATCGCGCGATTATATTCGTCGTGGCAAACACAGTATTTCATTCACAATGAAAAAACGCACATTTTGGGCTTTGTTTCGTATCAATCGACGAAAAAATGAACGAATTATAGCGATTTACGTTTTTGTGGAAAGCGGGTCTAGCGCGGGTAAGTCCGCCGGCCCGTGCGGCGGGCGCTGGAGGGGCGAGAGTCGAAGGCATAGGCACACCTCGTGTATACGTTGGCCTCTGCCTCGCACCGAGGCCCAGTGCGACGCGCGTATATATATATATATCTTCGGGAGGCACAATAGCTCGATCGGCCGAGCCATACACTTTATACTATATATATATTTTGTTGCCGAAAGTATATGGCTCACAATCAGCTGATCGAGCTATAAGGTAGCTTCTTCAGGCGAGAGAGCTGGAACATATGATTCGCGAATTTTACTGACAGAGCAATTTACGTCAACGGTATTGGTCGTATATTGTCTCGTTAGATCAAGAATAATGATGAGATATTATAATTTTATCCGTCCATATCTCGTCATTATTGTAGTAATAGTTTAATAAATTGCTAGCACGAAAAAAAAAAAAAATAACGTACAGAGATTCGAAGCATGGATTCTTTTCGTACCTCGGCGAGTACAGAACGCCTTAGCCCACTCAGCCGCCGTTGCTTACTTGAAATAAAGGTTGTGCGAAACGTAGCTAAGCTGCGTCAACGGTTGCTGTACAGCGTTCGCTCGACGCTCCTCGAGGCCGAGAAACTCAGCTCGTGTTCAAAAACGGCGATCGTAAATACTCGGGCACTGAGCGACCAATCGGGTTGAAATTTTGAGGATATATAGAGACTTATGGCCCGCGTGGGGTGACATTCATTTTTTTTCAAAATTTTGAAACATTAATAGTTTTTTCGTCATTGAAAAGAGGAAATGTTAAATTTGCCATATACGCGCGATTGTATTCGTCGTGGCAAACACAGTATTTCATTCACAACGAAAAAACGCACATTTTGGGCATTGTTTCGTATCGATCGACGAAAAAATGAGCGAATTATAATGATTTACGTTTTTGTGGAAAGCGGTTCTAGCGCGGGTAAGTCCGCCGGCCCGAGCGGCGGGCGTTAGTGGGGCGAGAGTCGAAGGCATAGGCACGCCTCGTGCATACGTTGGCCTCTGCCTCGCACCGAGGCCTAGTGCGACGCGTATATGTATATATATATATATATATATATATATATATCTCTCGGTGATAGTATTTTCGGTGACAGATATATATTGAGACTTCCCCGCCTCAATTTTATTTATTTTGTTGAGGGTACCGAGGGTCGTGATACATGCAGGTGGTTGAGGGTAAAATCACTCCAAAGGAATTTAACAAAAACTGGTAAAATATAATTTATTGACCTAACCTTGAACTACAGTCTATCTAATTATGCTAAGTTTAAAAGTATTAAATGCCAAGAAAGTGCTTTTAAAGAGATACGAGAATTTTTGGTTTTTCTTTTTGATGAAAAATTTGATATTTGGCGAATACGCCCCACGAGGAGAATTATCGTGTGCTCCTCCCAGTCCTGGATCGCAGTTCTATCAGTCTTCCCCTTCCACGGCCTCTGGTCTCGTGATTCGATGATAGGCGTGATCTAGTCCTCGGTAATCGATGCCCCGAACGTGTGAGGCTGATCTCCCGTCTGTGTACCGTTGCCGATAGCGTATTGGTACCCGAAAAGACGTGTGTGTATCGTCCTGTGTACGGGTTTTGTTTTGATACGCGAGTCGGAGATGGATAGTTGCGGCCTCGCGGTGCTTCTGCGATGCTCCTCTTTGCCCCTCGCCTCGCTTGAGACACTGTACCCGTATGCCCGTGTCGTTGACCCGGGTCAGCTGATTGTCAAGCAAAATATAATATTTTGGCTCTCGATTTAATTTCACGTCGTTCCTCTCCTCTCTCGAGACACGGCGATGCTACGCACGTGTTGTTGACTCGTGTGGCTTGCTCGACGCTCCAGAACAAAATATAAGACTTCTGTTCTGATTTTAATTTCTCGCCGTCCCGCTGATTGCCCCAGCTGACGGAGATTTAATTTTAACACTTTCGTGCTAAATCTCGGGCCCTAGAGTCCCGGTCCTCTTGGCCCAGCCAAGGACTGCTTTCGCAGGTTGAGAAATATCTGGCTTCTATAGCGAAATTTTGGTCTTTTATACCGAAATTTCGTCTGTCCTTGTTTGTTTTCGTGTGTCATCTTCCTTCTGATAGGTCGATGACCGCCCAATCAGCTGATCTTTAACTGACCGACTCGAGGATTTAAGTGTCGCCGGTCAGTTTAAGTGGGGGTAACGTGGCAGTTGTGGCGGTGCGAGACGATACCCGTCTCATTACCCCCCACCAAATGTTGAGTTATTTTTTCAACATTTTCCTTATGATTTTTTTTTTTTTTTTTTTTTTTTTAGAGGCCTAGAGATTGTCGGGGGTACCAGTCTCTGAATGGAGTCTTCTTTCCTCGTTCTTTTTGGTGGTTGTACTGCAACCCCTCTCGGTGCCCCGACGGTAATTTTTCTGTGAAGTGCTGAGCTAGACATATCATCGCGTCCCACTTCTTCCTGTTGGAGCTCGGTATTGCCGTCGAGATCCGGTGGAGCTTCCACGTTGTTGATTGCTGCTTGACCTTCAGCTCTGTTAATTCTGTATCGTCGTTGCCAAATAGTTCGAGAATTTTTGCCGCGATCGATTTCTTCTTCTTTCTTCCCTCTGGTTTGATGTTGATCACCGGCTGTTTTAGGATGGTGTCCTTGATGATTCTGGGTTTCATCGCTCCATTTTCTTGTTTCTCCTTGGTGTGGTATCGGTTGTTGTTTCTTCCGTCAGGCTCCTCCTGGGGTCTCAGAGATCGTCTTCTTGCTATCGCCTTGTAGCGCATTCGTTCGTATGCGTTCTTCGGTTTCCGTGATGTCGAAGTCGCGGTGATTTTCTTGTTCGCTGGTTCTGTCTTCATCGTGGTTGATTTCTAAGTGATTTCCATGTCTCTTTGCTTGCCTTTATATACTCCTCGGATTGATGAAAAAACTTTTTTCCTCAGCTAGCTTTTGGTTTTCGGAGCGTTCCTCGATGTCCTCTGTTGTTGTTTGGAAGTGAAGCAGCTTGCTGGTATGGTATTTGCCTTTTTCTTTTCCTGTGCCTTCGTCTACCAGTTTGTATGTTGCTATGCCGACCTTCTCCTTAATTATAAAAGGACCTTCATACAGTGGCAAGAATTTGGCGGTGATGTGTTTGCTCGGGTCCGATACATTTAATGCTTTGACTAAGACTTTTTCTCCCACTTCGTATGTTGTGAGTTTGTGACTTTCATTAAACCTTTTGGCCCGTTGTTTTCCTTTTGCCGAAATTCTGTCTCGAACCTTCCGTATTTTCTGTTCCCATATCTCCCGTGTATCTTCCTTTAATATTTCGTCTCCCTCTCTCGTCCAAGGCCGCGTTGGTCGCTTTCCTGTGTGTATCTCCATTGGCGTGCACTCTGTGGTATCGTGGTGGGCTTCGTTGATACATTTTTCGATGGTTGGTATCCACTTTGCCCATCCTGAGTGCTTGTCTTCTAGGAAGGTCCTAAAAAATCGTCCTAATTCTCGATTAACCCTTTCGACTATGTTGCCTTGCGGGTGTCTGATGGAGGAGAAAATCGGTTTAATGTTTTCGCGTGTTAATTTCTCCAGCCATGCTTTCGACGTGAATTGCGTGCCGTGGTCACACTTTATTTTTTTAGGCTTGCCCAGTTTTGGTATGTAGTCCTCGAATATCTTGTTTATGACCGTGCTCGCGTTGGCTTTGCGGATTGGATATAATCTGACGTACTTAGAGAAAGCATCCAGAGTAACGAGTATGTGCTTGACCCCTCCCGCCGATGGGGGGAGGGGTCCATAAAAATCAATGGATAGAAGCTCGTTTGGTCTCTCTGGCACTATGTTTTGCATCGTTGCGTACGATCCTTGTACCGCAACTTTATTCTTTTGGCAACTTTCGCACGTGCCGATTATCTGACGGACTTTCTTGACCAGGTGTTTAGCTGTGAAACTTTCATCCAATATTCTGAAACATTTCTTCGCTCCGATGTGCCCGTAAACGTGGTGGCATTCTTTTATCAGTGGTACTAATATTGAGTTGGGGACTACCGTCCTCCATTGCTCCTTGTGGTTTCTTTTCTGGAGGTGGTTTTTCCATAGCCGGTAGTTTGGACATTCTTCTGGCTTCTTTTCCGCCTTTTCGATTATTTCGCGGATATCGGGCTGGTTTCTCTGGATGTTTCCGATCTCCTTTATTTGCTTCATCAAGTCCTCCGAAATGGTAAGTTCGATTATTGTTGTGAGGAAAATCATTCTCTGTTTTGACTCCGGCGCGTTTTCGTCGTCGATTTTCCGGCTGAGAGCATCCGCCACTGCATTCTGCGTGCCGGGTATATGCGTGGGTCTCAGATCGTAGTCCTGAATGCTCAATATCCACCTTGTTAGACGGTCCGAACCGTAGCGGCAAGTTTTTAGGAAGCTTAAGGCTTTGTGGTCGGTAAGTAACTCGATTTGGGCCCCCAACAGATAGCTGCGAAATTTCTTTAGCGCCCACACGATCGCTAAAAGCTCTTTTTCGGTTGTCATGTACGCCAGCTCGGCGCCTTTGAGCGTTCGGCTTGCCATTGTTACGATGCCTATTTCTCCTCTTTCGTCGCTTTGCGACAGGACTGCGCCTATCGCGTAGTGACTGGCGTCGGTAGTGAGAATGTACGCTTTATTTTTGTTGGGGTATCTGAGTATCACGGTTTCGCAAAACAGTGATTTCACTCGATCGAATGCCTCCTGCATCTTGTTGTCCCAATGCCACTTGGTTTCTTTTCGAAGGAGGGTGATTAGCGGTACCGTTTCTTTGGCATGGCGGTTTGTGAATTTAGAATAAAAATTTATCAGCCCCAAAAATGCCCGTAATTGGCGTAGGTTCCTCGGCGCCGGGTACTCCTGAATCGCTTGGATCTTCTCTGGCATGGGTTTGATTCCGACTTCGGTTATGACGTGCCCCAAAAATGGCATCTCTTTTCGAAAGAATTCTGATTTCTTGAAGTTTAATGTTAAGTTGTATTCTTTTATTCTTTCGAATAAGGTGATCATGTGAACTAAGTGTTCCTCCGGTGTTTTCGATAATATTAGGATGTCGTCGACAAAATTTATTATGAAAAGAAGGTCCCTTATGACTGGATCGAGAGCTTTGATTAAACTTGCTGTGCTCGTTTTGAGTCCGAAGGGTGTTACGGTGAATTCGTAGCACTTCCCTTCGAACTGGAATGCGGTGTACTCATATGATTCAGGATGCAATGGCACTTGCCAGAAGCTACTGGTTAGGTCGAACGACGACATGACTTTCTTTCCTTCGCACCTTTGAAAAACCTCTTCCGTAGGTAGCGGACAGTCGTGATCTTCCTCGAGAACTTTGTTCAGTTCTCTCGCGTCCAGGCATATGCAAACTTCGCCGTTCTTCTTGATTGCGGTGACCAGGGGGTTGATATACCGACTCTGGGATCTTTTTAGTATCCCCAGCTCCATCATCTTCCGGATTTGCTCGTGAACTTTCTCCCTATGGCGTAAAGGTACTGGGTACGATTTTTTGAAGAAAGCCTTTTCGTCCTTTAATCTGAGTCGGTGCGCGTATCCCCTTATCCTTCCCGGCCTTTTTCTGAAAATCTCCCGATAATCGTGAATGATGTCTTTTAGCATTCGTCGCGTTTCCTCATTGCCAATTTCGCTTTCTTGTATTTTCTTTATTGTTTCGCATTCCTGGAGTTCTTCCGGTTCTTCCGAGGTTGCCCCTTCTATCTGACAGATATTCTTCTCGTTTTCCTTTCTGCTGCCCGGATCGTAAAGTTTCCATTGACCTCGGATCATCCATGCGATCGTCTCTGTCGCAATCCAGATTTTTTTCTCCATGGCATCTATTGATATGTGCAACGCCATCATGCCATCAATTCCCAAAATCGCGTCCTTAATCAATCCCGGTACTATTATGAAAGGTACTTCCTTGGCGTAGCCCCGTACTTGGATCTCACCCGTTATCTGACGTTGAATATTACGCGCCGTGCCGCCAAACGCGCTCGTCACTTTCGTGCCTGTGACCGGCAAAGTGGGGAGTCGGCTGAGTGCTTCCTCGTGAGCCTTGTAGAATTTTTCTGATATGCAGCAAACCTCACTCCCACTATCGATCAGTGCTCGCGTTGGTATCCCTTGTATCAGTATCGGGATAATGGAGCACTGGCTCTTACTTTCTTCGTACCAGTTTTCTTGTTCCGATTCCTCGTTCGTGACAGATATTCCCGTGGGGGTTCCAAAATCTGGTCGAGATCGTTTTCCTTTCTCGGCGTAGTCTTCTCTACTACTGCCGTGCACTCCCCTGGTTTTTTTTTGTCTTTTTCCTCTTCTTCTTTGACATTATCCGTACTTCTATCCTCTATTTTCGGTCCATTTTCTTCCTCTGTTTGCTCCTTTTCTTCTTCCTCTTCTGTTTCTTTTGTGTAATTGCCTTTCTCAGGTTGTTTTTTCGCTTGTATTGTTTGCGTGTATACTTCGTACGCTTTTGAATTTGCGTTACGTCTCTTTTCCTCGTCGCACGTCCCGAGCTTGTCATCGGACGTAACGCTTATTCGTTTCCCTGTTTCCTCTCGGGAATCCTTCGAATGTCATCTTTGTCGTATGGCTCCTCGTACCAGGGTTTAGCGTTCGGTTGTTTGCCGGACTCTTGTCGCTCTGGGTATTTTTCCCCATCCCTCCGGTATGGTTGGCGCTCGTTCGTTTCGCGCGCCGCTTTATGTTGGAAGTGTTGGCCCTTAGAGTGATTGTAATATTCTCCGTTTACAGGAGGTGGCGGTCTCCAATACTCTCTCTGCGTTGTTCGAGGGTTTTCGTGAAAACTTCTGTTTCTGCTGTTTTCATTCTGCTTCTGATATCCTCGTTCCTGAGGATAGTTGTATTTCATTCTCGTGGAGTTCAGTGGACCCGCTTCGTCAGATGCTTCTAGTAATTCTAGTAGTTCCTCGATGTTGGAGATGCCTCTCACCCGTATAGCACTTCTCGTACCTTCGTCGAAGTGTTTGCTGAGACTCAGGATGATCTGGGAATCGGTGATTTTCTCCGTCAGATCACGTGCGTTCCCGATTACTCGCGTGGCGTATTCTGCTCTCGTTAAATTTTGTCCCGCCCTTTCGTAGCTCCCAAATTCGAGATTACTCCGGACTTTATCTTGTAGCTCGCGGTTCCAGTAGCGGGCTTGAAACTTAGCCGCGAAATCCTCCACCGTGTGGATCTCTTTTTCCACGAGGTGCCACCAGTCCAGTGCCGTGCCCTTTAGCGACTGTGTTATCGCGATTTTCGCGTCTAGTCCTTCCCATCCCGCTGCCATGCAGTATTCTTTTATTGCTCTCAGATATCGGAGTGGTCTTTCTTTGCCGTCTCCGTTATACGTCGGCGGTTTCTGATTGACTGCAAACATCCTTGTGGCGTTGTGCATACTTGCCACCGTCGTACCCTGGTTGGTTGAGCGATTTACGTCCTCCCATGGTCGTGCGTTCGCGGTGGACCTTTCTAACTCATTTATTCTAGAAGTCAAGTTCTTGAATTTTGTTCGGTACTCCGCTAGTTCCTCGATGCAGTGTTGGTTGATGGCTTCTTGTTCCCTCCGGATGACCTGTTGATTGGCCATGATTTTTTTTTCGGAGATCTCTATTGACTGCCCGATGGCCTGTCTCACATGTGACCGATTGTCTTCTTGGATGGTCTTGATTTTCGAGGTACATTCCTTTAGACTCGCTCGGCTCGCCGCTTGTATTGCCTCTTGGATTTTCAGATTGAAGGCTTCCCATTGGCGCTGTTGAGCCTCCCATTGTCGCTGTTGAGCCTTCTGCATCTCTATCATCATCGCCATCACCTCGGGCAAGCTCATAGGATCTGGCGAGACGATCTGCGTGTCATTAAGTGCAATCTGAGGTATTGGAGCCTCTGGAATTTCCCCGCTCTCGTTCTCCGATCTTGGCGGTATGTCTGAGAAATTCAGAATGTTCTCTCGGTCTCGCCTCCTCTGGTCTTCTAATAAATTGTCGGCCGTTGTGGACTCCCAGTGCATCGTTTGGTTCACCGAAGTGTTGTCCAAATGACGTGCTGCACGGTGCCTGATCTCCAATTCCTCCATGATACTCAGTTCCTCCATCTCGTCTGCAATGGATCTTCCGCTCGCCATTTTATTGGTTTTTTCCCTTACTGATCTTTTCCGTTTTATTCTCACACTTTCTTCTTGACTCTTTTTTTTTTTTTTAATTCACTTTCACCTACTCAACCTTTCGTATCACGAAACTCGGGCCCCACGTTGGGCGCCAAATGAGACTTCCCCGCCTCAATTTTATTTATTTTGTTGAGGGTACCGAGGGTCGTGATACATGCAGGTGGTTGAGGGTAAAATCACTCCAAAGGAATTTAACAAAAACTGGTAAAATATAATTTATTGACCTAACCTTGAACTACAGTCTATCTAATTATGCTAAGTTTAAAAGTATTAAATGCCAAGAAAGTGCTTTTAAAGAGATACGAGAATTTTTGGTTTTTCTTTTTGATGAAAAATTTGATATTTGGCGAATACGCCCCACGAGGAGAATTATCGTGTGCTCCTCCCAGTCCTGGATCGCAGTTCTATCAGTCTTCCCCTTCCACGGCCTCTGGTCTCGTGATTCGATGATAGGCGTGATCTAGTCCTCGGTAATCGATGCCCCGAACGTGTGAGGCTGATCTCCCGTCTGTGTACCGTTGCCGATAGCGTATTGGTACCCGAAAAGACGTGTGTGTATCGTCCTGTGTACGGGTTTTGTTTTGATACGCGAGTCGGAGATGGATAGTTGCGGCCTCGCGGTGCTTCTGCGATGCTCCTCTTTGCCCCTCGCCTCGCTTGAGACACTGTACCCGTATGCCCGTGTCGTTGACCCGGGTCAGCTGATTGTCTAGCAAAATATAATATTTTGGCTCTCGATTTAATTTCACGTCGTTCCTCTTCTCTCTCGAGACACGGCGATGCTACGCACGTGTTGTTGACTCGTGTGGCTTGCTCGACGCTCCAGAACAAAATATAAGACTTCTGTTCTGATTTTAATTTCTCGCCGTCCCGCTGATTGCCCCAGCTGACGGAGATTTAATTTTAACACTTTCGTGCTAAATCTCGGGCCCTAGAGTCCCGGTCCTCTTGGCCCAGCCAAGGACTGCTTTCGCAGGTTGAGAAATATCTGGCTTCTATAGCGAAATTTTGGTCTTTTATACCGAAATTTCGTCTGTCCTTGTTTGTTTTCGTGTGTCATCTTCCTTCTGATAGGTCGATGACTGCCCAATCAGCTGATCTTTAACTGACCGACTCGAGGATTTAAGTGTCGCCGGTCAGTTTAAGTGGGGGTAACGTGGCAGTTGTGGCGGTGCGAGACGATACCCGTCTCAATATATATATATATATATTGTCACGCCGTTGGTGAAGGGGTATGGGGAGTTTAGGGTAGAAAAGAATAAATAAAAAAAAAAAAAAGAGAATAATTAATACTCAAAGAACTTTTATTATCGCAATGAAATCACCCTTTAACGGCGGACGATCTCCGGGGAATTTTAATATCTGTTCAATAATTTTAATTCACACTATCACTAATTTTAATTCACTAGTATCAATAATTTTAATTCATAACTTATAGGTTTTAAGAAACCTCGATATTATACATTGGTATCTCTGGGCGCCAGTTAATTTTGTAGCAACAAATTAACAAACTAATGTAGTCACAACTTTGCTAGGTAGGAGGGGGGTAGGCTAGCGGGCCGGGAGGGGCAGGGTGTCAGGCGGGGAAGGGGGTCTCAGGGTATAGGTTCGCCGACGCGATGGCCTCTTATTTATTACCACTGGCCCTTTTTGAATGTATTTCGTATTCAGTCTTCTTCGCTTTAACGGTTCTCAGTCTATTCGGTCTGTCGCAGGGAGAGGGGTAGGTGGGGGAAGGGGGAGTCGTTTTGGGGTTTGAGGATTCGACTGTGTCGAGGAAGGTCGGTCGAGTGTACCTCGATCGCGTAGGGTATGGTGTGAGTACTGGGGGGGGGGGTCAGGCGGGAAGGATGACCGTTACGCGAAATTTTGCAAAGTACTATTTCGACGTTTTAAATCTAACGGCCGTCCCACACGGCAACTACAGAGAAGAGTAACGAGAATAATACGTCCGATTTTCGGAATTTTAATACACGCGGGTAATAGGAGGAATTAAAATAATCAATTTCGATACTCGCGGATCTCTCGAATATAATGAGCCGGCAGTATTTCGGGGGGGTGACCTGTGCAAACACTCACCGATAATGCGATCGATTTCCCCTCGTTCTGTCTTTTCCTTTTCCTCTCGTTTCCTTTTCGTTGGCCTGGTCGATTTCCCGTATTATGTTCGTTTATCCCTTTTTTGTTTCCTCTTCCAAATCGTAGTCCTTGTCGTGTCCAAATCGTTGTTCCTTTACAATTCTTATTCGCTTCACACTCTCGCCTTCTCTCTTCCACTCATACCCTTCACTCTATACTCTACGCTCACTCTACTATATTCGCTCTCTACTCTATTCGCTCTCTACTCTTCACCGGCTCGTCACAAAGTGACGGCCGCATGGCCGGCCGGAAGCTCGCGAGATTTTCTCGCTCGCTCATTGGCTGCCGGCCGGCATCGATCATCGAGGCAGTAGCGACACGGATCGATATGAGAGGGGTCATACGCGTGATTTATTCGGGACTGTCGCGAGCGGGATCTATCGGGAGAAGGTAGGTAATTAGGCCGGTCGATAAAGGTGGGAATAATTGCGGACGGGAATTTATTGTGTCGGGTAAGAAGGAAGGTAACGTAATCGCCGTGCGCTACTGCTCTCTCGTCACTCTGTCACCGCACGGCCGATGGATGGCCGAGGTGCGGGGACGGACGGGTGCAGTGATTTTGCCACTTGTTGATTTTTCGAGTGTAGTGCGAGTTGTGAGGTGCGGTTTGTTTGTTGAAATATTCCTTGTTGGGGTGGTGAACGGCGACGGAGGTGTCTGGCAGGGTGGCGATGGTCGTCGGGTCGGTCCTGTCCAGGTGAGTAATTTTCTTATTTGTTTTTCAATCATCTTCTTGGTTTTAATTTTCTCTTCTTCTTTTTAGGTTATTTGGGCCGGTCCTGGGCGATGTCGACGACGACGATGTCGGCGACGATGACGATGGTCCAACGGGGACGAGGACGACGACGACGACGACGACGACGACGACGATGACGACGACGACTACGACGGTGGGGACGACGACGACGACGGCGACGATGACGACGACGACGACGACGATACGGTGGCTGGCGGGTCAGTCCGGTGAGTAGCCTTTCGATTTCGTCTCGTTCATTCCTCGGTTTTCTTCTTTTTCTTTTTCCAGGGCCAGACTACGGTGACGGTGATGGTGATGGCGATGATGATGGTCTGGCGGGGTCAGTCGCGGTGACTGACTTGTCGCAGGTGAGTGTTTGCACAGGTTTTATATTCTATATTTCGTAAATTTTATACTTATCTTGTTTTCCTGTTACAGGTGTGGGACGGCGACTTCGTGGGTGAGCCGGCGGCAGGGGAGGCTGTGACGTACAACGTCACAATATATATATATATATATATATATATATATATTTATAGAATACAAATAAATAATATATATATATATATATATATATATATAATAGTATATAATATGTATAATATATATAATAATATATATATATACCTACTGAAGAAAAATGATAAAGCTGTCATAGTCGTACGATTATTCATATCATGTTGAAGGCAACATTTCATGCTCACTGTAAACACACACATTTTGGGCTTTATTTCGTATCATTTGATGAACAAATGACTGAATTACGAGAATTAACATTTTTGTGGAAAGCGGGCCGACGTCGGTAGTTCGAGCGGCACGTGTAGTCGTCGACTTCGGAGGGGGCCGGACAACGCTCTCTAAGGGATTTCTATATTTGGGCATAGAGGTGTGCCTATGTGACCTATGGGCCGTGACTTTTCAGGCGTGTGTCTCCTCCTCTACCAGTTACCACACCCGTCTCGCGAGAACATTTCGTCAGCGCTCCGTGCGGATTTTCGTCACACTATTTTCTCGTTGTGCCGATAAAAATTTCGATGTTTTCTCTCAATAACTTTGAATCGTAATTTGACAGCCAATTTTGCATCAAATTACATGAAACAAAGTTCAAAATGTGTGTTTTTTAATGCTGCATGGGCTGACTATCAGGAAATTTCGATAGCATTGGTCCAACCATAAAAAATTATCCAATTTCTCCAATGATAACTAAATCTGCAAAATTTTTTTCAAAATTTTGGAAAAATAAGAGAGTTAGCCACTTTGTGCCATAATTCTCTATATGCCCTCCAAATTTTAATGCGGTTGCTTGCTCAGTGCCGGACAAAATACGGGCCCCGTTTTCGAAGCGCTCGTCGTATGTGACACTGACTCTTAAGAAGGCATCCAAGCTGCCATCACTGAGCCCGCTCTATCGTTCTTTTTCACGTATAACCAATAAAGAATAGTTTATGTTTTCAAGTATCTCTCGACTTGCTCATTAATTATTTAACCAACTACCCTAAATGAAACAAACGGTCCAAGGCGTAAAACCCTTGCCGTTACATAAGTGTTGCGAGCGGTGTGCAAATACAATAAGAAACATTCTCGGGGCACATCGCGTTTCAACAACTTGCTTCTCGAATTTTCATCCCCTTTCTGATTGCGCTCATTGCTTGCGTAAGCTGTTCTTCTCCATATTTTAAGATAGGCCTTCGAGACATTTTGATTCGATCTTGTGAATAAGCGCCGGGAAGCCCAGAAATTCAGAAAGTAATTCAAAAGAAAAGAGCGCCAATGATTGCATTAGCAGTATACCCCATATGGCCGACTACTGAATTTTTAACTTTATCAAAGAAATTTTCTAGTCGGTCAGGGGCTGATCATTGGGTTGACAATGTTAAATCGTAAAACCAGTACTCGGCCGAGGGGTAGCTGACTATAGGGTTCGCAATATTAAATCGTAAACAGTATAAGCAGCGATCATAAAAAGTATATTTCCCACGATTTAACACGGTTTTTTTTCGACAAAAAGCTTTCAAAAAACGATAATGAACATCTTTCTTGTCAGAATAAATCCATAAAATATCTTAATCCATGCGAACTTATAAAATTGAGACCGATACTTCTTTTTATACTTTAAAGAAATATCCACCTGACGTGGCCGCGGTCCGACGGCTGTCGGGGCTCTTGGTTATCAATCTTATATTTTACACTTCTCACAATTTTGGGCGCCAGTCAGTATTGCGATACTGACAAACGTTATTTCTCTAGATTTGACAATTAAATTATGAGCTGAGACAACTCAAGGGGAGTTCCGCTGTAGGACCGTAAGGAAAGTCTCGAGACTCAATAAAGTGATTGGCCGTGATAGACAAGTTTAATGGTACTTACAAATATTCGTTTACAAAACCTTTACAATTATCGGTTGTCCGTCCCTCCACCAATTTCCCAATGATGGACACACAGATTAACTTTCGAAGTGCTCGTAGACCGAGGTCACCTATCTTTTTTGACAAAATAGCGTACGAGCTACACACAGACGGTGCACACCGTGACAATTTCTACTGAACTGGGCTAACTACTCTGTTCAATGGTTAGGTGTTAGCGGTTCGATCGCCATCGATCATCTACATTCGCTCTCCGTCGAATGGAGCCGCTAACCGTTGATCGTTGCGCTAGTGTCGGGTCTTGCCGTTACTTTGATGAAATCGTTCGACGTACAACTATTACGATTTGAGATACCAACTCCGAATAAATTCGAAGTCTCACCAAGCTTATCACATAAACCACCATCTGTCTCAAATTAGTTGACGTCATCTTATCACACCATTTCGAACTTAGAAAAAGAAAAAGAAAAAGAAAAAACCCACAACACCATTTGACCACACTAAAAGATCAATATAATCGACCAATCAGACAATTAAACTACTCATAAGCAGATGCAATAATTTAGTATAAAAAGCCGACCTTTTTCGTTGAAGAGTTAGTTACAATTTCAACGGGGACCAGCAACGCAACCACTTTGCGCAACAGAATCTGCGGAGCATTCTTGCTCGTCACCTGTTTGAGTATAAAAGTTGTAAACTCATCGAAGCAAGCTTGTATATTGTAAGGAAATCTTAGAGTCAAAAAGTAACGTGCTCGTGAAAAATAAAGTCTGATAACCGAACTCGCATCGACCATAATCTTTTCACTCCTCACCGAGTCTACAAGAATTACCGTCGTATCGCACCGAGCTTCGTCAGATCACCAGCATCACACGACCAGCGAAAGAGTGAGTCGAATCTTTCTCATACAACCTTTCGTATAGATCAAGATTGACCATCGGACCAGTCAATAAAGACGGTGCCGTCCTAGTCGAAAACCCCTCCGAACAAATTGTAGTAAAGTAAAGGCGAGATTTCCGTCCCTGAAGGAAAGGGCTTAATTGCCTTGCCTCGAAAAGAGAAATCGAACCGTGTTACGCATCCTCGTACTCGGGAGAGTTCAGCAGATTGTAACACAACGTCAGAAACGCTCCTAATACAGTGAGTCAAAACAGTATTTGTACACCTAGTCTTTTACCCGTAACATGAATTAAACGAATGCCAGATGAATAAAATTTGGGTCGATAAATACTTTACTACGTATAGCAATAATGTGTAAAAAATATTTTTTTATAATGACTTATAAAAAAGTTATACGAAAAATTCAAGAAATGAGAAATCAAAAAAGTATTTGTACAATTAAATGGATCTTGCTAGCCCATCGAACAAAGTATTTCATGAACACGTAGCGTCCTCAAATGTAAACAAATATTTGTTTACGTTGTAGTTTTAGTCTCTTATTCGATTAGGACTTATTCAAACTTATTAAAGTAAACATGGCAAATAAGAAAAGTGAAATATCCATGTTCCTACGAGATCACGTTATTTCCCTTTGAAAACGCGGAGAAAGTTATCGAAAAATTGGTCAGGAATAGGGTAGTTGACAATTTTAAAAAAACAGGTCTATATTGTGCCTAATAGTCTATTTTATCAAATCTATAGATATTTCAACGTAAAACAAACATTAACATAATAATTTTTACATCTTTATAAACTAATTTAAATTTTCGTGCTAAAACGCTCCAAACTGTCATGGCTTCTCGAGTTACGTCACGCCGTGCCAAACAAACAGCAGTGTGGTTAAGTGTGATATATGTACGTGTTTCGAAAAGTTTCCTCTTAACATGAATACTAAATTCTACAAGTGTTGTATAGTTCCCCAATGTGAAAGTACAACAATAAAAACACCTAATAAACTGTTTATCTATGTTCCTAATAAGGTAGCAATACGCAAAAAATGGTTAAAACTTGCAAGACTTGCAAGGAACAACTTGCAAGGACCCGGGTGTGTCAACAGATTCGCGAATGTATTTTTGTGAAGACCATTTCAATGTAAGTTTTTGTTTTTTATTTCTATCCTGATATGTTAATTTAATATGTAATAAGACTAAGTTGTACTGTTTATAATATACCTATTATAAACAGTGTTTCTTTTGTAATAATGTACAACTACAGAGGTTAGATTCAATATTGTTTCTACATTTATGTAATGTGTATCAATATTTTTTTCTTACAGTTGCCAAACGATATGGAGAATTTTATGGAATACCATATAATGGGATTTGTATCCCAAATACGGTTGAAACCAAATTGCATCCCGACTAAGTTTGATTGCCAACCAGATCGTAGGAAGCGAACACCTAGCAGCTTAGAAGGACCATGCAACCTTAAAAAACACAAGATGCTGATGCCAGAAGAGTGCTCAAATGAAGTGGTAGAGTGCTTACATAAAGGGGTAGAGTGTTTAAATGAAGAAGTTGCGTGTTCAAATGGTGCTATAGAAAGCGGTATTATTTTACAAGAAGCTCCCAAAACAGCGGATAAATCCGTTCAAGTTTTAATGACACATAAATATCGAAGTAAAACTACCCAAGTGAATATGAAGGTAGTAGACCAGGCAGTGTCACCATTCAAACTATCACATAAAACAGTTTCTACGTCTCCATTTAAACTACAACATAACACAAAATTAAAGCCATCTGGTTCCGGCATAAGCAAAATTACAAAAAAAATATTAATCGAGGAGCACTCGGATAGCGATGTTTCGTTATATACACCTGCCCCTCGCTCAGACTCCTCACCATCAACGCAATCACTCCACGTGAAATCTTCTTCTGACTGCAGTGAGTTAGTCGAAGAGAAAGAAAAGCAACAATCAATAGAGACCATTCGGAATACAACTAACAAGATAATGATGAAACCCCGATTCTACATAGGTGTTCCAAAAAATTGTTATTTTCTAATTGATTTGATAACGAACGAAACAAATATTCCATTGAATCATTTACTACTATGTTTAAAAAAGATTCGACTAGATACTAAGTTTGAAGAACTAGCCGATGACTTTTCTATGTCTTCATCTTATGTGAGTAAGATATTTCTGAAAAACATTCCTATAATAGCGAGTGCCATGCGCCCTTCTATTGTGACGTTAGATAGTCAAACGAACCGAAAGACTCTAACCATGGCGTTCAGACATAAATATCATAATGTTAGTCGTATTACTGATTGCTTAGAAATTGAGGTGCAAAAGCCGTCCAAGGCAGTTAATCAAGCCCTGACATGGTCGGACTACAAAAAGGCGAACACGATAAAATATTTAATATCATATACACCGAGTGGATTGGTTAATTATATTTCATCTGGTTTTGGGGGAAGAACAACGGATACCTGTATAGTTGAATCGTGCGATTTTATACAGTGCTTGGGTAGAGGTATGTGTGTGATGGCAGATAGAGGCTTCAAACATGTACATCAGTACTTACAAAAGTCAGGGGTTCAATTAGTACGATCACCAAGTGTTAAAACAGGAGTCAAATTAACTGAACACGAAGCAAAACAAACCAAAAAAATAGCTAGTTTAAGGATTCATGTAGAGAGGGTTATCCGACGTTTACGTGAATTTACTATGTTAAAGCCGCATGCATGCATTAATATTATTTTTGTAAAAGTATTAGATGATATTATAACTATAGCTTGTGGTTTAATTAATTTGCAAGATTCCCTTATCAAATAAAACTGCATAATCATTTCTTTGTTTGTCTTATTATTTGTTTATTAGTGTTCAACAGATGGTGTGTCGTCACGAATATTGTGTGCATGCATCGTGGTGTTTAATACACTGCGATGTAATAACGAATAAACATTAGTTTTCCAAAATGTTAACAAATTATTATCAATAAGATTGGTGACAAAATCATGACTGAATGCCACACGGAACATTATCACTTCATTATTTTCAGTGAAATCGTGGTCAGCCACACAAAATAAACAATTCTTCATCCCTGTCAAATACATTTGTACTTGCATTTGACTATAATATTTATCCGTAGGTTTTCCATCTTTAATATAATTTTGTTGAGTTTTTTCACTTGTTGGGCATTTTATTTCTATTATAAAATCCTCGCAGATCCGATCAGGTGAACCGGCAATTATTGGATATTTTTTGCTGAGCATCAAACCGCATTTCTTTATTTTTTCCCAATTTGCAATTCCACAATATCTTTCACTGCGTCCTCTAAAATTCTGCCTCGTTTCATAGATGGGGTGTCTGGAATTTGGCCACCCATGATTGTAGAGATTAACACTCCGTCGTTGGTTTTGCAACGGCTTACTTCAAAAGCTCTTGAAGCTGTTATGCGCCCGTATCGCAGTTCAAACCAAAGACGGCTTTTGTGCTGGTCTCTCGTTTCTTCGTCAATTTTCTTGATCACAGCGTCTGTTATTTCAACTTTCTTCAGGAATAGCTCACACGATTCTTTATTATATTTGAAAGCAAGCTGATGCATTGAAGCACTGACTGTTTCGCTGTGAGGAGAATTTGACTGGTATTTTAATAATTCACAGTCTTCAAGATTTCTTTTTCTTCCCTCTTCTAAAAATGTTAAGAGCACACTGGGGTTTGATGGCAAGCTGCCGCTACCGTTGCAAATGTCTTTTGCAGTTATATATTTTAGGCTCGTCCCAACCATCGATAGTTTTGACTTCTTCCAAGAGCACTGAGTAGAAGTGCATGACGGTTCTCCACTCCTGCGATGAATCCACATGAGGAAAGCTAACGCGTTCGTGCAACGGCCTTGGGAAGCAGCGCAATCATGACATTCCAATGAACGGATAACGTTGTCTTCTTCGTCAACAATCAATGTGACTGCATATGTCTTTACACGCACTTTGTGTTCCGGGCATATTCTACTCTTGACTGTACAAAGTTTGCCATCACGCTTTAATTTTACGTAGCTTATGGCATTATCCCCATACGATGCTCGATCGGATCTGGAAACAAACTTAGCCATTAGTTCTGTAATCGAAAATCATCAGTATTACACAAGACTATTTAATTGTGACAGCTAACCTCAAAAACAGTAATGAATCATAATAGGCAATAAATACTCCTACATAGCAGGTAATTAAAATTGTAATGCTATATCAATGTGTATGGTGTATACTTACGCAGAAGTTTTAACATTCCGGGATTCTGATGAACAGAAATCGGTGTTTGATGCAGAAAATGTACCCAACCTAACCACATCAATTTTGGGTAAATTTTCGCTCGTTGCTTTTATAAAACCTCCTTCCATTACGATCACGTATTGTTGTGTTATAAAATGTCGTATTATTGAAGAAATTGTACGAACACTTCACAAAACAGTAAAAAAAAGGTATTCTATAGCATACAATTATTGAACCACAATGAATCGTATATATTCGTAGAATGTTTAGCACGGTGTGACGTCACGCGCTCTGATTGGCGTTCAATATCACGTGACTAATGGCTTTATTTTTCTAATTTTATTTCGCAAAAATATAATATAACTATATTTAAATTAACAAATGAGATTAATTTTCGATATTTGTAGACTTTAGTGAACGATACAAAATCAAAATATATCGTTTTTTTTACTGTCAACTACCCTGTTAAAATTAAACTTCACAACCGTGCATCACATCGCAAAGAAATACAAAAGAACGGGAAGTACGCAAAACGAACCACGAACAGGTCGGCCGAAAATACGGCCCGATAGCGCCGGACAATCATAAGAGAAGCAACAGCAAAACCATTTTCCAGCGCTGAAACACTGGCAAATCACATCGCATCAACATCTAACAAGTCAGTATGTGCACAAACTGTTCGCAATGTTCTGCACTCAGCTAAAATATACGGTAGAACTGCGAGGCAAAAACCATTTTTAAGTGCTGTGAACAGAGAAAAGCGCTTGGGATTTGCTAAACTATACGTGAACAAATCAATGAACTTTTGGAAGCGAGTTATTTTCTCTGACGAGAGCAAGTTCAACATTTTCGGTTCAGATGGAAAAAAATTCGTTTGGAGTAAACCGAACGCTGAGCTGCAGCCGCAAAATATTGTACCAACAGTTAAGCACGGTGGAGGGAACGTCATGGTTTGGGCCTGTATGGCATACGATGGCGTTGGAAAACTTGCTTTTATTGAAGGGAATATGGATTCACGAAAATATATCGAAGTGTTGCGCGATAATTTAAATGAAAGTGCAGTCAAATTAGGCCTGGCTGGATAATATCACTTTCAGCAGGATAATGATCCGAAGCACACTGGGCGAGTAACAAAGGAATGGTTGCTCTATAATGTTCCCAAGCAGATAAGTACGCCACCGTAGTCTCCGGATATTAATCCAATCGAAAATTTGTGGCACATTTTAGATATAGAAGTGCGAAAAAGAAAAATTTCGAATAAAAATGACTTATAACGAATAATTAAGAAAGAATGGGAAAAAATACCTAAAGATACAACTCAAAAACTAGTTGAATCCATGCCAAAACGATTACAAGCTGTGATTGATGCTAAAGGCATGCATACCAAATATTAATTATCGTATCAACGTTACAAAATTTCAAGCTTTCTTCTATTGTCGTAAGTGTACAAATACTTTTTTGACTTCACAATTCTTGTATTTTTTGTATAACTGCTTTATAAGTCATTATAAAAAAATTATTTTTTACAGATTATCTCTATACATAATAAAGTATTTATCAACCTAAATTTTGTGCACCTAAAATTCGTTTGATTCAAGTTATGAGTAAAAAACTGGGTGTACAAATACTTTTTTGACCCACTGTATAGTATAGGGTGCTCCGACGACACCCGACATCGCAGGCGGTAAGGATGTCGAGCGAAAATCTCCGGTAACATCCTCCTTCCCCAAACCTTGACATCGTATCCAAAAGTCGGTATTGGAGTCGGAGCAGTTTGTATTTTATATCACCAGCAAACTTACCCCTGCGTCCAATCACTGAGCTATATGGGAATTGCAAATGATTCGTCTTCAATGATGTCGCGAGACTTTTCAGGAGGTTCAATTGTAAAGGGTGTAGACAATAAACTTTGGGACCCACACCTTTACCAAACACAAAATTGTTAGTTTTATTTACTTAGTCAAAATAATGAAACAAACACAGAAATGGCAATTAAGAAAATATAATAAGCATGATGTTTTCGACTCGCTCAACGCTTCTTAAATTTGGTGGGGATGATCACGCTGATCTCCTCGCCGTCCTTTAGCTCCGGTCGTTCCTCCATCAACTCCTCCAGAGCTTGCTCGTTGCGTGGAGAGCACAACGCTCCGATGGCCAGGCGCCGTTTCTCCTCCGATAGAGCGATCGCAGTTTTTTCCGCTGGGTTGTCAAGCGTGGTGGTCGCAAGCAACGCGTTCTCGCGGATTAGGAACGCGCGGGCTCGGTTTGAGTAATTCTCCGGATCGTCAAATTTAGCTTTTACCTTCCGCTTCAGGACTTCCTCTCCCTCGTTCACCAAATACCGATGGTCCTTTGGTATCAGAGCAGTGGGCCATGTCGCGTAGTTCAGCCTTAGCCAGACAACTAGGTCGCCATATCGAATGTTACAGTCCGGACATTCGGTGCAATACAGGCTGAGATCTTTGGAACAGCCTGCACATCTGCCTAGGGCGAACTCATACTCAATCCCGTGAGGGTAGATGCAGTCGGCAGTGTCCAATCCATCAGCCCCACAAATCTCACAGAAGCCGCGCCGGTAAGGAAGGCCACAGTTTTTAAAATGATGTTCTCGTGAACGACAGTTCACGCATCCGGCAAAGTGTTGTTTACCCACGTAGCTGACAACAGTTTGTGTACCGCGGTCTACTTTCTTCGCCTCCAGTTTTGTCACGAGTATCTCCGCTCGCTTTTTGATGATGTCCTTTAGGAGCTCCTGACTGACGATCTGGCAATCGGCCATATAGATTGCTTGTTTCTGGTTTGTTGGATTCACCAGCTCTGGTACACCCAAATCGTTCAATACATTGACAAAAGATGTAATTTTGTCAATTGATAGCGGCTTGACCGCGACTGAAGGGGCAATTATCGCTTTCGGATTGTCCGTCATTTTCAGTGGTTTCCCAGTCTTCTTTGACAAAACTTTAGCATGTTGAGTACTGGGTATACGGTTACGTGTGGTGCTTTCCGCATACAGCTGTGCCTTGGTAACTCGAGTTGGTTTTGTCAACTTCAATTTCGGCGGACAACGGTCACGAATTTCATTTATCAAGCGAAGTGCCTCCTGGCTGGGTGCAGCCCATTGAAGTTGCCGGATTTCTGTAGGGGTGGCAACGTCATTGGTGTGAATCATCAAACTTGGCCGTTCGACGGATTTTGATTTTCGCAGACCCGTAGCCTGGCTAAACAGCGAGCTGCTGGTAGAGGCTTCGGATCTGCCACTCAATGACCCGTCAGGTGGCGAAGTTTCACCCTCAGCGAGAGTGAGTTCTTGCGCCTCGATCTTCTCCTGCAGAGCCTTGTAGCGATTGTTGATTTCCAGCTTCTCTCGCAGAAGCTCCTCGAGTTGACTGCTACCGATGTTGGCTGCAGTGTTGCCGCTTCCTGAAGTCGTGTTCCCACGCTGATTCATTTTAGATAGTGGTGGATCCTTCCGTTGACCTATCAAGATGGGATGAAATTTTGCGTAAGCTTCGCCGTGGGAATTTAAAATTTGTTATATAGTATTTTCCTACTATTTTATCCTGTTTGTCGGCTAACTCTACGATCATTGGTCCGATTACTTTCTTTATAACGGCTAGTCCTAAATAACGATATCCTAAACTAGCGGAATATCCCGCAGCTTTATTTGCTTAGTTTTTTGTTTAGATAATAGGCTTCCATGCCAACCTTCAACTCGACGGATTGCGTGACGTTCAAATTAGCTTTCGCGAGTTTTCTATCGGAATATGATTTTATTTGATGCTTTATGTCGCAATTCGTCAAACTTAGCTAATCGTTTTACCCAATCAGCGACTAATTCATCGGTTATTGACTCGGGATTGTCGATCAAATTTCCCCACGGGATGACGTTTGCTTCACGCGCATAATTCAAATAGAATGGCGTAATCCGACTGCCTGCATGAGGTACGGTGTTATAAGCTAGCTGTAGTTTTGACAAATTCTCATCCCACCTATCTTGTTGGTCTTTTATGATGGCCACGATCATGGGTTTTATTGTTCGATTGACCCTCTCTACCGGATTTGCCTGGGGGTGCGCTAAAGGCGTGGTAATATGCTTCACTCCTTTCGCTGTTAAGAATGCTTTGACATCTTTATTTATATATTCCGTCCCATTATCAGAAACAATGGATTCTGGAACCGACCCCCATTTGTCGAATACAGTGTCTAAAATTTTGACCACCCTTTTACCGGTTTGATCACATACCGAAAACAATTCGACAAATTTTGTATACAAATCCTGTACAACGATTATGTACCGATTGCCCTTCTTCGATCATACGAAGGGTCCTGCTGTATCTATTGATAGATGAGCCCATGGATGCAGTAACGGTCTTGATGACAGTGAACCTTTTAGTGAATTTTGGTTAAATTTCACTTTAGCACATATTTCACACACTTCTACATATTTTCGTATATCTCTTGGCATTCCTGGCCAGTAATAATTCTGACGTATACGCTCCCAGGTGTTGTCTCGTCCAAGATGTCCTGCTTGTGTGCTATTATGATTTTCGTTCAACACATCCAGAATTTCATCTTGTTTGACTACTTTCTTTCACGGGTTTTCATCGGCAATCACCATTTTTGCATAATCCGGCCTATGGTAGTATAATTTTTCATTTTCAATCTTCCATTCAGGGAACCTTTCTGGTTGTTTTCTTACAAGATCTTGTTTCGTTTCATACCAATTTTCGTCTAATATGGTCTTCAGTTGAGTTCGTTGTTCGACGGTTTCCTGTACGTCTTCCTCCCAACCTTGTGGATCGACGTCAATATCATGCATGCGTGACAGTGCGTCCGCAGCTTCATTTGTTGTTCCACGCCGATATTGTACGGTCATTGAGTGTTGCAAGAGATAAATGGCCTATCTTGCCAGGCGACCTACGGGATTTCTCAGTCCGTGCAGCCATTGCAGTGCTTGGTGATCGGTGACGACTTTAAATGGCATGCCCTCTAAGTAGCACCGTAGTTTCTCGGCGGCCTATACTACTGCTAGGCATTCTTTTTCCGTCGTAGTATAGTAAATTTCCGCTCCTCTTAGCGGTCAGCTAAGGACTTCAAGCAGAGTTTCTTCCTTCAATTCAGGGTCTTATTGCACAAGAAGAGCGCCGAGCCCATAGTCACTTGTATCGGTATATAGAAAGAAAGGTTGTCCTGGTATCGGCGTGTAAAGTCTTGGCGCATTGGATAGAGCAGTTTTTATGTCGTCGAACGATGTTTTTTCGATCTCCGTCCATTTTCATGCTACTTTTGGACTCGTCAACTTATTCAGAGGCCCTTGCACCCGTGCGATACTCTTTACATATTGATGGTACCAATTAACCAGTCCGTCAAATTGTCTAAATTGTGTTCGATCTTTTGGAACCGGGAAATCGAGGATTGGCTGTATCTTTGCAGGATTTGGCCTTATTCCGAATTCGTCAACGATGTATCCGAGGAATTGCACCTCTCGACAGGCGAAACTGCTTTTCTCCCGATTAACAATCAGTTTGGCCTCTCGTAACACTTCAAAAAGCAAGGCCAATATGGCCAAGTGTCCGTCGAGACTTTGGCTGACTACTATCCAATCGTCAAGGTAGACAAAAACTTGATCTGCCCATCTGTTAGGGAGACTCCGGGTTGAAATTAAATCTTTTATACGCCGTTTTAATTTATCCATTAGGCATTGGAAGGTGGCAGGAGCTCCGTTCAATCCGTGTGGCATCACAACTTACGCAAGTAGTCGTTTGCCTTCGACGACAAACGCAGTGAGGCATTTCGCATGAAGTCATCCAGCCTAAAACATAAAAGTTTTTTACTCGTCTTGAACTTTTTATGGTCGATAGTCCTATTGATAGTGAAGCTTCAGCAAAAATTTTAAGGCTCTAGCTCAAATAGTTGCCTAGCAATAGGGGCTCAAATTTGTACCATATTGGCCGTCGTGGCAACATTCCCAGGTTTGTATCTTCTCGAAAAATATAGCGATTTTAAAAAGTCAGGAGTGATTTTTAAAGCATTTTCTGCGTACTTTAAGAATATATTTTTTATTTTTGATAACATTAATAAGTTCATAACAATTTTTTAAGGTAAATGTTAAAAATGACTTTTTCTCAAAGATCGACATCTTTGATTTTTATAAAAAAAATTTATAAAATAGTAGGGTTCTTTCTGAACAAAAAAGTATATAATGTCCAAGATGGGCCGGACCTTAGTTTCGGAGATACAGTAGGATTTACCAGCGAGCGGGCGATTCACGTAGTGCTCACGTAGAGCTCAAGCCCGAACGTAGCCTGGAGGGTCGCCGCGCGACACTACGTGAAGCGCCCGCTCGCTGGTAAATCCTACTGTATCTCCGAAACTAAGGTCCGGCCCATCTTGGACATTATATACTTTTTTGTTCAGAAAGAACCCTACTATTTTATAAATTTTTTTTATAAAAATCGAAGATGTCGATCTTTGAGAAAAAGTAATTTTTAACATTAACCTTAAAAAATTGTTATGAACTTATTAATGTTATCAAAAATAAAAAATATATTCTTAAAGTACGCAGAAAATGCTTTAAAAATCACTTGTGACTTTTTAAAATCGCTATATTTTTCGAGAAAATACTGAGACCCGTGTTTCTTTTTCACCACACCCGCCGCGGCCGTGGTCCGTCGGCTGGCAGGGCTCTTTATACGAATTTTGAGATTATCATTTTATTGGGCGCCAGTTAGTATCGATACTAACAGAACTCGTTAGCTAGCTAGAGCATGAGAAGCGAGTTCGGTTGGTGGGACCAAGATTTACAGAGTCAAAGGTATTTTGTAGGATCATGCAAGACAGAATAAAAGTATGGCAGTAGACTTACGTTGTGCAGTCCAATGGTAACAATCTCTTTTATTCCTTGCTTCTAATTGTTTTCTCCTACAAATCTACTTCTGAACGATTCGACAGGAATATTGGCCTTGGGGCAGCCGGATCCGCTTTTACAAAATTTCTCTCTCAACGCGCACTCGCACTCACAGCAATTACAATGATTATACAAGTTCAGATCGTTTAGCAAGTACAATAATTATACAATTTCAGATCGTTTTAGCAAATACAACAATTATACAAATTCAGACGGTTTTAGCAAATACAATAATTATACAAATTCAGATCGTGACATTTTTATTTCGGCCAAGTGTAGGGCGTAGACTACTCTCGAAGGTTTCGTCAATGTCCCACCTCGAAATTTTGAGAGTGGGGTAAGGATCCGAGTGGGGCGACTTCTCTCATCATATTTGACAAAACACATTTGAACATCGTCGATGTTTACTCGAGCGAACGAGTCGAGGACGATATTTTCCTGTCTCATTCCCCACCGCCAGACCTTGACATCGTGAGCGAGATCCTTTTACCCCCTTGAAAATATTAGGACCTGCAGCTTTCATTCCGCAATTACAATGATCCTTGTTATTGAACAAATCACCTTGACTCTGTATTTGGGGTGTTACTGACGATAAAGGACATAGGAACATATAATACAGGACATATGCACATCTTACTAGTAATTCGAAGTCAATGGTTGTTGAATTTACGAAGGATTGTGATTTTGACCGGGACGTCGTCGTTAAATGGCTCTATTAATCAGACTTAGCTGATTGGCGCAAACTTCGACGCGGAAATTTTAAATCGCCGACATAATACTTTCCAATGATTTTATCATCCTTACTTGCTAATTCGACAACCATGGGACCTATTATTCGCTTAACCACAGCCGGACCTAAGAACCGGTGAGCTAGTTTTGCGGAATAACCCTCGGCTTTGCTACTTAGCTTTTTATTTGGGTAATAAACTTCGGTACCGGGCTTTATGTCAATGTTTTGAGCTTTGTCTGCATTTACTTTGTCAAGACGTTTGTTCGCGTATTCTTGGATTTGTTGTTCGACTTGGTGTCGCAGTTCGTCAAACCTTGATATTTTCGCGACCCATTCTTTGAGTAGATCGTCGGTTAATTCTTGTTGTTCGTCTACGCAGCGTTTGCGACTGTTTGTTATGGCTTCGCGTGCATGGTTGAGGTAGAAAGGTGAAACTCGACTACCGGCGTGTGGAACGGTATTGTATGCCAATTGCAATTTCGACAATTCTTGGTCCCATTCGTTGTGGCTGCCGCGAATTGTTGCAGCAATCATTGGTTTGATTGTTCGATTGACCCGTTCAACCGGGTTTGCTTGTGGATGAGCAAGCGGTGTTGTAATGTGCTTAACCCCTTTTGCGGTCAAGAAGGCCTTAACGTCTTTGTTTATGAATTCCGTGCCGTTGTCGCTGACGATTGATTCCGGGATAGTACCCCAACGATCGAACACAGTATCTAATGTTTTGACCACGATCTTTCCCGTCTGGTTTCGTACAGGGAAGAGTTCTACAAACTTTGTGTAGAGATCTTGAATGACGACGATGTAATTATTTGCCTTCTTCGACCGAGGGAAGGGACCCACGGTATCGATTGATAATTGAGCCCATAGCTTCAACAATGACCTCGTTGTGTGTGGTCCTTTCATCGGGGTTTGGTTATATTTTACTTTGAGACAAATTTCGCATTCTCCGACAAATTTTCTAATGTCCTGTGTCATGCCAGGCTAATAATACTTTCGTCGGATGCGGTCGTAAGTGTTGTCCCTCCCGAGATGTCCAGCCTGTGGTGGCTCGTGATTCTCACGTAAGATCTCCAAAACGTTTTCAGGTTTGACGACTTCTTTCCAGGGATGTTCGTCGTCGATTAAGAACTTTCCGTAGTCCGGTCGAAAATAATGCAACTTTTGATTTTCGATCTTCCATTCCGAGAATTTTCCAGGAGACTTCCTAACAGTTTCATACTTCGAGTCGTACCATTTCTGACTCGAAAACTCCTGCAATTCCGTTCGTTGTTTTACGGTCTCTCCAACGGTGGTCTCCCAAGTTTGACTATTTGCATTCACGTCGTGCATCCGTGATAGGGCGTCGGGAGCTTCATTTGATGTTCCGCGCTTGTATTGGATGGTCATATTGTGTTGTAATAACTGAATTGCCCACCGCGCTAGTCGACCTACTGGATCTTTCAGTCCGTACAACCACTGGAGGGCCTGATGGTCAGTCACAACAGTGAAATGCATTCTTTCCAGGTAACATCTTAGTTTTTCTACGGACCAAACTACGGCTAGACACTCCTTTTCCGTTGTGGTATAGTATAATTCGGCACCTCGTAATGGTCGACTCAGAACTTCGAGTAGTCTTTCTTCTTTACTTTCTGGATCTTGCTGTACTAGAATCGCGCCTAATCCGCTATCGCTTGCATCTGTATATAAAGTAAATGGTAGTCCAGGTATTGGGGTGTACAACCTCGGAGCATTTTCCAGGGAGTGTTTCGTTTCTTCGAAAGCTTTTTGTTCTACTTCGGTCCACTTCCATGGAGTCCTTGGACTAGTTAGTTTGTTTAACGGGCCTTGCACGCGTGCAATATTTCGGAGGTGACGATGGTACCAATTTACTAATCCATTAAATTGACGAAGTTGTGTACGATCTCTCGGTACCGGGAAGTCGAGGATCGGTTTTATTTTTTCAGGATTTGGTCTCATACCTAATTCGTCAATGATATATCCCAAAAATTTTACCTCCTTACAGGCGAAGCAGCTTTTTTCTCGATTTATAGTCAGTTTTGCTTCTCGTAACACCTTAAAAAGCAACGATAATATCGTAAGGTGTTCGTCGAAGGTTTGACTCACTATTATCCAATCGTCGAGATATGTGAATACTTTATCTGCGAAGTTATTCGGCAATTTCCTTTGGGATATTAGTTCTTCAAGCCTTCGCTTTAGTTTATCCATGAGTCGTTGGAACGTTGAGGGGGCACCTGTCAAGCCATAAGGCATTCTAACCCATTCCAACAATCCCTTTCCTTCGACGACGAATGCTGTATACTCTCGACTCTTTTTTTCCATTGGTATCTGGTGGAACGCTTCGCTCATATCCAACGTTGAGATTATTTTCGCCTCGTGCAATTGAGATAAAATTGACTTCATGTTGTGTAATGGATATGCCGGTTTCGCTGTTTGTCGATTTACCGGGCGATAATCAATACAGAGTCTTAGTTTTCCGTTCGCCTTCGGGGCGACGACTGGGGAGCATGCCCAATTGCTGTTACTCCATTGAACATACCCTTTTTCTAGTAGTCGGTCCACTTCGTGGTTAATGAATTTTCGAACTGCCTCACTTCGTCGATATGGCTTTTGTCGATGAGGTGTATAATCAATCAGTTCGATCGTATGTTCAATAAGGTCAGTCACACCGGTGGTTTCGTTTTCCATTTTTGCGAATTCGGCTTCCAGAAAATTTTGCAGTTTTCTATTTTCGTCAATTGATAGAGTTTCCAATTGTGTCCATTTCCCGTAATGACACAAGAGTGGATATGAGAACTGACTCTCATCTAACGTCCATGTCTTCGTAACCATGCTTATCTTGACTTTAAATGAGGACCAAAAATCCATACCAAGGACAAGATCACTTGACAATGTGGGTAGAATGCTGAACCACTGTAGGCCATAGATGTCGCCCACGTCGATTACGAAACACGTGCCTCCTTTCGTCTTAATGGTTGAATTATCTCCAAGTCTTACGCCATTTTCCGATGTGACGTCTCTAACTGGTTTCTTTATTTGAAGATGGCGCACTTTGTCGTACGCGGTTTGGCTCAGATAAGACCTTTCGCTCCCACTGTCAAGAATTCCTCGTATTGTTTTGCCAAAAATATAAATATCGATTGGAAGTCTTATAGCTTCCATAGGTTCGCATAGACCATTTCCGGTGCGGAAAATTCGACGCTCTCGTAGACGTTGCGAGATTTCTGTCGAAGTTCCCCGTGGCCTCCAATGACGATATTCTTCGGCATCAATTCCGTCATCGTGTGTAGCCTCTGTGATTGTCGCGAAGGTCGTTGACGCGAGGAGAGTGGTAATTTGCGGTTTTCCCTCATCACTGTTGCCAAGCTTGTTTTCTTGGATATCATCAAATTCGTCCGAATCCTCGTCAGACTCGATCAGGAGTTGTAGTTCGGTTTCCTCCGGTTGTCCTAGTTTGACTTCGGGGGAGTCCAACGATTTTGTTTCCTGAATTTTTATTTTCATCGACTTATTCCCCTCACTTTCGCCCACGTTGACAGTAACCGGAGGTTCAGTTACTGTTGGGCTTGCTCGTTTCCCTGAATTTTTGGACAATCTTTAGTTACATGGCCCACTGTATAACAGTAATAACATACGTCCTGTCTGTCGTTAAGGCAAGAGCGTGACATATGTCCTCTCTTGCCACAGTTGTAACAAAATATTTTATTCGGGTCTTGAGTACCTTTAGATTGTGATCTCTGTGCTTGAACTGTGTTACCCTGTTCTATTTGGGGTTTGTTCGTTTTAGCCAGGATGTTCTCGAGTCGCTGTTTCATCAGGGTTTTCGAACTCTCCGGAGTTTTCTTTTGTTTAGCCTTATTCGGTGAACTCTGTTGTACGGCGTCCATATTGGATTGTTCATTATCACCATTGCTCTCGCCTTCAGATGTTTCGGTATCCTGCTGGAACATTCTCATCTCGGATTTTCTAGACAGAACACGTGGTTCGCTGCGAACTTCATTTGAGCGTTGAAACAAATAGTTTCTCTCATTAATGTAGTGTAGAAAATCTTCATAATTATTAATGTGTAAATTAAAAATCTCGGATGTAAGTCGAGGGCTGACTTTCAATAAAATTTGTTTCAGTTGTTCTAGAAAGGGAGGGGGAGACCGCATGCGCTCATAAATTACACGACCTCTGCAGGTAAATTCAGCAAGTGTCTCGCCCTTATCCAATTTCAGGTTGTTTACTTCCAAAAGAAGAACGCTGTCGTCCTTGCGCGTGCTCCATTGGAACCGGAAGGCTCTCGTGAAATCTTTCCAAGTTCGCCAAGCTTTACGATTTAATAAGTACCATGATCGGTATGGTCCTTCGAAGATATTTGATAAATATGGGATGAATAAGTTTTTGTTAATCCCACTTGCGTTCAGCTGATCTTTCAGCATGAGCAAAAATTGTTCGGGGTCTTTTTCCGTGTGTGGGAATGACATTTTCCAATTGTTGACTATTCTTCCGATTTTGAGGGCTGGATCTACCTCCCTTTGGGGCGCGAGCGCAACTGGATCGATACCTCGATATTCACTCCGCCATCTTGTTGCGTTATCTTGTTGTATTCTGTAGTTTTGTCTATCGTCAAATCGTCGACTCATCTCGGAGTCACTCGAATCATCGCTTGACTGAAATAATGAACCCGCTCTCGATGTTTCCAGAGGTCTTGCGTCTCGTGTTAGACGCGTGAAGGCGGAACGGCGAGGCGTTGCATCTTCACTTAAATGTAAGCGACGATAAGTATCCGCGGATACAAGCTTCTCTTCCATGATTATCTGACCATCTATCATTGGACGTAGGAATGTCACTTTGGTGGTTGGTTCCGTGGAGATATTCGTTCGATGACTTCCTAACTCGATTAATTGATCTGCTGGGTTCATAGTGTTAGGGTTATTTCGACGAACCCTATTATGTTCTGGATTTGGTAATAGTTCAGCCCTCCTATCGAACCGAACTCTACGACGTTCAGCGTCCGCGAAGTTTTCTTCGAAGTCATCAATTGTATTTGGCCTTGTAATATTTGACCTTTCATTTCCAAGCTCCATTTCATTTCTTCTAATCAGTACCGAATTATTTCTTTCGACAAAATTTTGGCCGAAAGTCAATTCATTTTCTGTTTCATTTCCCGTTGAAATATTTTCGATGGGTACGAACGTGCACGAGGGATCTAAGGGTCCCTCGCAGGTTAACAGATTTTCATTATGCGTCGCGTCCTCCCCACGACTTGATAGTTCGGCCCGCGACGTAGATGGTTGCTCGTTTTGCGTACTCGCTTTTGAAGAAAGCCGTTCAAATAGTTTTGATACTATTTCTTCTACCATGGCCGTCTTATTTTTTTCTTCCTGAGTTCGAAACCGTTCGAACTCGTTCTGTAACGTATTAATTCTTCTAGTCAAAAGGGCAATCGTATCCCCAGTTTCTCCACATCCATTGTCGCCGACTGGTGTGGGGGTAGGCCCCCTTGAGCCCCTCCCTTGTCCCGCCGGCGGCAGTGCGCGAACGACTGTCGTGATGCTAGGTGTATCATCCCCTCTCGACGCGGCCATATCCGAGATTTGAGGATTCGCTGCCTCTACCTCTCCCGGTAAACTCTCAGTTACTACGCTTCCCCTTCCAGACGGATTTGGAAGCGTTACCTTACGTGATACTCTCACGTTGTCATATGCTGACTCAGAATTTGTACCTTCTTTCGCGACGATCTCGTCGCTTTTGCTGGCGGTGTCGTATACATCACGATAACGTCGGCGACCAGTCAATTAGCAATTCGATTAGTGATCCACCGGATCAACTAATGTACACTAAATTTCAACTCGAGGATTACCTCGAATAACCGAGTGAATTTGACAAGACACAGTTCAAATAACCCTCAGCCGACTGGACCATACGTCAGTCAATTACCTTTTAACGGAATCACAATAACCTTGGAACATTTAACTTATAATTACAATAAATAATTTTCGTGTTCGTCTAAATACGCAAATAAACAATGATTTTAATTAATTTAACATAACATCCAACAAGTCTAAATTCACTTTGTTTTTCTGTAATTTTGGATTCTTATTCTCACAATTCTCTGCCAAGAATCATTATTATTACTTTTTCTATCGGCTCGTGTTTGTCATAGGCAAAATTATAAATGGTAGATGATCGCCATCAAAATATTCTTCAAAGACGAAGATGTTATTTCAAGGCTCTCAGCAAGATGATTATTATATACTCGCATAAGAAATGCAGAAAGAAATAGGCAATCCGAAATGATTTGAAATTGAAACGATCTCTGAAAGTTATGTTGACAGACTCTTTCGATAGAGATCCATTGAATACAGTATACACGAAAATAAATATTTCAACGTTCGGTCTCTATTACACTGTGAGCTCGACCGGCTCACGTACAACACGAGGACTCTTTTTTTTTCGGGTGACAAAGTCTACGACGTTATTTGTTCCAGGTTTTGAACGAATCTACTCTCGACTTTCCCGAACTTGACAAAATGTGTCAACCGTTAACAGACGTATACGGTTGGGTTGTTCATTTCTCGATCTGTTTTACAATAACCTATTACAGTAGCATGAGCAATTTCGCACAAAATCCATGATTTACGGTATTATAAATTTCCACAATTTATAGTACAATTTCCGTATTTTACGCAACCCCGGCGCAATCTTACGTACAATTTTACTCAAGTTTTACGGGAATTTTGGCGAAAGTTTCATACGAATTTTACACAAAATTTTCAATAATTTGACCAACTTTGCCCCACGTTGGGCGCCAAATGAGACCGGTGTTTCTTTTTCACCACACCCGCCGCGGCCGTGGTCCGTCGGCTGGCAGGGCTCTTTATACGAATTTTGAGATTACCATTTTATTGGGCGCCAGTTAGTATCGATACTAACAAAACTCGTTAGCTAGCTAGAGCATGAGAAGCGAGTTCGGTTGGTGGGACCAAGATTTACAGAGTCAAAGGTATTTTGTAGGATCATGCAAGACAGAATAAAAGTATGGCAGTAGACTTACGTTGTGCAGTCCAATGGTAACAATCTCTTTTATTCCTTGCTTCTAATTGTTTTCTCCTAAAAATCTACTTCTGAACGATTCGACAGGAATATTGGCCTTGGGGCAGCCGGATCCGCTTTTACAAAATTTCTCTCTCAACGCGCACTCGCACTCACAGCAATTACAATGATTATACAAATTCAGATCGTTTAGCAAGTACAATAATTATACAATTTCAGATCGTTTTAGCAAATACAACAATTATACAAATTCAGATCGTTTTAGCAAATACAATAATTATACAAATTCAGATCGTGACATTTCTATTTCGGCCAAGTGTCGGGCGTAGACTACTCTCGAAGGTTTCGTCAATGTCCCACCTCGAAATTTTGAGAGTGGGGTAAGGATCCGAGTGGGGCGACTTCTCTCATCATATTTGATAAAATACATTTGAACATCGTCGATGTTTACTCGAGCGAACGAGTCGAGGACGATATTTTCCTGTCTCAATACAAACCTGGGAATGTTGCCACGACGGCCAATATGGTACAAATTTGAGCCCCTATTGCTAGGCAACTATTTGAGCTAGAGCCTTAAAATTTTTGCTGAAGCTTCACTATCAATAGGACTATCGACCATACAAATTTCAAGACGATTAAAAAACTTTTATGTTTTAGGCTGGATGACTTCATGCGAAATGCCTCAGTATACTTTTGGCTATTCTTGTCCATGGGAATTTGATGGAATGTTTCGCTCATGTCTAACGTGGAGATAATCTTGGCCTGGTGCAGTTGGGATAATATTGACCTCATGTTATGAAGAGGGTATACTGGTTTTACGGATTGTCGATTAACCGGACGATAATCGATGCAGAATCGCAATCGTCCGTTCGCTTTTCGAGCTACGACTGGCGAACAAGCCCAGTCACTGGTACTCCATTTTACGTATCCCTTTTCTAATAGGCGATCCACTTGCTCATTGGTGAACTTGCGCACTACTTCGCTTTGTCGGTATGGTTTCTGTCGATGCGGTGTTAAGTCGACCAATTCTATGACATGTTCTGTCAAATCCGTTATCCCTGTAGATTCTCGATCCAATTTTGCGAGTTCGTTGTCAAGAAATTCTTTTAATTTTGTTTCCTGTTCGGTAGTCAAAGCTTCAAGTTCAGTGCGTTCCACATCTCGTTGGGAGATTGGATAAGAATAACTACTACCGTGTAACGACCATACTTGTGCGGTTAGATCTATTTTCACCCTGAACGCTGTCCAAAAGTCCATCCCAAGAATAATATCGTTTGACAAATTAGGTAGCACGCTCAGCCATTGCGGGCCATAGACATCTTCTATCTCGATGACAAAACATGTACCGCCTTGCGTTTTGACAATTGATTTGTTGCCGAGTTGCCGAATTCCTTGATTCGATGTCGAATCCGGCGAAAGTTCCTTGGTGTTAAGGTGTCTCACTTTTTCATATGCGGTTTCACTCAAATACGATCGCTCACTGCCGCTGTCCAAGATACCTCGTAATATTTTTCCGAATATTGAAACTTGGACTGCCATTTTCCGGTGTTCTCGTGACTCGTCGAGGCCATTTTCCGCTCGAAAAATTCGTCGTCCTTCGCATTGACAAGCTAGCTATGGCGGTAATTCATCGGGCCGCCAGTTTCTAAGTCTTTCGACATTCAGTTCGTTTTGATGTTTCTCGTCCATTACCTGGTCTTTTTCTTTACGAGATGATAGTGTTGACAGTCGGGCCACTCCGTCGATGATATCGTCAGAATCTCTTGAACTTGACGCCCTCGTTTCCTCGAAGTCATCGTCTGACATCTCGAATCTATGAATAATTCGGTGATAATGTCCAGCTTCGTTGACAGATCTCTTATTATACCTTGTTCGTCAGGTTTATTAGATGTTGTTGCAAGGAGCTGGTCATCGATTTTGTCCATGTTTTGTTTTGACCTGTCCGATTTTTATCTCCTTTGGATCTACAGCCAATTGCACCTCTTTCGTGTCCTTCCTGACAGTATTCTGAGGTTGAATTACTGTCAGGCCAACTCGTTTCCCGAAGCGGTGGGACATTCAGCATTCGCGTGACCTTTGGTTCGGCAGATGTAGCATATTGGTTGCCTCTTTGCTAAGCACTGGCGTGCTACATGTCTATTTTCTCCACAATTGTAGCTGGAGCTACAATTGTAATCGTAGCTTGTAATCGGCTGGGATCTGTAACGGGTTTCGGATAATTTTGTTCGGAGGTTTCCTTCTCTTTCTCCTTCTCAAACCTTGACAGATTCCCCTCAAGCCGTTGATTCGTTAAACTTTTCGCGTATGTGCACCAAGTTTTCCCCTTTGGTTCTTTTCTTGGGGCCTTCTGAACCATTTGCAAGTTGGTTTGCTTGTCGTCCGTCTCATCGTCTAGAGCTATATCCTCGTTATCCCACTCATCTTGTATGTTCCTGATTGCTATTCTCGTCGGCTGTCTTCGTGGCTCCTTTCGGGTTTCGAACGACCCACGATAAACGTAATTTCTTTCGCTCAGATAATAGAGTAATTCGTCAAAGTTGTTAACGCCCGCATTAAGAATGTCGAACGTAAGTCGCGGATTGCACTTTCCCAGAATCTGTTTTAACTGTTCGCGAAAAGAGGGAGGACATTTTATTCGCTCAAAGATCACACGAGCTCGAAAGACAAATTCGGCTAATGTCTCTTCTTTTCCTATGGTCAAATCACGTACCTCTCCGAACAGTACCCCGTTGTCTTTATATACGCCCCACTGGAAACGAAATGCTCTGGTAAAATCCTTCCATGTTTGCCAGCGTGATTTATTTATCATATACCATGACCGGTATGGGCCCTCGAACACGTTAGACAAATATGGGAGTAAAGCGTCTTTATACATCCCAATGATGTTCATTTGATCCTTTAATAGAATAAGAAATTGTTCAGGATCTTTTTCAGTTTTCGGGAAGGTTATTTTCCAATTGCCAACTATTCGGCCTATTCTTAACGCCGAGTTGATATCCTGGACAGGTGCGTCGTTACCCCTCCCTTGCCATCTGGTCGTCACAGGAAAATTTCTCCTAGTATTACCGTATTGTCAACAAATTTCATCCTCGTCGCTTGAATCACTCGTTGGTCACGAGATAGCACCCCTGCGTGGTATCCCTAGTCGGCGAGCATTTTCTCGGCTTGGCACGTTCCCGCCATGCTCATCTCGTTGATTGCGATCTCTGGCGAAATTAAAATCGTCATTTTCGGCACTAAATTAGACTCGCAAAAAATTTCCTTGTGCCGAGCAACTTTCATTCGAACCCGTTTGCACTCCTTGTATGTTCCTCTGTTGTCCGGTTCTACACGCTTCGGGCAACTCGGAGTTCATGACGTTCGACAAATTTTCTGAGACTATATGGCCTAAACTCCCCTCGGGAATTTAGGGAAGTATCATTGTCAATTAAATCCACCGGTAAAATTTCTATCGTTTCACTAGGGCGTGCTATATTCCCCGGCGCAATTCCTACTTCAGACGGTTGCTCGAAACGCGACGGAGCTTGATCTGTACTCGACTTTATTTCTTGGATTAATTCCTCGAAACGATCGTCTCTTATCCTCATGTGACGCATCATTTCTTCAAACTGTTTCTGTTGCATTTCCATTACCCTAATCAATGCATTTTCGGTTGGCACAGCCGCGCTATTATCTAGCGGAGTCAGGGTGGGACTGCGCGACCCCCTTCCCCTGCCAGGTAGCGTAGCTCCTCGTATAGACTCGAGCGAGCTACCGCGGTTCGCTACCGTACCGGCCGCGGGCGGCCGATGAGCGGGGAAATACCCACTGCCCCCGCGACATCGGCTGTTCGGACTCGAGCCGCTTCGCCGTGCCCTCGCACCGATGCCGCGCTTTCCCCCTCTAACGTACTAGGGTACATTTCATTCTCTGACATTTGGCTCTCTCCTTCATTTATCAAATTATTTTTATTTTTTATTTCGTCTTTTGACGTTGTTCTTGTCAATCTTTTTGGTGGCGTTTTAAACATAATTTTCCGCAACCACTTGTAAAGTTTTGTTAGGACAGCAGTAATTAACTTTACTTTAATTTTTAATTCGAGTTTATTATTTAATACAGTTAAATGATTCTATTATTAATTATTTGTTAAATTGCCGTTCGAAATTATCATTCGATATTAAATGATAATCACACCAATGATCGTAGCAGTATCCTTAGAATGGTTTCTCTAACTTCTAACCGCTATATACTGTTATGCCGGCACCTCATTTCTTTCTTTTATAAGTTTTATTCTTTTTATTATTCTTACGGGAGTTAAATACATATTTAGTTAACGCTACGACCGGGAAAAAATATTACACGCTTCGTCGGTAAAATTTCTTTCTCACAAGCATCGAGTAGCGTGCCTCGTGGCCATCGTTTCCTCACGGAAGGAAAACTCTTTTTGGTGAGCGCATCATTTTTGACGTGCTCTACAATTGCGCAGATTTAACCATTTCGGAAGGAACCGGGAACGAGAACAGAATAGAACAGAAAGTACAGTCGACAAGAAAAGAACAATTAGTTCATAATCGTTAGATTAAATCAAATGGTGTTAATTTCTATATATTATAAAAATAAAAGTTATTTCTATGTTTAACTTTAAAAACTTTGAATAAAATTGTTTAAAGTTTACTCGATCGCACACGGCATAACAATACATACAAGTACGCGAGCAAAAGAAAAGAAAAGGTTCGCGATAATAATTTCTTCTAGTCGAAGAGGACAGAATAGTATATAGCTGGTAAGAAGAAAGAGAAAAGAGAATAACAGTCGTCTTTTGTGTCGTGTGCGTCGGGTCTCTCTCCGTGTTTACGTTTACGCGCCCTTGACCATGTCGACGGTGATTCGACTGACTATACGTTCGATCTTATGTCGTAACAAATTTTCCGTTGAACCGTTATAATATTTTCTCTTTTCAAGAATTTCATTTAATTGTCAATTCCTTCATATGGTACTAGCGAAATAATAATGTGAATGATATATTACGAAAAGCACGATATACATAAAAGTCAAATTAACAATTGGACATTAAATATTCTTAGATAAATTGATGCGCAATTAGAAGATTTGATAAGAGACAAGTAAATAATGCGCAAATAATTGAATAATGTGGACGGCAAATAATAGTTAAATGAACGGTAATCCGATAAATAATTAGTCGGAGAATAAATAAATGACAATCAAATAAATAAATCACAATCAATTAAATAAAGCATAAGAGGATAAATAAATAAATAGATGATCAAGTAAATAAATAATAATCAGACAGACAAATAATAATCACATAAATAATTATCAGATAGATACATAATAATCACACAAATAATTTTCAGATAGACAAATAAATACTTTCGCATGAATAAATAACGTTCAGATAAATAAATAAATAATTACATCAGTAACGAATAATCAAATGAACGAATAAATTGTCGCATAAATAAGTAATCGAACAGATATGACAAGCGACAGAATTGACAGACAAATAATTAGACAGTTAACATTGAGACATACTGGGGATGACTCTAATTCATTTGTCAAATAATTTTCTTTTATTTGAGACGTTGTCGAATGGTAGACCGAAATCTTCGACGTTTCACTTTACCACAGTTTTAACTTTTTCTTACATGAAACTGGTACCAGATTATTTCCAATTATTTAAAATATTCCAACGTTGCCAAATGAGACCGATTTGGCTACAAAATGTTCAATTACCGAATTTTATCAAAGTTCAATTATCAGATTTTACCAACGTTGCCCCACGTTGGGCGCCAAATGAGAACGATACTTCATTTTTTTACTTTAAAGAAATATCCACCCGACGCGGCTGCGGTCCGTCGGCTGTCGGGGCTCTTGGTTAGGATTACCAGACGTCAGGATTTGTCCTGACATGTCAGGATTTCTAGGTACCCGTCAGGCTTCCAGTCGGCCTTTGAAAATGTCAGGATTTTTTAGATTATTTAGGTACTAGTAAAACAAATGTTAATAATTATGTTCTATGTATCAGTAGGGACCTTTCCCTGTTCTTTGCCAACAATTAACTTAAATTGCACTAAACAATAATCAATACTGTACGGTGCTTCTTCTTAAAATATTAAGTTTAATCTACACGGTAGTGTAGATCATAGTATAATAAACGTAGCATGTTACTATACTATAGCGTAGAATAAGAACACAAGTAATAGATATATTTTATATTAATCAATACACATACTCCTTTGTTATTATAATTAATAATTCACTTCTAGTACATAATTATAATATCATAAATATCTCTTAAATGTCCACAGCTGGACATATGCTTTTCCAACTTATAATATGCATCACAAATAATCACAGTCAAAACATTACTACTCAAAGAGTGTTGAAATTAATCTGTTTTGGCATACTTATTGTTAGTATTTTTAGACACTTTATCAAGAAGGTTCTTATCCTTAATTATCGTACTATAAAATAAATCGCACGACGCAATTTTTAAATGATATTGAGTCAAGAGCAAACTTCTGACAAATGATACCGTAAATCGGTTTCTTTCTTTTGTCCACTTACCTCCCATGATAAAGAAAACTCTTTCTACATTGGCGTTCTGGGCTGTAATAGCAAATATGTATTGGCAAATACGCAATAATCCCGGTAATCTTGCACCACCTAAAGTCGTGAAAATTTTTACCCATAACGCATGGACCATTACATCAAAAAATGCGTCTTCTTGTTCCATTATAAAGGTGTTTAGAGCTGTAATTTCGTCAAACAATTTCACGTCATTAACGTGTACACCTTTTCCATTCAAGAAATGAATTGATCTTTCAGTTTGGTCAAAGTAAATTTTTTCGCCCTTCTTCAACAGCAACCAATTAAAAACTTCAAAGTCATTCAAAGCCGTCATCCACCTGGCCAAGTACTGAATGCAAATTTCATGCATCTTTTTTACATCTTGTTTGAAAATATCTTGATTTTCAGAAGTACACTTAGCAAGAAGTTGTCTCACTTTTAGAGAAGTAAAATTTGCTTCTGCTCGGCTGCACAGAATCCCGTGTACAGATTGGAAAATTCTCACGACGTCCAATACAGAATTGCACTTTGTTTCTATTTCTTGAATACACATCTGGAAAACTGACATCAAAGAGTGAGCAAGAAATAGATATACTTCGCTGAGTTCATCCTCAAAAAAGTTCTTTAAAGTTGTGGGTACTCCGAATGTAGAAAGGAAGTACTGCTTTAATGACTCGTACATCTTCAGTATTCTCTCAAGGGCTGGGAAGAGCCTTAGCCATATTATCTTACAATTAGTGTGAAATAATAGCTTCTGATAGTTGACATTCACGTAATCGCAAATTTCTTTCAATGCCTCAGTACGTACCGCATATATAGGGAAAAATAATTAAAAAGCTTCAGTACTAAAGATCCCATGTCTATTTTAAGAACATCAGTACCATGTTGGATTCTGTTATGCAAGATATGTGCCGGGCATCCAACTCCAACAATATCCTTTCCTAATGAGCTTTTGAAATTTGTCCAAACATTTTGTCCTGATGGCCGGTTTGCGCCACCAAAATTAACATTAGCGTTATCCGCTGTAAACGATACGCATTTTTCGAATAACTCGTGCTTTGATAGGGTTGTTTTAATGATTTCGGTTATCGTTTCAGCTGTTTCATTAGGTTTGTTTAATACATTAAGCAGTTTTGTTGTAATGCATTCTTGCCAATTAAAGAATTGTATTAAAATGGGGAATATTTTGTCTGCGCCGTGGTTGTTTGCATCTGTAGACACACCCAAGTACTCGACAATCTCTAGTGAAATTTTTAGTTGTTCAATTATCCAAGGCGTAATTATGCCACTAACAATCGCTTCGGTTTTCGTTCTGCCATCAGAAATACTGTTTGCAATATTAGAGTCGGGTAATATAATCTTCATTAAGGTGGAGGTGCAGTCCATGGACTTAAATGAATGGTGATGTTTCACCGTGTGAAAAGCAAGGGTAGCCTCAGCAGCCGATTGCTTCCCTGCATTCCCAGAACTTTGCGATTGGAATAGCAAATCAATTCTTATATTGCTAGAGACGGTTAAAAGTTTTGTCTTATGTTTTTCCGTTTGCACGTGTGTTTCGATATCTGCACTTCCTTTGAATTGAATAGAAAAATAATTATTACACACTGTGCACAACACTTCGGTAGGTTCTCTGCCTTCTTTCATCACCGGATATCTTGCCTGCAGAATGTCTGTGAATGTACAAAGTCACGATTGCTTATTTTTTGTAGCCATTTTGTAAAGCACAAGAACTGCAATATATACAAACAGACGATGTGCCGTCGGGTCACGACCTGACTAGCGGCAGGGCGCGTAGAGGGAGCCCGCTACGAGAACTCGGCGAATGGCCGGGTAGCACACAAAACAATATTCATACCTACCTACGTGTTATCAGGGATGGTAGACGTATGAGAATCTGGCCTGCTATATGAGGTATGAGACAAAGTTCATTCTCATACGTAAAAGTATGAGAATTTGACCGATCGACCGAAAAGAAAAAATTGTGCACGGAATTAGGAGAATCGGAAAAGTTTGTAACTCCATCTCTAAAAAAAAGGTCAATTATGTGTGCGGTGCGAGAAAATTGGGAATTGCATCTCTAAAAAAAAAGGTAAGTTACGCGCTGCGAGAAAATGTCAGAACTTTTTTGTAAAAATCAGGCTCTTTATCAGGACTTTTCAGTTTTACATCTGGTAACCCTACTCTTGGTCATCAATCTTATATTTTACACTTGTCACAATTTTGGCCGCCAGTCAGTTTTGCGATACTGACAAACGTTACTTCTCTAAATTTGACAATTAAATTATGAGCTGAGACAACTCAAGGGGAGTTCCGCTGGAGGACCGTAAGGAAAGTCTCGGGACTCAATAAAGACTAGTGATTGGCCGAGATAGACCAGTTTAATGGTACTTACAAATATTCGTTGACAAAACCTTTACAATTATCGGTTGTCCGTCCCTCCACCAATTTCCCAATGATGGACACACAGGTTAACTTTCGAGGTGCTCGTAGACCGAGGTCACCTATCTCTTTTGACAAAATAGCGTACGAGCTACACACAGACGGTGCACACCGTAACAATTTCTACTAAACTGGGCTAACTACTCTGTTCAATGGTTAGGTGTTAGCGGTTCGATCGCCATCGATCATCTATATTCGCTCTCCGTCGAATGGAGCCGCTGACCGTTGATCGTCGCGCTAGTGTCGGGTCTTTCCGTTACTTTTAGTCGCAAATTGTCGAAAAGCGACGGAACGCGACGAAATCGTTCGACGTACGTCGTCGAACACGCTCCTAAAATATAGGGTGCTCCGACGACATCCGACATCGCAGGCGGTAAGGATGTCGAGCGAAAATCTCCGGTAACAAAATACATACATGGGCAAAAGGCCTTTGCGCTACGAAAAAAATATCACGTGCCACAGTTCTGTGCGACTCGGTGGCAGCGTGGTGAATTACTATTTCTTTCTCGGCTCGTTGAGCGTTTCGTGTATTGAAACTGTATATATCGATCAATCATAATCAAAAGAATCTAGTACACAAAGGTATGTTAGTGAGAAACGACTTTCGCGCTATTCCCATGCATACAAAGTTGCAAACGGTTGACTAGTGGAGTAACGTGTCGAGACTTGCAAAGCACCGCCACTGCCGCCGCCGTCCGCAACGCTTGTTCAAACGGGCAAAGGGACGAAATACGACTCGTGGTGTGTGTGCTTGCAATCTTGCATAAACTTGTTTGATTCTTGGCCAATATAAATACTAATGCCGAGGATAAACGTTACTCATTTGTTTCCGCAATTTCGAAAAGTAAAGTGAATCGATGTTAGTGTTTGCCAGTATCGGAAAAAGTAAGTATTTACCTGCCTATTTGTTATATGTTGTTCGAGCGAGGATCTGATTTGCGAGGAAAGAGGGTGTGTAAATAAAACACGGCACACCACTCCAAAACTATGGTCACCGCGTTTTATTTCTTGTCAATTAGTAAACTTAGGTACAGGTATTAGGTATCCCGAGAGCCGAACGAGCTTCACAATGGCGCTTGTCGAGCAATCTGGTCTAGCGAGCCGGCGTGTCCCACAATCCAAGAAAGTTCCAATTTAATCGCGGTCCGTAATCCCCAGTCAGTTCAATCGTTTTACACAGCCAAGGTCGAGATAAGTGAGCAACGAGAGATACAATTCCGGGGTTGAGCAAGGTCGTTATAATGAATTCTAAGACGTGATAATGAGCGCGTGAGTTTAGTATGAAATCTTACGATACAATGGCGATTAACCGGCGACCGTTAATCGCTCGCCGTTAATCGACTAGACCAGGGAGGGGGAAGCGTCACCCGAACAAGAGCGATGCTGCCACCTCGGTTGGCACGCGTTGTACATCGCCGGCGGCGTTGCCATGACAATTCCGGCCTAGCCGGAACATATGTACATACTTTTATTTTATGTTGCAATAAGTATATTTGTAATGTTTGCTTGTTGTAGGTACGTATTAAAAATTAAATACTGAACAGAGTCATTATTAGATACGTCCATAAAAGAACAGAAAGCCGAGAAACGTTGAACTTTTTGTCCCTACTTTATTAGTAATTTTTTTTTACCCGACTGTGTGGTGGTTCACTAAAGGAGAGATATATTATGATTGACCAGCATGATTGTAAATATTTCAAATTCCTAATGCTAAATGACTTAATTAAATATATTTTCATAAATTGTACGCGTCTTTACGTACTCGTAACGTGGAAAGTAATAAATAAATAGTAAAAATCGCGGAGTTTTTATATCAAAATATTATTTAAAAGTATTTTCTATCGAATTTACAAAAATATATGATAACATATTTATGAACAAATTTTTTACAATCCATTAAAATCGGTTCAGCCGTTTTCATAAAACCCTATTATGGATTAAGATCACTAATAGAGCTTTATGGAGCCATTTATTGCTTTTAATAATTAGAATCAGTTTACCGTTGGTACTTTGTTCATTTCGTTACAATAATTAATTAGGTAAACGTATTCTGCTAAAATAGCTATATATTTGTTACGCAAATGGCTCAAAGATGACTCAAATCCAACTGGCGTTCAATATTAACTCTGCCCTTGTGCAATGTACACATCACAAGGTATCTCGTCGCATAAAGAACCCATGGTCTTCGAATTGCCAGGTTAAGTTTTTTTGGTAAAGCCTTTCCAGGGCTGTATTGCGTGTCAGAATGGTAATACGCGTAACAATAGGTCTGTTGCCCAACGGTGTCTTTATAGACCGCGCAGTCTTCCTTCGTAGTCAGTATCAGGACCGATATGAGGAGTGAAATGAATATTGTGTGTGTGTGTGGATACTTATTGAAATGTTGATCGATGGTAGACAAGGTGTGTTTCCCTTCTATTAACTTCGTATTTGTAGCCGTCGATGTCTTCGAAGAAGGAGGATAACCCTTGATCAATACGATGTGCACATGCGAAGAATCAGAGCTTGTTTAGGTATCACAAGATGTCTTCGGGTTAACACAAAGGAGATGACCGCGAGTGTTAGCACGTAATGATTTATTTAATATTTTATTACAATGATATTCACTTCAAGCGCATGCGAATGATATGTTTTTGATTTAACAAAGTTTTAAACTATTATCCCGTTTATAAAACGTGGAGTACAACTGGCGTAACAACTAATTGTACCGAGCTCCAGTCAGATGGGCTCCAGAGAGAGGACCTCTCTGCACGAAGTACAGTTAACGAATCTGCATTCGAAGTCGCTCTATGAGTCGTCGATGCTCAATTTTTATGGGAAAGTGATGGTGGGAAAGCGGGTGACATACGTAGCTCTGTAGTTTATCAAACTAAGGGTCGTCGTTATGTTTAGTTCTTAGAAGTATCTAAGTTCTTAGAAGGTCTTGCAGCCTGGGCGACACGAGGTCAGGTTACGCAGTCTAGACATTCGGTGTTTCTAATATTTGGAGACTATGCAGGCGTTGTTCTGTGAAAGCGCATTGCATTTCTTTGTATGCGTTTATACTATCGATAAACAAGTATGGTATTTCTTATATGTATATACTGTTATTCTATTGACAAACAAGTTCGGTATTTCTTATAAATACTTTTATTCTATGGATATGAAAATAAAGGCTTTGCTCTAATTAAGGCAATTTTAGGCGGTTGGCTTAACATATTGTTGAGTAAGACCGCCTTATGATTACTAAAACAAAGTTTTTTTAATTTACAGGTAGGTAACTGATACGAAACATGGCTGAATCTAATTGTAAGAAGAAATGTCGACAGTATAGTGTTGATTATTAAAAATTTGGTTTTATTCCATCAAAGGCTGACAACCGATTGCCCATATGCCTTTTATGCAACAAAGTTTTGAGCAATGACTCTATGAAACCATCGAAGCTCGAAGATCATCTAACAAGGGGACAGTACGGCAGTCGGATTTTTGTAATTTTTCGTACTCATGGTACGCGAAGTTCAGAGCTCGAATATTAATATCCCAAAGCAGTTCGACGCCATATTCAGAAATTTTCGAGAAAATTGACTTTGAAGTTTTCGAGCGCACTCTTACCCCACAAAGATGCAACAATATTCGAACCGGGCTCGTGACGTACCCGGTAGCGCTCGAGTCTAGTAATCGCGGGGTCGATGGTTCAAGTCTCACTTCGAAATTTTTTTTTTTTTTCATTTTTTTAAAATGAAAAAACGCAAGTCATATTTTTAATTATCCACCAACGGTCGAATGCTACTTCAAACAGGCATTCCTTGCGGAAGACGCCGTATCCCTTCCACCCGTTCTGGAATTCCCAGAAATCTTTTGTGCACAAGCAGCTGTGCCCGCTTCGCAGGTAGTTGATCAGGACAAAGGCAAACGATGTACGCAGAACTGTTATTCACAATATCGACGGTTGCCAAAGCAAGCGTTATATTCACATATTTCAACATTTATTCTTCTATTTATATTCCTATTAATCTACAAGGGAGTTTATGTAAATATTATTACTGGATATTTTTACGTCGCCTATTCGCAATTTCAAGCAAGAGATAATCAAAAATAAGACTTGCATTTATCATTGACAATTATAATTACATATATGTGAATTAGCATAGATTTTATGATTTTTATCCCGAGATTATTTATTTATTTTTGTATAAATAATCACCTATTGTTATATATTGTGACGTTGCACAATTTCCTCCCGCGCCGGTGGCCCTCTAAGGCAATCGTTCCACGCAGCGCCTAGAACAGTAAGTACAGCGACAATTAATACTAGAGCACCCCTAACTCCCCCTTCCATCCCTAAATTATGTGAGCATGCAAGCACTTACCGCGCCACGAACAGATCTCCACCATAGCCACCGGAATACCCCGATCGCCGCGATCGTCGTCGTCATCGTCGTCGTCGTCGTCGTCGTCGTCATCGTCGTCGTCGTCGTCGTCGTCGTCGTCGTCGTCGTCCTCGTCGTCGTCGTCGTCGTCGTCGTCATCGTCGTCGTCGTCGTCGTCGTCGTCATCGTCGTCGTCGTCGTCGTCGTCGTCGTCGTCCTCGTCGTCGTCGTTGTCGTCGTCGTCATCGTCGTCGTCGTCGTCGTCGTCATCGTCGTCGTCGTCGTCGTTCGCGGCGTCGTCGTCGTCATCGTCGTCGTCGTCATCGTCATCGTCGTCGTCGTCGTCGTCGTCGTCGTCCTCGTCGTCGTCGTCGTCGTCGTCGACATCGTCGTCGACATCGTCGTCGTCGTCGTCGTCGTCGTCGACATCGTTGTCGTCGTCGCCGTACATTAGCGGACGACACGACGATAACCTTTAAGGAAAATAATAAAGGAGAAATATAGAGAAATCTCAGATGAACGGTACTTACCTCAGGATCACCCCGAGGATATCCCAAGACCAGCAGGACGACCCGACGAAGAAGAATCTCGCAGAAAATATCACCAAAACTCCACCGACACTGCACCACACCGTAAGAGAACTGTCAAAATCTCGTTACTCGCGAAAACTCCGTCACGCACGCAAAACTATTGGCAGGGTGACGGAGAGAGTAACGAGAGGGCAGCAGCGCACGTAGATCATCCTAGATTCCCTTCCCGATAATCACGAGAGCGACCTTACCCTATCGACCCGTCACTGTAATTACCCGTCCTTCCGTTAGATCTTCCCAGCGCCACTGCCCAATAATCGATTTCTCATCGACCCGAGAAACCCGTGTCGCTGCTGCCCCAGCGAATAAGGACGCCCCGACCAATCCGAGGGCGAGAAAATTTTGAAAATTTCTGCCAACGATATGCTCGTCACTTAGAGCGTGACCACCGGCGAGAATAAAACCGAAAAGCGTATAAGATTTAGAGTGCGAGAAAAAAGAGAGTTAGAGTGCGAGAGAAAAGAGAGTTAGAGTGCGAGTGAAACGAGACTTTAGAGTGCGAGTGAAAGAGTTGTAAAGTGTGAGTGACGATAATTAGAGTGAAAGAGTAAAATTCGAGTGAGTGAGATAAATTGGGAGTGAGTGAAATAATATTTTAGAGCGATTTGAGTGAGTGAGATAAGTAGAACGAGTGAGTGAAATAAAATTTTTGAGCGATTTGAGAGAGTGATAAAAAAAAAAAAAAAGAGAAAAAAAAAAAAGAAAAAAAAATATAGAGTGAGCGTGAGTGATAGAAAGAACAGAGTGAGGAACGAGAACGAAGAGAAGACAGAGGAGCGAAGGAAGGACAGAGCGGTGGAGAGAGAGAGACAGCGAGCGAGCGGCGAGGATAGAGAGAGAGAGAGAGAGAGAGATCGAGCGGTCCGAGCCTATCGAGCAACGGCACGGCGAAAGTAAGTGTTTGCACTGCTATTTCTCCACACAGCGAAAACCTTGCGTCAAAAAAAAAAAAAAAATTAAAAGTGCGAATTGCCCCCCCCCCTTCGTGTATTTTCCAATAAAAATTAGAGCCATCCCCTTATATTTCCCTTTCCCCCTCTTTAGCGTGCGTTCGAGAACAATTTTCGAAGGAAAAATCTTAGTAGCGAAAATATAGCGTGGAACGGTTGTGCGTAGCCGTTAAGAGTAGAATTACCCCCTCTCCCTTCATTCCCCTTTCTCGATCCGTCAGTTCCCCCCCGCCCTACCTTCTAGTACATCCCGCATTTAAACGCAACTCACCCATACCCGCAATAAATATCAAGAGCCCCAATAGAGTAGGAGAACCCCCTTCCCTGAGATACCCCTCCCCTCCCCTTATAGCAGTTAGTCGCCAAGAGCTAGTGGCGCATTATTGTTTGTCTTTTTTGTTTTGGTTTTGTATATTCTTTTTTTGTATTTTGTTAATTTTTTTTTGAATAAATTAACTGGCGCCCAAACCACCCCCGTTCAGTAAGAATACCCCCCCAGAGATCGTCCGCCGATACGAATAATAAATTGTTAATCGTAAAAATTGTTTTTTGTGTTTGCGTCGAAATTTTTTTTCTTCCCGAGCGCCTTAGCATCCACCCCCTTTCCCCCCCCCAGTCGGCGTGACAAAAGTGGCGCCCAACGTGGGGCCCGATTATTCGAGATTTCATTGTTTTTTCTTTTTGAATTTTTTTTTTGTTGGGGACTGATTTTTTTTTGTATTTGGAATTCTTTTTTTTTTTTTTTTTTTTTTTTTTTTTTTTTTTTTTTTTGCAGTTCTTTACAAACTCCCCGGCTGTAGAGCGTCCCGTGCTTCCACTTGCCCCCCCCCCTGTTTAGTATTAATAGAGCCCACCAAAGACCCTAAGAAATTGAAGAATATTGCGTTTTTTTTGTTTAAAATTGTTGGCTACGATAGACGCCGCCGTTCCACGCAACCGGGTGCACGCCGCCTTTCGAGCCTCTACATTAGATAGGTTACGAGTATTAGCGTGTGTGATTACGCTCCCCGTGTCGGCTTCTTAGCGCCCCGACAGGAACCGGCCCTCCCTCCACGATGGAGAGGACGCCCCCCGTAACGACCCTCGCCGTGACGGTCCCCCCCACGACCACCACGACGATTACCATAAACTCCCCCATCACGCATAGTTCGCACACCCGCTCCCTAACACCCCCCTCCTATCGGCAGATGGAACCCCTCCCACGCCTCATTGACGAAGTCCGAGCTAAATTTGAACGCGTCTATGAGGTTCGAGAGTTGCTGCGACGGTGTATCGTCGCACGGATCAGCTCTCGCGGATCGGAAACGGACCTACGTAACCGACTGATCCGTTACGAGACGCGGCGCCTGGACCCGTCCGCGTCTGTTTATTGGGACCCCGTAGAGGACGAGTCTGGGCTCGTCCCCCCCATTCCCCTAGGCGACCACCCCCTAACCGAACCCCTAGAAATCCCCTTTGACCCTCCGCAGAATCTAGTGGAGAATCCCCCCAATCCCCCTTCCCCTCCACCCCCGATCGAAAGACGCCCCCTCTTTCAGAGAGGCCTGCGAACTCCCCTCCCCTCCCCGCCAGTCGATCAGAGGACACAAGGCCTCCTGATTCAGACGGACGAGGCCCAACCCGTCCGTTACTACCCCCCACCATCCCCTCCCCCGACTAGACGCTCCGCTCCGGCGGTAACCTTCGCGCCTAGCCCCAGATTCCCCTCTTACCAGCCACCCTTAACCTCGACTAGAACCACCCACCCCACACCAGACCAGTCGTATCTTGAGGATGCCGGTCCATGGGGACCCCCTCCTCACCCCGGCCCAACCCTCAACAGCACCCGCGTACCATCTTATCACCCCGCGCCCTCCTCCCGTCCCCTAAGAGGACCCGAATCCCGTATCTTCGAGGCCAGCGGATACCATGACTCGCAGGGCTCACGGGACGCCCGACGCGGCGAAGATTGGCGCCGAAACGGGCCAAAATTCGCCGGCAAGCGCGATGAGGATAGCGAGGAGTTTCTCCGGAGAGTACACGAGTACTGCCGGGCTCGCGATTACTCCGAGGACGAACTCCTCCGTTCCCTCCCAGAAGCCCTCACCGGGGATGCCCTGAGGTGGCATCGCCTGGAAGAGGAGAGTTGGACCTCGTATGCCGAGTTCCTCCACTTCTTCCGATACCGGTTCGGTGAGGAAGTGAGCCAGGAGAGAATACGGCATGCGATAAGCCTGCGAACCCAAGGCCCAGATGAACCCTGTGGGGAATTCATCGACAAATTGAGAACCCTCATAAAGAGACTCAACCCCCTTCCTCCACTAGAAGACCAGATCTCGATGTGCCACGCGAACCTCCACCCCGATTTCAGCGAGCACATCCCGCGGGAGCAAATAACTAACTTTGTAGCTCTCCACCACGCCTGCCGACAGCGGGAGCTCATCCGCGAGAAGCGAAAAGCATACCGTCCCCCTCCCACTACCCTTCCCGCCTGTGAGGCCTATATCTCCTACAGACCACAGGCGAAGCCAGAGCCCAGGCGAACGGCCGCTCTGGAAACAACCCCAAACCCCCCAGTCCCCCCACCAACAGTGAAACCAGCCCCCATTCCCCCGAAACAAGTACGAATCCCAAGTCCCACCCGCAGCTACCGAGAGGTGGCAGCCGCGGAATCCCGTTCCCCTCCCCGACCGGAACACTACCCCTCCAACCCTCGAGTCAGCCACCCACCCCGTAAACTTAATCCCGCTCCCATACCGCGTCTAGAAGACGTCGCTCCCCGACACTTCCCCCAGACCCGCCAGCAGAGCACCCCCGCGTTCATCCCTGGGCCCTGCTTCAATTGCAGCCAACCCGGCCACCGGTACCGCGACTGCGCGCACCCGCTCGGCTACTTCTGCCGACTTTGTGGACACCGGGGTACGGACACGCGGTCCTGCCCACGGTGCCAACAGCGGCAGTCGGGAAACTACGCCGGGGGGAGGCAATGAACGACCCGCCTCCCCACCAGAGCGTACCCTCCCGACGCCCAAGATCTAAAGTTCCGGCAGAAACCAGAACACGCCTAAATCCCCAACCCCAACGCAGACTAGACACCCTCCGCCCGATAGAAGCCACCGAAGCAGAGGTGACCTCAGCCGATAAAGTCAACCCCTCTTTGGAGCATAAAGAGATATCGTGCAACCGCAAAACTAAGAATCCTCCCCCCTTAGAGTTCGAGGAAATAGCGACAACCCCACCCGAGCAACGGACCCCGAAGTTAGCAGTTAAAGAATTCGAGTCCACCCCAGTTGAAACCACTGACACTTCCCCATCCATTCGTCCAGTACTTGCCTCTGATGATCCCTCCCAGACCCCCCGACCCAACCTAGAGGCAGAACAACCCCAAGACCACCTCAGTATGATCGAAGGAGATCCCCGTCACTTCCTCTGGATCCTCCTGGGTGACTGCAAATTCCCAGGTCTGGTAGATCCAGGCTCCTGCCGATCATATCTCAGCCCCGACCTCATCAAACAGCTGGAGTTAACCCTGATACCCCTGGACGAAGGAGTTAAAGTGGCCAATGGCCAAGTAATGACAGTAGATGGAGCCCTCCATCTCCAACTCGAGATTGGAGAGGAGAGTGGCCCCGTACTATTTAGAGTGGCTGCCGTAAACTGCCCCTGCATCCTCGGCCTGGACTTTTTGATGACGGTAGGCCTGACGATCCACTATCACAACGAGACATGGCAAACCAGACGCAGTACTCCCCAGACGTTCCGTACCACCCAAATTACCGTTCAAGCCCGAAACCTACAAGACTGTGCTGGTCTTGTAGTTCCCGACGACGCCTCCCGACAAAGACTCGACCGGCTACTGACCAAATACATTCTTCCGAACCCTTCCCCCGTACTGAGAATGACGCATTTGACGGAGCATGACATCGACACCCAAGGTCACCCTCCAATACGCCAGCGGTCCCGAGTTATCTCTCCCCACCTTCTCAAAATAGCTCAAGGAGAAGTGGATAAGATGTGGAGAGAAGGCGTGATAGAGAGGTCCAAGAGCGCCTGGCTCAGTAACCCCGTGATCGTCCCAAAACCCGGTGGGAAACACCGCTTTTGCGTAGATTATCGCGATGTAAACAAGGTCACCCGGAAAGACGCGTACCCCCTTCCCAACATGGATAGAATTTTAGCGGGCCTGAGACAAGCCAGATACATATCCAAATTGGATCTGAGTCAGGCATATTTTCAGATTCCCGTCCACCCCGAAAGTCGCCCAATAACAGCCTTTGCCGTCCCTGGACGCGGACTATTTCAATTCCGACGCATGCCCTTCGGACTGACGAACGCTCCCGCGACTTTTCAGAGACTGATGGACAGACTTATAGATCCTGAATGGGAACCCCACGTTTTTGCATATCTGGACGACGTTATCATTGCGACAGATACGGAGGACGACCATTACAGTTACTTGACGAAAGTACTGACAGTTTTTAGAGACGCCGGCCTAGAAATTAATAGAGAGAAAAGTGAGTTTTTCTGCCCCGAAGTGAAGTATCTAGGCTATGTTATAGGGAAAGACGGACTCAAAACCGACCCCGAGAAGATATCCCCCATCCTAGAGTACCCCGCTCCCACGACCATCAAACAGCTCCGCCGATTCTTAGGAATGGTGGGCTGGTACGCCCGGTTCATGGGAGATATCTCCACCGACAAAGTTCCGCTAACCACCCTACTGCATAAGGACGTCCCCTGGCATTGGGGTGCGGAACAAGAAAAAGCCTTCAACTCCCTTCGAGAAGCCCTAACTAAAACCCCCGTATTAGCCCGACCTGATTTTACCCTTCCCTTTTCAATCCACACAGACGCCAGCGACCTCGCAATAGGCGCTGTGCTGACCCAAATCCTAAATGGCGAAGAGCACCCCATCCTCTTCGCCAGTCGTGTCCTAACCCGGGCGGAGAGGAAATACACTGTAACTGAAAAGGAATGTTTAGCGGTGCTGTGGGCCGTGAAGAAACTGCGCCCCTATATCGAGGGCGCAGCGTTCACCGTTATCACGGACCACAGCAGCCTTCAGTGGTTGAAGAATCTGCGAGATCCCTCAGGAAGGCTAGCAAGATGGGCCCTGTCGATGCAAGCCTACGACATGACAATCGTGCATCGCAAAGGAGCCCTAAACGTTGTCCCAGATGCCCTGTCCCGCATGTTTGAGAACCAGCTAGAGTCCCTCTCAGCCATTGGAGATGCTGTCGACTCCTGGTATGAAGAAAAAATCGAAAACGTCCGAGAATTCCCAAGGAAATACCCCAATTGGAAGATAGAGGATGGGAAATTGTATTATCATCGACCCCATTCCATAATAGATCCAACCCTTGTCGACTTAGATGCTTGGAAGTTGGTATTACCCCTTAATTCCCGTCCCGATGCCCTCCGAGAAGCCCATGATAACCCCCAAGCTGGCCACTTGGGGATAGACAAGACATACCACCGACTAACGCAAGACTTCTTTTGGCCCGGTATATTCCAGGACGTCGCACACTACGTCACCCGGTGCCCGGAGTGTCAGCTGCATAAGGTCTCTCAGGGAGCACCTGGGGGCCTTATGCGAGAGCGGACGACCGAGGGTCCGTGGTGCGTAGTTGCTGCCGACGTTATGGGCCCTTTCCCCCCCAGTAAGAGCCAGAATAAATATGTGGTTGTCTTCCCGGATTTATTTACTAAGTTTGTGGAAGCCAAAGCCCTCCGTGCCGCTACCGGTCCCAATATCATGTCCGCCCTAGAGACCCTTATCCTTAATCGATGGGGATGCCCCCAATATCTCCTGACCGATAATGGGACGGAATTCATAAACACCCATATGACCCGACATCTATCCCAGTACGGCATCCACCAAACCACCGTCCCTCCCTACCATCCCCAGGCCAACCCCGTCGAGAGGGTAAATCGTACCCTCAAGACTATGATCACCGCGTACGTCGGGCAGAATCATAGACTCTGGGATGAGCATCTCCCAGAGCTATGTTTTGCAATGAACACCGCCGTACAGTCCTCCACCCACATGACCCCAGCATTCCTCAATTTTGGAAGGAACCCCCGCCCCGCCAAGAGTATTCGAGACAACACCCCCACGCCCCCGACCATCCACCTCACCGACCCACAGACCTGGACAGACCGAATGACGAGATTACCCCTCCTGCACGACTGGGTCCACAAGCAACTGGAGCAGTCCCATAAACGCCAAGCCAAGTACTACAACAAAGGTCGAAAGGACACCCGATTTAAAGTGGGCGACCAAGTACTGCGGCGTAATCGAGTATTGTCCTCGGGAGCCCAAAATTTCGCCGCTAAATTAGCACCCCGCTTCATTGGCCCTTACAAAATTTTGAGCATCCCCTCCCCCGTAGTATACGAGCTAGACGACCCCACCTCCCGGAAAAACCCTCGCGTGCACGTAAGTGACCTGAAAGCCTATATGCCGCGCGAATAAGGATTCCTCGACAATAGTAATAGGCCCGGGGAATAACTTGTGTACGCTTATCTTGAAAGAACAATGCCAGCCAGAAAGATAGGAGTTGGCCGGCCTTCGGGGAGAGGCGAATATCGCCTCCCAATAGGCACCCTCACGGACCCAAACACTCCTACCCCCCCGTCCCCTCCACCCGTCACCCCCACCGAATCCCCACCGATGCCGGGAGGTACTAACCCGACACCTACACCCCCTTACCCCTTGCCCGTCACCCAGATTACCTTAGACAACCCGGACGGGTACAACTTTAACCCCTACACTGGGGAGCCTATAGCCCACCGGGGACGGGCCAGCTTTGCCCCTATTAGCCGGCCATATCCTTCCGCCCCCAACCCAGCCCCCATTCGTTCCCCCCTAACACCCAAGCCGACGCCGCGACCCGCTGAGACCCCCATCCCCGCACCCCGGACCCTCCGACCCCGGGTCTCCTTTCAAGAGGAGATCCCCTCCCGTCCGAACCTCCCCCACCAATCACCCGGCCCCTTACGACCCCTTATTCCCTCCCTGGCCGCCCTTCAGGGCGCAAACCCCCCGCGAATCCCACCCTCCAGCGTACTACCTCCGACCAACCTTACGGAAAGACTCCGTTTTTTCAAGAATCCCCAAACTCCCCGCGCTAGTACCCCTAGCCGCCCCGAAACTCCCCGCGCCCGTACCCCAAGCCGCCCCGAAACTCACCGTTCCCGAACCCCCAGCCGTCCAACATCCGCCGCCGGGAGGAGCCCTTCCACCCCGCGTGCCACCAGACCCCCCAGTCCCCACTATCAGCAAGCCCCGCGACGTCGCTCCCGCACCCCCAGTCGTTCCAGATCGCGACCGAGAAGCGCCTCAAGACAGCGCCAAACTCGAGCATCCACCCCCTCTCCCAGACCCCCCAAGCTCCCCGCCCTAATGGCCCTGACCATCCCCATGCCCCAATCCCTCCGGCCCACCATCCCCTACGGGAGTATCCCGAGGGGTAAAAAGTGCTGGGCATGTGGCGAGGCGGGCCACATTGCAAAAGACTGCCCCCATAAAATCGAGAATCGTCTCCACTAGAACCCCCCCCAACCCCTGTGATATCCCTAGTCGAGACGAAAGACTGATTAGAATACCCCTCCCCAGACCTGAGACTTAAACCCTTGTCCCACACCTTCCCAGGACCATCCCAGTACCTGACTCAACGAAGAGCTCCCCCTATTCCTGAACAACTTAGACCCCCCCGAAGGCCACTCAAGGAGCACCCGTCAGTAACGCCACTCAAGGAGCACCCGTCAGTAACGCCACTCAAGGAGCACCCGTCAGTAACGCCACTCAAGGAGCACCCCTTCAATAGCGCCATTCAAGGAACACCCCGAGTAGAACCATCGGCAAGGACACCCTGAAGCCAGGAAATAATAGTCAAAAGAGGAGGCATGCACCAAGTCAATGAAGCGATACTCGACGCACCTAGGAGGAAGGGAACAGAACGCCGTGGTCAAAGACATAAATAGCACTGTTTGGAGAGAGCTGTGGAAACACCACGGATTAATGTTTATCGTATATGCCATAACCCGCGATGTTAGTTATAAGAGAGTGGACGGATGAGTGAAGGGACAACCGAATATTGAATGCATAAAATATTCTGTATCATGTATGTAGCTCGAGTACGTCTAGAGACGTACTCTCGATTAGGCCGGGGGGAGTTGTGACGTTGCACAATTTCCTCCCGCGCCGGTGGCCCTCTAAGGCAATCGTTCCACGCAGCGCCTAGAACAGTAAGTACAGCGACAATTAATACTAGAGCACCCCTAACTCCCCCTTCCATCCCTAAATTATGTGAGCATGCAAGCACTTACCGCGCCACGAACAGATCTCCACCATAGCCACCGGAATACCCCGATCGCCGCGATCGTCGTCGTCATCGTCGTCGTCGTCGTCGTCGTCGTCATCGTCGTCGTCGTCGTCGTCGTCGTCGTCGTCGTCGTCCTCGTCGTCGTCGTCGTCGTCGTCGTCATCGTCGTCGTCGTCGTCGTCGTCGTCATCGTCGTCGTCGTCGTCGTCGTCGTCGTCGTCCTCGTCGTCGTCGTTGTCGTCGTCGTCATCGTCGTCGTCGTCGTCGTCGTCATCGTCGTCGTCGTCGTCGTTCGCGGCGTCGTCGTCGTCATCGTCGTCGTCGTCATCGTCATCGTCGTCGTCGTCGTCGTCGTCGTCGTCCTCGTCGTCGTCGTCGTCGTCGTCGACATCGTCGTCGACATCGTCGTCGTCGTCGTCGTCGTCGTCGACATCGTTGTCGTCGTCGCCGTACATTAGCGGACGACACGACGATAACCTTTAAGGAAAATAATAAAGGAGAAATATAGAGAAATCTCAGATGAACGGTACTTACCTCAGGATCACCCCGAGGATATCCCAAGACCAGCAGGACGACCCGACGAAGAAGAATCTCGCAGAAAATATCACCAAAACTCCACCGACACTGCACCACACCGTAAGAGAACTGTCAAAATCTCGTTACTCGCGAAAACTCCGTCACGCACGCAAAACTATTGGCAGGGTGACGGAGAGAGTAACGAGAGGGCAGCAGCGCACGTAGATCATCCTAGATTCCCTTCCCGATAATCACGAGAGCGACCTTACCCTATCGACCCGTCACTGTAATTACCCGTCCTTCCGTTAGATCTTCCCAGCGCCACTGCCCAATAATCGATTTCTCATCGACCCGAGAAACCCGTGTCGCTGCTGCCCCAGCGAATAAGGACGCCCCGACCAATCCGAGGGCGAGAAAATTTTGAAAATTTCTGCCAACGATATGCTCGTCACTTAGAGCGTGACCACCGGCGAGAATAAAACCGAAAAGCGTATAAGATTTAGAGTGCGAGAAAAAAGAGAGTTAGAGTGCGAGAGAAAAGAGAGTTAGAGTGCGAGTGAAACGAGACTTTAGAGTGCGAGTGAAAGAGTTGTAAAGTGTGAGTGACGATAATTAGAGTGAAAGAGTAAAATTCGAGTGAGTGAGATAAATTGGGAGTGAGTGAAATAATATTTTAGAGCGATTTGAGTGAGTGAGATAAGTAGAACGAGTGAGTGAAATAAAATTTTTGAGCGATTTGAGAGAGTGATAAAAAAAAAAAAAAAAGAGAAAAAAAAAAAAGAAAAAAAAAATATAGAGTGAGCGTGAGTGATAGAAAGAACAGAGTGAGGAACGAGAACGAAGAGAAGACAGAGGAGCGAAGGAAGGACAGAGCGGTGGAGAGAGAGAGACAGCGAGCGAGCGGCGAGGATAGAGAGAGAGAGAGAGAGAGAGAGATCGAGCGGTCCGAGCCTATCGAGCAACGGCACGGCGAAAGTAAGTGTTTGCACTGCTATTTCTCCACACAGCGAAAACCTTGCGTCAAAAAAAAAAAAAAAATTAAAAGTGCGAATTGCCCCCCCCCCTTCGTGTATTTTCCAATAAAAATTAGAGCCATCCCCTTATATTTCCCTTTCCCCCTCTTTAGCGTGCGTTCGAGAACAATTTTCGAAGGAAAAATCTTAGTAGCGAAAATATAGCGTGGAACGGTTGTGCGTAGCCGTTAAGAGTAGAATTACCCCCTCTCCCTTCATTCCCCTTTCTCGATCCGTCAGTTCCCCCCCGCCCTACCTTCTAGTACATCCCGCATTTAAACGCAACTCACCCATACCCGCAATAAATATCAAGAGCCCCAATAGAGTAGGAGAACCCCCTTCCCTGAGATACCCCTCCCCTCCCCTTATAGCAGTTAGTCGCCAAGAGCTAGTGGCGCATTATTGTTTGTCTTTTTTGTTTTGGTTTTGTATATTCTTTTTTTGTATTTTGTTAATTTTTTTTTGAATAAATTAACTGGCGCCCAAACCACCCCCGTTCAGTAAGAATACCCCCCCAGAGATCGTCCGCCGATACGAATAATAAATTGTTAATCGTAAAAATTGTTTTTTGTGTTTGCGTCGAAATTTTTTTTCTTCCCGAGCGCCTTAGCATCCACCCCCTTCCCCCCCCCCAGTCGGCGTGACAATATAAATAATATATGATCATATATGAGAAAATATATAATTATGTATAACTATAATGAATTTTGTACATAAATAACTATATATGGATTTTGTCCATATATAAACATATATAGATATATTATATTAATTACATATAATAATATGTGATTATATACAACAAAAATTTATCGGGATATTTAAATGACGGAGGTATGCGAATTAAAAAAAAAATTAAAAAAAAACAAAAAAAATTTCGAAGTGAGACTCGAACCAGCGACCCCGCGGTTACTAGACTCGAGCGCTACCGGGTACGCCACGAGCCCGGTTAGAATATCGTTGCATCTTTGTAGGATAAGAGTGCGCTCGAAAACTTCAAAGTCAATTTTCTCGAAAATTTCTGAATATGGCGTCGAACTGCTTTGGGATATTAATGTTCGAGCTCTGAACTTCGCGTACCATGAGTACGAAAAATTATAAAAATCCGACTGCCGTACTGTCCCCTTGTAAGAAGGTGTCATCCTGATAAAATAGGTAAAGACTTGAAATATTTTCAAGCATTGAAGGACAAATATGAAAAGAGACCCACCATGCACAGTATGTTCGCTTTAACATCTGGAAGTAACGATGATGACTTGCGGGCATCTTATAATATCTCATTGTTTATAGCGAAATCTGGAAAACAGCAAACCATTAGAGAACAGTTTATTTCACCCGATGTTGAAGAAGTTTTAAAAACTATTCTGCACAAATCTCCATTTGACATACTCAAAAGAATTCCTTTGAGTAACAATACTGTTCAAAGACGTATTGATGAAATGAGCTCCGATATTGAAAGTTTCTTGTGTAATTATCTGCAAACAACTCATTTTTCTATTCAACTGGACGAAACAACTTTACCCGGTAATGAAGCATTATTATTGGCCTACGTTCGATTTGTTATGGATGGAGAAATTCATGAAGAGCTACTATTCGCGAAAACTTTGGAGATGGACAGTAAAGGTGTATCAATATTTAATGTCCTGAGTGATTTTTTTTACGGAAAAACAGATTCCTATCACAAACGTTATTTCGGTGGCAACGGATGGAGCTCCTGCCATGGTCGGGCGATATCGTGGGTTTATAAGCCATCTTAAAAGAATTATACCAGAGGTAACTGCAATTCACTGTGTGATCCACCGACAACACCCAGCAGCGAAAAATTTGAGTGATAGATTGCACCAATCGCGTAAATTTGTGATTAAGGCAGTTAACACAATAAGAAGCAATGCGGTGAATACACGTTTATTTGCACAATTGTGCGATGAAAATGATGAAGACTTCCAACGATTGCTCTTATATATTGAAGTACGCTGGTTATCGAAAGGTGCATGTTTAACAAGATTTTACTCGCCTTTTGAATCAGTTTTGGAGTTCTTGGAAAGTAAAGATTCAGATTTAAAAGAAAACCTGATCAATTTGAAAGCAGACATCGCGTATTTGACAGATTTGTTCAAAAAATTTACTGACGTCAACTTACAATTACAAGGGGACCGCCAGAATTTAATAAAAACAAAAAGTGTAATTGCAGCTTTCCTTGGAAAATTGAAATTTATGAAGCAAAATATTAGTCGGCGCAAATTTTCCCAGTTTTCAAACTTGTCACAGGTAAAATGCCTTGATGACGATATTCAGACATACGCTCAACATGTAATTGCCTTGCATGATGACTTCAAAATCAGATCTGAAGATATTCTGACGATGGAAATACCACCATGGATCATAAATCCATTTGATGAAACGGAAGTGGAGAATGTTATATTACAAGAGGAGCGACTCGAGCTTAGCACTAATGAAGAGCTGAAGATAAAATTTAAAAACGGTATCAAACATTTTGGCTACAGGCAGAAATACCCGAAAAATATCCAGGACTGTGGGGAATTGCGAGAAAGTTTTTGATAGTGTTTCCCTCGTCATATCTTGTCGAAAAAAGTTTTAGTATCGTTACAAACCTCTTAACAAAAAAAAAGGAGCAGATTGAATATCACGGAATGGGGGGTGTTTAGAAACGTGCGTAGTGGCGGGAGTCCATGCGAGAGGTCACCAGGTCTCGGCCTTTGACTCTCGTGTGGACTCGGCCGTACTCGCACGTAACGAGATCTCCCCCCACTTATCAATCGATGAGCGAGATCGATTTCTGGCATCTGCACTTCGAGTTTGGCTTCCCTTGAGAAAGGTCTTCGACGCGCGCTTCTAATACGGTCCTTTTTGCATCTTCGACTTCGGCATATTTCATTGTTATTCTCTCGATTCTGTGGACTACTATTCTGACCGGCTTTCCTTCGTGGACATTCTTCTTGATTTATTGTGGTGAATTCGATACGATCTCTGATAACGACAACGGCTTTATCCAAGGACTAATTCTAACGGCTACGCGGTCGCGAGTGACGCTGCCGCCATTAATCGGTTCGCACGCCGGGCCATAAACCTTGTGTATAGTGTATTATAATAAACGTTGTTATTTTATTTTATTAATCTTCCGGTCTCTTCATGTTTTTGAGTTTGCAAGTTCACCCGTTCACCGTGCTTTTCCGTCTCCTCACTTCCCCTAAACCAGATCCCGGGTCTGCTCCCACCTTTGCAGACAGGGGGATTTGCGGTTATTCCTAACAAAACTGAAGCCAAATATTGATAATTTGCTGTCAATCCATCAAGTATATCCCTCCCATTAAAATTATGACTTTTTTGTGATTGCCATTGTAAAAGTTATTTTACGTTATTAATGTTTAATTTTAGTTATATTATGATAGTTATCATATTACGATGTAATATGATAACAATAATAATTAATAGTGTAATAATTACATATTTGCTCGGGGTTCTCTTCCTCCTCGTAAAGAGGGGCGGGGAACCGGGGTGAGGCCGACCGGGCGCGTCCTCAGGTGGCGGATAGAGGGACGGCCAGAGCGTGAAGCGACCCCTAGACGGACAGGGAAACGGGGCGCCATACGGGGACCGCGACCCTGAACGGGGGGGACGCGGATTTCTCTGGTCAACGGGTGCTATAAGGAAGCCGACCGGCGTAAAAACTGGTCTAGGCGACCTAAGGCCCTGTCGCGGACCACTCCCCAAGCTAAGGTGGAAGCTATCGTGCCGAGGGCTGGATGGTACTTGGGTTAAAGTGCCTCTCACGATGCCTATGGGGAACCGGGCGAAACCCCATAGTAATCAGCCTTACCCCCACATGCAGGCTCTGTGGGGGTGGACCGTTTTTTCCTGAATTCTCGTGGGAACAGAAATGGATAAATATATACAAACAATTAAACAAAAAACAGAAACAATGAGTATGGGGAGGGGCAACGACAACCAGACTGACAGACAACTACTGACCGTACCAGGACGAAATAGGACGGACAGCCAATCGAGCGGAGCCAGTGGAGAAAGTTACCTTTCTACCACTGACAACATCGCACCGACGACGCAACCCACACAAACGGGACAGACAGACGAATTGACGGAGCTACTACAGCTCATCCACCAGACAGCGACAAAAATGGCCCAGGCAGCGGCCATACAAAAAAACATGAATATTACGGCAAAGAGAGGGATACAAACGATCCTCGAGGCTGCGGACAGGGCGCTGCATAAACGCATGGACGCAGTCCCTCCGAGACCAACGACGGACAACACAAAGACAATAGACGAAAAAACACCGCGACCGAAACGGAAACGGGAACCGACTGGAACCACTCCGGAATCCTCCCAAAAGAGGATTTCGACGGTGGAACTGACCGGGGCCTGGAAGACGGTGACGAGAGGACGACCCGATAAGACGGCAAAAAAGAAAGCACCCGACAAAACGGAAACAAACACGAAACCCCGGCCGGACCGGAGCGGGCGGGCCCCGCGCAAACGGGGCACGGCCGTTCTAGTCAAGCCGGGAACAGATAAGACGTATTCGGACATAGTACGGACGATACGAACGACAATCGACCCGAAGGAGAGTCACGTGCAGGTGACAACACTACGAAAAACGAAAAACGGGCTGTGCCTAGTGAAGATACAGGCAGACCCGAACAAACCAGACGGACGGAACGAGTTCAGACAACGGCTACAAGACGCGGTCGGGGAAGCGGGCAGTGTGCGGGCCGTGAGCTCCAAGATCCAATTGGAGATCATGGACCTGGACTGCGTCGCGACCGCGGCCGACGTGACAGACGCACTCAAACGCGAAACGGGACGAGACGCGAACTACCGGGTCCACATCTTTGGACCGAACCGCGCCGAGCAGTACATGGCTGTGTGCGATGTCGAGTCGCAAGAAGCCGACGTACTGCTTCGGCGGGGGAGGATCGGGATTGGGTGGATGCACTGCCGCGTCCGAAAACGACTGACAGTCACGAGATGCCACAAGTGCCTTGGCTTCGGCCACGTGAAGGCAAACTGTACAAACAAGGATAGGACAAAGTGCTGCCGAAGATGCGGCACACCTGGACACTACGCAACGGACTGCAAAGACAAGCCGGCCTGCCCTCTGTGCGCCGAGGCTGGTCACAAAGATGTGGCGCACCTTGCCGGATCCGGCGGGTGCGCGATGTTCCGTGCCGCATTGGAGGAGTGCAGGAGGCAGGCAGGACGACGGACAGAATAATCCAGGGGAACCTGAACAGAAGTAGGACAGCAGACATGCTACTACCACAGATAGCAGACGAACTCAACGCGGACATCCTGATCCTGTGCGAACCGTACAGGAGAAGGATGACTCAGACATACATCACGAACGAGACAGAGACAACAGCTATCTGGGTGAGGGGTGCTGCCCGAACTCGAATAACCGACCGCGGCTGCGGAGGCGACTTCGTTTGGGCCAGGGTCGGCGCGGTCACCTATGTCAGCGTTTACCTGACACCCAACTGCACCGCGGCGGAGTTCGAGAGAAAAGTAGCACTCCTCGAGGACGGAATCAGAGATCTGCCCGGGGACGTGGTAATCGGGGGGGACTTCAACGCCAGGGCCATCGAGTGGGGAATGACAGAAACGAACAGACGCGGACTGCTGCTGCTGGAAATGGCCGCAAGGCTAGACCTAGCGGTAGTAAATACAGGAAATACGCCAACGTACAGACGACCCGGGTTTGGCTTCTCCATCCCGGACGTGACAATGACGTCGGACAGGACGCTGTCACGGGTGAGGGGATGGCGGGTCGTTGAGGACTACACGGCCAGCGACCATCAGTACATCGTCTTCGAAGTGGCAGGACAGACAGCAACGAGACGAACAAGGACACAATACCCCCCGCGGTGGAACCTTAAGAAGCTCGACGCGCAGAGATTCACCGAGGAGCTGATGGCTGCATCAGCTCCAATAACGAACATTCCCCCGGAGCTGACTGGCCGGCAAAGGGCGGAACGCCTGGCAGACGAGACGGCCAAACTAACGGAACGACTGTGCAATACGACAATGCCAAAACTTCAACAGGGGAAAAACAGACGACCGCAGTACTGGTGGACAGACGAGATAGCCGAACTGCGTAGGATCTGTCTGGCGAGCAAACGACGGGTAACGAGGGCTAGAGGCAGACCCGAAAGGGAAAACCTCCAAGCAACCTACAGGACGGCACGGAAAAAACTGACGAACGCTATACGGGATAGCAAAACGCGATGCTGGAAGAAGCTCTGCGAGGAGGTGAACGAGGACCCCTGGGGCACCGGCTACAAGATTGTGACCGGTAAACTAGGAGCCCGAGTAACGCCGGAACTCAAAGACGCTTCAACCGCAGGACGAATTGTTGACGGACTGTTTCCGACGCACCCGTTACGGACGAACGTGACTGACGACACGGTTGTCCCGATAGCCCCCATATTCACCGCGGGGGAGCTTACCAAAGCGACTGCCGCGATGAAGACGGGTAAGGCACCGGGACCGGACGGAGTACCGGCGGAGATTCTCCGACTGATGGCCGACCGGAGGCCGGAGATACTCCTTGACCTATACAACACGTGCTTGATGACAGGGACATTCAGCGACCGGTGGAAGCTGGCACGGCTAGTCCTTATCCCAAAAGGTAAGGGCGACCCCGATACGCCGGCAGCCTATCGACCGCTGAGCCTACTGGACACGACGGGAAAGCTATACGAACAGTTACTGAGGCCAAGACTGACGGACGCGATACAGACCGGGGGAGGCCTCTCAGACCTGCAGTTCGGCTTCAGAAGGGGTCGATCAACGATTGGAGCAATCCGGAAAGTCGTCGACGCCTTCGAAGAACTAGACAGACACTGCCACGCAACGCGACCCGTCGTGCTGCTGGTGACACTCGACATCAGGAACGCCTTCAACTCGGCCAGGTGGGTGGATATCTTGGAGTCGCTTAATCGCGGCTTCGAGATTCCGCGTTACCTGGCCCGGGTCGCAGAGGACTACCTTAAGAACAGACGGATAACGTACGAGACGACCGAAGGACAGGTGACGAGACAAATCACCGCGGGGGTCGCACAGGGATCGATACTGGGACCGGATTTTTGGAATGGCTTATACGACAGTCTGCTCAGGCTGGAGATGCCGCTCGGGGTGCTCCTCGTCGCGTACGCCGATGACGTGGCGGCGGTGATCACTCAGCGCTCTCCAGAACTGGCGCAGCTGACGTTGAACCAGACAATGAGGCGAATCGGGCGTTGGATGACAGACCACGGACTCGAACTCGCGACACAAAAGACGGAACTGACGTTTCTTACGAGAAAACGCATACAGACGAGACTAACAATGAGGGTTGGGACGGACGAGATCCAGGCCGGAACGGAAGTCAAGTATCTAGGGGTGACCCTGGATACGAAGATGACCTTCTGGCCTCACATACAAAAGACGGTTCAGAAGGCGGCCGAGAGGATCGCATCCTTGAGCCGCCTGATGGCAAACACGACGGGACCAAGACCGGGGAAGAGACGACTGCTGATGGCGACAGCCCACTCGATTCTTCTTTACGGGGCGGAGATCTGGGCAGACGCTCTGAAGACAAAAAAATACAGCAAAGCGATGACCAGAGTACAGAGACAGGGCGCGTTGCGGATCGCCAGCTCCTACCGGACAGTCTCTGCACAGGCTGTGTTGGTGGTGGCGGGCGTAATTCCCGTGGACCTCCTCGCTGAAGAGCGCAAGAGGATCTACGGGCGCAGCGCGGACGTGAGACGAGAGGACGCGGCAAAGACGGAACGCGACAGAACTATACAGGCGTGGCAACAACGATGGACGGAAGAACAAACAGGTAACTGGACAAGACGACTGATAAGGGACCTGAAACCGTGGACTGGAAGGACATTCGGGGACGTAAACTTCTACGTTACCCAGCTTCTGACGGGACACGGCTACTTTCGACGGTACCTCAACAACATGAACAGAGTACGAACACCGGACTGCAAGTACTGTGGACACGAACGAGACGACGCGGAACACACATTTTTTATGTGCGACCAGTGGACGGACTTGAGACGAGAACTCGAGAGGACAACAGGTAACATCACCCCGGACAACATAGTACAGGTGATGTTACGCAAACAGGAATGGTGGCTACTCGTAGCCACCTACACAGAGACGATACTGCGACGAAAAAACGTGGACGGCTGCCTGACAGACGACTAAACAGATGAAGTGACGCTACATAACAGATGACAGATAAACGAGACGAACGAACGAACACGGACAGGATCCCCCCAGCCAGAAGTAATATCAACATAGTCCCTGGTTGGGGGAGTGGGGGAAGGAGGTGGCGGTTTAGTGGGTAGGCCTGTTTTTTTGGGAGTCCCACATAACCTCCCTGGGCTGAAGGACCAGATCTGTAAGACTGGGCTGTAGGCCCAGGGGGTATCCGTCAAAAGGATTCCGCAACTCCTTTAAAAAATAAAAAAAAAAAAAAAAAAAAATTACATATTTGAATAAATAGAACACAACAAAATATACTATTTTTATTCTCGGCTCCGGCCCTCGCAAGAGGACCGGAGACGGCTGGTCACCAACCGGGCGCGTCTCCGGGTGGCGGATAGGAGGACGACCTGGGGGAGGGAAGGGGGCGGCGGGCCCGGGGAAGGGGGTACGCAGATGCCCACGACCGCGGAGTCCGGCCGCTTCCCGGACGGACCCAGGCCAACGGGCGCCATAAGGAGCCGGCCCGGGTAAGACCGGGTCATGGTAACAAAAACCCCGTCGCGGACCAGACCCCCCAAGCTAAGGTGGAAGCTATCGTGCCGAGGGCTGAATGGCACCAGGGGACATGGTGTCTCTCACGATGCCTTTGGGGCACCGGGCGACACCCCATCGTATCTAGCCTTACCCTCGCAACAGGCTCTGCGGGGGCGGACCACTCCTTCCTGAATACTCGTGGGAACTAAATGGAACCAGACAAACTAAATAATAAAAACTCGGCCGAAGGTGGCGCTCTGGATAAGAGCACACCCGAGGTCAGCATAATGGTGGAAGGGGAGGGCTGCCCAGCCCAGGAGGGTTTGGACTCTCCGGCGGGCACCCTCACCAACATCAAAGATGTCACTCCTGCGGACCCAGTCTGCGCGGGCACCTCGCAAGGGGGGCTCACCGGCAGGGTGAACAGGAGAAACACGAGCGGAGCGGCGAGGAAAAGGGCTCGGAAGGCGCGGGAGGCGTTAACGGGCACGAGTACCCCGCAGCAACCAGCCGCGAAGGTTGCGGCCCCGGCCGGGGGTGGAGGTAAGAGGGACAGACCCTCGGACTCGACTCCACCGGAGGTCAGCAACCCCCCAAAAAGGGGGACAAAGAATACGGTAGGCCCAACCTCCTTCAGCGAAGCAGCGAAGGGGGGAGGCAGGGTGGCAGTGGTGCCGGCGGATTATCCCACAGGCACCCTGTCAACCGACCAGGCCGACAAGATCGTGGCCGCGCTCTTCGAGGCGTTGGGTCGGCTCTCTGGAGGGGGCGCACCCCGCTTCGAGGGGTACGGATACAATCAGGGGATCCTGTGGGTCACCTGTACGGACGCGGCGGCCCTCAATTAGTTGAGGACCACGACGCCCACACTCAGCCCTTGGGAAGAGGCCTCCCTGCGGGTTTGCAGCAGGGAGGAGCTCCCAAGGCTGACAAGGGTAACAGCGGTGCTGAGCGGGCCGGAATGCGGGACCGAACAAGCGCTAAGCATGCTGCAGATCCAGAACGAGTCTCTGAGGACCAGCCTTTGGAAGGTATGGAGCAGGAGGCTCGTAAATGGATCTGCACATTTAGTCCTGGGAGTGGACCCAGTCTCGCTGGAGACGCTCCGGGACATAAACTGGTCCCCCCATTATGGGCTAGGGAGGGCCAAATTCTACCACCAGCCAACTAAAGCGCAGAGTGGACCCGGTGGCGAGCAGGGGATCGAGAAATCGGCCCCCTGCCCCGCAGGGACCCCTGCAGAGGCGGTGCCGGTAGAAGACGCCCCGATGGAGGTGGTGGAGGCGGCGGGCCCGGAGGTTCAGGCGGCGGCGGGTGAGGACGGAGGAGAAACCGGAGCCACCCACGCCGGGGATCACCGGTCAGCAGCACCAGAGAATCGGGGCAGAAGGAAGAACAGAGGGAGGCCAAATAAAATCGCCAACCTCATCAGGAAGAGCAGGGAAGAGACAGGCCAGGGTCGGCAACGCACCCTGGCCCAGTCCTTCCCGGGACTCACGAAAGGGGAAGGCACCAGTGGGCCCCTCCCCAACAAATAAAAACTTAAGTTCGGTCTCTTCACGTCCCAAGGGAACGTTTCCCCCCCAACACCTTCGCCCCTATCCCCATCCCGTACTATCCCCCCTAACCTCCACCGAACTGATCCACCGGGCAGTGCCCTCATCAGGGCCTGTCAAATTAATCTCCAACATTGTAGGGCAGCGACGGCCCTAATGCAGGAGATGGTCAACGCTGGGCGGACCGACATCGCCCTCGTACAGGAGCCGTGGGTGTACGAGGGCAGAGTAAGAGGACTGTCGGCGAGAGACTGGGACATCACCTACCAGGAAGGAGGGACCGGTCCGCGCGCCTGCATAGTCACACACAAGAGGTACGGCGCTCTAAAAATGAGTAAGTACTGTAGTAGAGATTTGGCAGCGGTGATGGTAGCGATAAGTTTAGATGGTAGGACAGAGAACACGGTATGGTGCTCAACCTACCAGCCCTCTGACTCTCCCGGCCCACCGCCGACGAGAGAGCTAGAGGCGCTCATCAACTTCTGCGAGATCAACGGCCTAGGGCTAATAGCAGGCCTGGATGCAAACTCAAGGCACCAGGCTTGGGGTAGCTCGATAAACAATGCTAGAGGAACGGCGCTGCTGGACTTCTTAGCTACGAAAAACGTGGAGATTCTCAACAGAGGGTCCCTACCCACCTTTGTCACATCCCGCTGCAAGGCGGCGATCGACATCACGCTGGCGACTTGTCGCTTGGCGAGCTTCTGTGACGAGTGGAGGGTGGACGCGGAGGAAACCCTCTCGGATCACAAGAGGATAAGCTTCCGGGTACAAGGAACGGCACCCGCTGCCCAGAAAACGGTCACGCGGAACCCCAGAGCCACAGACTGGGCCTTTTACAAAGAAAGGCTCACGGCCAGGCTGGGTTCGCAGGGACTGCGACTGGACAGAGAAAGTAGTATTGCGGCCGAGATGGAGATCATCCACTCGGCCATGATACAATCATACGAAGACGCCTGCCCGGCAAGAACACCAAGGGCAGGTAGGAAAGTCGCCTGGTGGAGCTCCGACTTGAGCAGACTTCGCCGTCGCTCACGGAGCCTACACAACAGAGCAATGAGAACAAGGAGGGACGAGGACTGGACTCGGTACCGGGCTGTCCAAAGTGAGTACAAAAAACTCATTCGCCGCTCCAAGGAACAAGCGTGGAGGGGTTTTTGCTCGGAGCTGGAGGCCGTATCTACGGTAGCTGCGCTGCGCAGGATCTTCTCCTCAGGACCGCCGCAAGGTATCGGCAGTATTGTGGTACCAAACGGCAACGCACTGGGGGGCCAGGAAGACCTACTTCGGCATTTGATCGAAGTACACTTCCCGGACTAGGTGGCAGCTGGCAGCCAGGGGCTGACCGCGGTTGTTAAACAGCGACCGGCCGACTGGGAAACAGAAAAGAGGGTAGTGAGTCGGGACGGACTGAGATGGGCCCTGAGTACCGTTGACAGGTATAAAAGCTCGGGCGCAGACGGTCTATTCCCGGCTCTGCTACAGGAAGGCGGGGAGGGGCTAATCAGCAGGCTGCTGCTACTGTTCAGAGCCTGCCTAGCCCTAGGGCATATCCCCAAATTATGGCGCGAAGTCAGGGTGGTATTTATCCCTAAACCAGGGAAATGCAGCTATGACCGCGCCAAAGACTTCAGGCCAATCAGCCTCACATCCTTCCTCATGAAGGCGTTAGAGAGACTGGTTGGACGACATATTAGAGAGGGAGCGCTGGTGGCGACACCAATCCACCCTTCACAACACGCGTACAGAGCGGGCCGATCAACGGAGACGGCTCTCCACAACCTCGTCTACGAGGTGGAGGGATCGCTAGGTAATCGGCAAGCCACGCTGTGCGTCTTCTTGGACATCGAGGGGGCATTTGACAATACCCCTTTCGAGGCAATTAGGGAGGCAACCAGAAGATTCGCCGTTGAGGAAACAGTCGACAGGTGGATCCAGGCTATGCTTCGCCAAAGATACGTTACCGCTTCCTTCGGGAGCGCCAAGGCCAGGGCCCTAGTCGGCAGAGGATTTCCGCAGGGGGGGGGGGGGGTTCTCTCTCCACTCCTGTGGCTACTCGTAGTCGACGGGCTCTTGACCGCGCTGGAAGGAAGGGGGGTGAAAACGATAGGATACGCTAACGATGTTTGCATCATGGTCAGCGGGGACAACGTGAGGGAGCTGAGCAGCAGAATGCAAAAGGCCCTGAACAAAGTAGAAGAATAGTGCACATCCAAGAGGCTCAGGGTAAACCCGGGCAAAACCGAGATGGTGCTATTCACAAAGAGGAGAACGCAGAGGATGGAGAGACCAACTGAGTTCGGAACAAGGCTCGAGCTGTCCCCGCAGGTCAAGTATCTGGGGGTATGGCTCGACGCGAAGCTGACGTGGAACAAGCACGTCATAACCCAAACCGCGAAGGCCAAATGCACCTTCTGGGCGTGCAGAAGGATGTTCAATAAAACGTGGGGTCTTAGGCCAGCAATTGTAAACTGGATTTACAAGGCCATCATGATCCCACAGGTCACCTACGCCTCCTTAGTATGGTGGCCGGCATTCTTGCGGGCCAAATACAGGAAGGAAATAGAAGGAGTATTCAGGCTGGCGGGGCTCGGCATAACGGGCGCCCTCAGCACCACTCCCACGGCAGCGCTGGGAGCGCTACTCCATACTCCCCCTCTGCACTATGAGGCAGAGAGGAACGCGGTGAGATCAGCTATAAGGCTTTTCTCCTGCGGTGAATGGTAGGGCAACAGAGACGCGGGGCACGCGTCCATTCTAAAGCGGAACAGGGAACTATGGACCCTGGTCAGCGGCGGGGTGGACAGATGTGCCCGGTCCCTGGTTCTTCAGAACAAGTTCACAACTGGTCTCCCTACAAGGAGCCAATGCCGATCAAACGGAAAGGACCTACTCACACCGGGGGGGCTAGTCTGGTTCACGGACGGCGCCAAGTCGGATGGGAGGGCCGGGGCCGGTGTATGGTCGGGCGGACCGAAGACGGAAGTGTCTCTGGTCCTGCCCGGCCACGCCACGGTCCTACAAACAGAATTAGCGGCCCTGAAGTACTGCGCTGAGCTGATCCTAGCCAGAGAGGACAAGGGCAAGCACATATACATCTGCAGCGACAGCATGGCCTCTGTTAGAGCTCTGGCAGGAGCGAGAACAGTGACACCGCTGATCAAAGACTGCAAGGAACGTCTAGAGCAGATAAGCCTTCACAACACGGTGTCAATCCTGTGGGTACCAAGCCATAGTGGCATCGAAGGCAACATGAAGGCTCACGATCTCGCACGACAAAGCCTGCCAACACCCGGGCTGCCGTGCCACGTTGGAGTGTCAATGAGAGCCATTGATGACTGATCGCCAAATTATGGAGGGAGGCCAGTGGCTCACGTCACTCGAAAGCTATGCTGAAGAAATCGTCCCGCGAGCTTGCGGGCCAAGTGATGGGACTGAGCCGGGTGGATCTCAGATGCATCACGGGCCTACTCACGGGGGACTGGTTCACTAAGGCATACATGAGCCGAATAGGACGGAGTCAGGAGGCGCTATGCCCCAGATGCAATCTGGCGGACGAGACGCCCCTGCACATCATCGCCCACTGCACAGCCTGGGATCAGGAGAGGTACCGGGTCTTTGGGGCGGTGGGCTTCGATAATACAGAGATGGAGGGCCTGGACATCCGAAATCTCTTGCTTTTCGCGGAGGTAGCGGGCCTTAGGACCCCCATCCTGGAATAAGAAATTGCGGCGCCCTAAAGGGATCGCGCACAATGGCCAAGAATGACTCAATGCGCGGAGTCCGCCACAAACAAACTATTTTTATTTTTATTTTTACCACTTCGAATGGGGAGTGTTCTAAATGAAATAAGTGCAAATGTATTAGTTCCTTGTGCTGTGAGTAAATGTCAAAAAAGTAAAGTTGGATGGAAACAGTTTTTTAATTGGCCAACTTTACTTTTTTGTCATGGACTCACAGCACAATCAATTGATTAATTAACCATTCAATTCTCACTTTTTTTCGAAAACTATTAATCAGTGGTTGGAACTCAGCCGCAATGCAAATTTCCATAGTTAGATCTAATCTTCACATTTTTTGTCGAGTTTTGGGAATATGGTAGAAATGTAGCTACAGGGGGTCCACCGGAACCAGTTAAATTTTGAAAGTGGTCTATGAGAAAAAAAAGTCTGGGAACCTCTGCACTAAACAATAGAATAATCCACAATCTCGAATAAGTCCGGCCGCTTTACAACGGTTTACAATTCAACTTTTCTCTACGTGTTTACAATTTTCAGTAGCAATTATCCGGAAATTATAAATGGGAATTTTTAAATGACTTTCAAATCAATTATAAATGTCACCGCTTGACAATTTAAGCAAGATCTAAAATGAAGAAAATCGAAAGAAATTGTATAAGGTCCATTACAATAACGATATTTTATGTCTACTATAATATATTTGAGGTTATATGATACGTCAAGCATTCGATTTAAAATTCTCTGACGTCAATATTATCCATTCGGACTGATAACAATATCTAATTCGTATCAAATTGAGCGTGAAGCACAGTTTAGAGGTACATGGGTTGATATCATTGAATGATAGTGGTTTAATGTGTGACCGTGTGGATGTAAATTGCTGGTGAGTGTCGGCTTCAATTCGGTCAATGCTTCCCCGTGAAGAAAATTGATACATTTTGTTGTTTTTAACGTTTCGATCCTGATTGGGATCCTCTTCAGAAATACTTTTATTCTCTGTACAAAGTTAATACTCTCTTTTAGAAATTATTTTACAAGTGTTTTGCTTATATTAGGTTTCTACTCAGGATTATTGCTTAGGGTCAGTTGAGAACATGTGCTACCTGTTAATATGATCAAATTTTTGCAGGTTATGAGTACGAGTGTTACGTCCTCGATGATGATTCGGAACAGCACGGTCGCGCCGTTCTGTTGACTCCGCCGATATAGTTTTATCGGCGCGAACTACGAAGAGTACGCTCAGTTTGATCAGAGTAAGTGAGATATTCTGATCGAGCGGAAATTCGGAAATTCGGAGATTCGGAGATTCGAAAGGTTCTTTATGAAATTCGACCCCTGCTATGCGCAGTTGAAGAGAACAACACGATGAATAACAGTTAACGATTGAGTTTATTCAAGTTGATTCAAGGTTATTGAGTAATTCTTAGTTTCTGTCGGTTTAACTGAACTAAACGTCGTGGAAGACGTTTTACAGAGTCTGTTTTAACTGAGGACTGAGAGGACTCGAGTTGCGTAATTATTATCTAAGAGTCTGATAGTAGTGCTGGTTTTTAGTCAGAGCGTGTCTTTTATATGTGCTCTGACTTTTGGGTGGAAGGGATTTTGTTTAGGGTGGAGTTTGATTTAGGGTGGAGTTTGGGTTTTCCTTTAGGAGAGGGTCGGGAAGTTGATGTGATAGGCTGGGTTTTCCCTACCGTCTCTAGTATTGAGATAAGTCGTACTATTTGCTTATCAGACAGAACTATCTGGTATGCCGGTACTAGGGGTAACTACGCAGAGCGCCCTTTTACCGACTAGAGGACATATGCAACCGACGTTTGGTCATTACCGAATTTTGAAAATTGACTGAGCCTTTAATGTCGGCCAGTACGTAACACGAGCTCCATGACTAACCTTATTAATTTTTGAGATTTTATCATTTTCCATGTGACTATTTTAATTAATCCAAGGTTATTAATGCTCTGGTGTCCTCAAAAGGTACAATGAGGTGACGATCATTGTGAGTTTGCATATTTCAAGACAAACGATGTTCAATATTTGTTAGCATTCACGTGAGCAAGTATTACTGATCTCGCTTTTGGCGAACTCTGAGGTTTCAAACGGCTGAGAGATATTTCCGACAGTTGGGTCAGTGCCGTATTTATCAAACATCGATTCATGTGTCAATTTTCGGTAGGTTGCCGCCCTGTTCCAATTAATGTCTATGATAGAATTTCATAAACATGAATTTGAATGGGGAAGATGATTTGTTTAATTGTATAATTATGTTTAACATTATGTAATTCAGTGTGGATGGTCCATGTGCGTGGAAAGTCAATATTGTTTTTATCGTTATTTAGTAAAAATTTCTCCCCCCCCCCCCCCCCCCCCCCCCCGTTATTCTGGTTATGCCAATATGTTCATCGTTAAATAATCAACTCATATATGTTACTGAGTTTATCTATGTCTGTTCTAAAGTTTATTGAATTTGTGTGTGATTTTATTTGTATCATCTCTAAGATGAGTCGTTTCTTTAGCCATTCTTCATTGTTCAATATTTTTACTTCATCAAATTTAAAATTGTATTTCATTTGTATGCTATGTTGTGCCAGAGCTGTATGTTGAGCGTCTACGTGTCTTACGTTATTCCTGTGTTCGTTAATTCTGATTTTTAAGCGCCTTTTTGTTTGCCCAATATATATTGCATTGCAGTCTTCACATTGAATTTTATATACTACATTTGATTTACCCCGAGTTTCTATATTGTCTTTCGTTGATCCCGTTATCGATAAAATGTTGTGTTTGTTGTTGGTGACCATTGTTATATTGTATTGTTGAAATAGACGAAATAGTTGGGGGTGAACGGTTTTCGCGTAACGTAAGTTAATTATTCTTGAGGGATCAAAGTTGTTGTCGGAAGGTGACTGCGTTCTGATTTTTGTTAATCTTTGATTTATTACTTTGTTTGTGAACGATTCTGGATACCAATTTTGATTCATGGTGCGTTGAATGAGTTCTATGTTTTTTAGGTGAAAGGATGGATGGACTAGTTTAATGGCTCTGTCAACTAGCATGATGATTATTCCTTTCTTTTGGTTAAGTGGATGGTGAGGTATGTTGGTGTACAGGGATACCACATCAAATGATACTAAATTGTAGTTAGGTGGAATGATAATGTCAGAAACTAACTTTTTGAGCGCAAAGCTATCTTTTATGTAGGAGTCACTTGGCTTTAATAGTGTTGAGAGTTTGGTTTGTATATAATCTGCCAATTTATGTGTCGGACTATTGATGGATGATACATTTGATGTGGTATCCCTCTACACCA
>OZ023254.1:26907293-26938248 GCA_964007305.1 Netelia melanura
GGGGTGAAATTTGTTCGTCTAAAAATCCTCTATCAAAAAGCTCTAAACATATTTTTCTGAAAAATGCAAAAACAAAACGTTAGAGCGACTTAAAAGAAATTACTCGTTCACTTTTTATCGTTGTTTGTTAATAACTTTGGTATTTTGGATTTTACGATAAAAAATCAAGAGAGTGAATTCGTAGAGAATTTCATTTCCTACAAAAAACGGTATAATAATTTGCTTGCGCGGTGGATAGTTTTCCTGTTATATCAATACAACGATTTTAAACCTAAACCCAAAATATGATGTGCTGAAGCATATTTTTACCTTTGAATGGCTGTAAAATCCTTTAAAATAAACGAAATTTAAAAAATAAGGGGTGAAATTTGTTCGTCTCAAGGAGCGCCAACAAATTTCTAAGAATAAATTTTTCTGAAAAATGAAAAAATAAAAAGTTACAGCGACTCAAAAAACGATGTTTTTCCATTTGTTATCATTTATTGTTAATAACTTTGCTATTTTAGTTTTTACGGCAAAAAGTCAAGAGAGTGAATTTGTAGAGGATTTAATTTCCTACAAAAACCGACCATATAATTTTCTTACGCGGTGGATAGTTTCATTGTTATAACGCAAACATTGTTTTAACCCCTTTTTCAAGATGGCGGGTTTTCCTCAAGGGTTACAACCCCACAAACTTGAACTTAAGCTTCCTATACCATCCCCTATGCATAAAAAAAAATTGCTGACTTTGATAAATGCAGGGTTAGGCCTTATTTTTGTAACATTTCAATGTACTAAATAGAGCTTCTGCATTCCCTTTCAAGTATTTCATAGTAAAAAAAAAAAAAAAAAAAATTTCCTTACATTATGCGGGAGATTTGCGATGGTCGAAAAAGGCCTAAAAACGGTCACGGACGATAGTCCGCACCGGGTCGAAAAAAAAAACAAAAACAAATTTGTAATGGAACAAACTGAAGCCTGGTGTCCCCTTTTTAAAATGCCGCTTTTGAAATTGCAATATATTTATTTTTGACAGAGTTATCTAAATTTAAGTGCAGCAAGAAATATCGACTGGTGTATCCAAACTTTTGAGCGGCAGTGTATATATATATAAAGTATTCAGATATTCGGTATATGTATAAAGTTTTATTTTACAGTAACAATATAAAGGTTTACAGTGTTTAACAGTATTTACAACATTTACAAAAACATTTATAATATAATTTTCATAAACTAAGCCCTGTAACCGTAAGGGAGCGAGCCATACTCGCCATGGCGTCTTCGTTGATGCCTCTCTCTCACCAGTTATAAAGGAATGCACAGATCGATAATTGACTAATGAGCTATTGGTAAAATTGAGTGTTATGCCCTTTACTTTACACACTTCGCTTTCGGAACCATCGGAGCATTGCACAATAAATGAATAAAATTGTGGGCCTCCCGAAACAAAGCTTTTTATATAACTACCCTCACCGTAAGAACATAGCTCATCGGTAAGATCCCCTAAAAGCTGACCGGTCAGGGGCTCATATTCACAGGCATTATTTTTCGATACATATATCACAGAGTCTGTATCGCAGTACAGAGCCCGACGACCCAAGCGCTTGAGATAACTATATAATGTATGTTGTATATGCTGCTATTACAACATTCGCTATATCGGATGGTATTACAGAGGAATCGGTTTTTGTGTAATTAATGTACAGAGTCTCATTATTAATAGGTAGAATACCAGTGATTTCATACTCAAGGCTGGTCAATAATTCCATGAGTTTTTTACGAGTCGAAACTATTGTTGTTTGCGGTAGATTCTCACGCTGACCGAATTTACCCCAACAAGAATTGAGACATAGTTTAGCTACAGATCGTAATCCAGGGTTCTTTGTAATATTATCACGATCTAGTTTAATACCCTCTGAGTTCTCAAACGCTGCTATATACTGCTCCTGCGCTCTTTCATCTTCCAAGCAGTATTCAGGCCAACCACTGGCTTCCTGTTTGATTTTCAGAAAAGTATTTATATATGACGCAAATAAGCCACCATCTTTAGTATCACGATTAAACTGCGTAATCTCATACTGCCAAATTTCGTTTACTTTGATAATGATATAGCCGCATGAGATAGCTTTGCGTATCTCATCGACCACCCATGTACCATCGAACACACGTTCAGAAGATTCTTCGTGCGTACATGTTTCTTGGTTCATATTCTCGCAACAGCTACGAAATAGAGGAAACAATAAGCGATGATGCATACGAACCGGTAGCACAGGATGGTAAAGATTCCTAGGCGGTAATACCTGACATTTAACAAGACCCTCGACACGTGAAAGATCGTTATTATTAGGACCTGTTAGCTCCATACATTCATCACCCGTATATACGCGAGGGTGCCCTACGGGGTATTTACCAAATTTACAGATGTAAGGATATAAAGAACAAACATCCACGTAGTGGATCTGCTCCGAATTCTGTACATCGTAAAGCGTTACCATGTTTTCTGTTCGCCCCCCAAAGAAAGCATCGCGTGGGTTAAGAGGCTCTATACCAACTAAAGGATGGTCCTTTATGAGTGCACGCATTTCCGCATCAGCTTCTAATAGACGATCGTACTCGCACTCCCAAATCTCTGTTAATACATGACCTCCCTCTCGAATCCTATTCGTTATAGTTATAGTTTTTTCGAGACGTTCGTCCATTGATGTACCATCACTCTGTCGCCGATTCCTATTTAAAGGGTAACAACGCGGACAACCGTGCCAATAACAGCCGGGAAATTGTAATACATGAGATGTATCGTTCGTTTTGTAGTAGCCGTCTACTAGTAAATTTTGCAATATTTTAAATTCGCGTCCCCGTCCTGCATGAGGAATTCGCTACCCTAGAGAGTGTTCCATCCACACGAGCCATGAAACTGCTTTTTTAGATTCGTTATGAGCCCATCTGTAGCCGTTTGTTGGAATAATACCTATCGTGTTATCTTTCAAAAAGTTTTTACGAAAAACGCGAAAACAAGCTGACGCTATTGTTGTACACTCTTCGAACGGGCAGACATTACCGCTGGCAATAAACATATCCCGAAAAGCCATACACGCACGCCTTAATATCGTAACATCTGTCGTGCAATAATCAAGAATTTCTTTCTAAAAATTGAACAGATAATTACGATCTTTCAATGCCCGGTACCACTCAAGAAATTGTTCGCGTTCGCCAGTACGCATTGTATCAGGTAAATAATATTCCAGGCTTGGTAGAGGACCGTCATAATTTTGGTTTTCAGGCCTGTTGAATAAATGAGGAAAAGTGCCTTTTGTGACAGTATTCGTGAGACCAAAGGCTTTTGGTAGAGCGCTTAAAGACATGTGAAAGTAGTGTAGGCTATCGAGAAACACAAGGTTTTCAAGCCGCATCATAATTATTTTCGTACCGTTCATAATTAACGATGGTAGCTGTGTCTTTTTTTCTTTGATTAAATATCGCAAAATAAACTGCGCGTCAAAAACCCCTGCGTTATCTGCAATACAAATTGTACGAAGAAACCCCTTGATACCCGTCATCGCTAATTCTACAAGCTGAGCTACGGGGCTGTCCTTGAAGACAAACTCGTGCACGCCACAATATTCGCACGGTTCTGTTATGGTATCATCAGTACAACAAAACGTACAGAGTCGTTGAGCTACGCAAAGGTTTGGTTCATGAGCAAAAGTAGAAGTGTCGCCCTTTAAAGGTATGCACTGCTGCGTTTCAAAGTCATAGAAAATGAAAACTGCTTTACGTGTGTCTTTATATGTACGAAGGCTTTTCATGAAACACATATGATTATTCGGCTCGTTGCGTTTACACGTCTTGCAGTATTTCACACCGCATATATGTTTCTTCCGTTCTAAAGGTCTTATCGTTTGGAAACACCAGCGACTATGTTTCACAGTTTCGCACACACTCGCTCTTCGGCGGTTCCTGACTACAGTGACAGTCTTGTGTTTTTGCAAGCATTGATTTCCGAAAAAAATACGATTACACTCAGCACATTTAATTGCATCATCTGTGTTAGGGTTACAGGGCGGTAGCGCAAAACACCGGGGACATTTCTTTTTTGAACATCTGTGATCATCTCGACGACTGCGTACATTACAACTTGAGCAAAAATCTCTACCGCCTACAGCACCTCGGAGATTCAAAATAGGTTGAAAATGATGTGTACGTTCATAATACAATATATATAGTGTGTATTTTATCGCGTGTACAGAAGCCAAAAAGCGGTTTCTACCGTCGAACAGAGGTTTTTCACGTCGCCCCAGAGTTAGAAACTCGTACACAACAATAGCGATACCGTCGTGCATTAAATAAACTTGATATTGGGCAATCTCATATACGCCGCAGCCGTTTGCAGGTACAATGATATTTGCTGCTCTCGTAAGATCAATAGCTTCGTTTTTCTGTAACGAGCCGTTAATCTGTCTAATACGCTGCCATCTAGTATGTAATTCCCCCGATCGCATTTCTCCCCCGATTTTTTCGTAACACTCTCGTGAGTTAAACCATTACTGCCACGACCCTCGACTCCTCTCACTATACAGGTTTTTATATCGCACACGTCACCGATATTGAGAGACGTTGCACTCTGAGCAACGCTGGTTATCAATTGCCAGACATCTTCAAATGTATAATCTCTGGCTGGTCGGAAGGACAGCCATACTGGCCCTTGTGCTAAGCTATCAGCTGCAAATGATATTCCTACATAGTCACCACCGGCGCAAGTACTAGTGATATGCGTTAGAAGATCGCGGAATGCTCCACCGAGCCATTCTATTACAGAGAAGCCTGCCTGGGGCGGTCTGATTCGCAACATAGTTTCGCATCCTTGAAGCTTGAAACGTTTAAAATAACGTGTGGAATCCCTGATGATGTCGAAGCGGTTTCCGGGTGGCTGAACATCCCTGAATGGTTCTGTACCCTTGCGAACACGCTTCTTCCCAGCGCCTAGCTGCGTCTCTGAAAATATATACGGATGATTATCTCTGCATTATTAACGCACACTTTTATTCAAAGCTATTATCAATATTATTAGTACCTTTTATGTAATAGAATTCGGTTATTCATCATCAAACAATAATCCCTGTGTTGAATAACCTATGGTAGGTTAACCGTTTCATTTATTTGCTGACTAAAATAAACATGTTACTTTTTAGATGTAAGAACAAATTATATTTACCCGAGTCGGTGTCAGCCAGGAGATGCTGATACCAATCATTATTTAACAGTGTTGACTCTTCATCATTGTGCATTCCCGGGAAAAAATAAATATATATGACCATGTATTCTAATATATGCTCATATATGTTTCATATATGCTCATACATGCTCATATATATAACATGCATGCTCATGTATGACTATAAAGATGCCAAAAATTGATTATGTATATTCATATATGAATTATATATGTTTATACATGAACATAAATGACTTTCAATGCGATTATGTTTCTTTAAAACATTTACATTAGCTTCATATATAAGCATATATGAATTAAAGATGATAATATATTGGATATATATAGTCATATATGAATTATATATGTTCATACATGAACATAAATGACTTTCAATGCGATTATCTTTCTTTAAAACATTTACATTAGCTTCATATATAAGCATATATGAATTAAAGATGATAATATATTGGATATATATATATTCATATATGAATTATATAGGTATGTTCATACACGAACATAAACGACTTTGAATGCAGTTTTCCCTCATTCATAAGCATTATATATTTGGTCCATATATATGAGCATACATGGAACATATATATTTATTTATGAATTTCAAATTTATACATACAGGGTGAATTTTATAAAGTATCGTACCGGTTAATCTAAGGTAGGTGGGGCCATTACAAACAAAAGTGTGCAGCTTTTTGCAACTGTTATTTGTAATGGCCCCACCTACCTGAGATTAACCGGTGCGATACATTATAAAATTCACCCTGTATATATTGATTCTATATAGATTTATGTATGAATTATATATATTCATACCTGAACATAAATGATTTATGTAAATGCGATGACCATTTGCATCATATTTCATATATTAACATATATGGAGCATATATGCCCATAAATAAAATTAAAGATGCGCTATATATATTCGATTATATTCATATATGACCATATGTACTTCATATATGGACGTATAAGAGAATATGTTTATGGATATGAATTGATATGTTCATATATATATGAACATTCACTTTAGCTATCCCTGAAGCTTTTTTGAATGTTTGTCAGCTCCATATTGATTTTTTTTAACTTAACCGTGAATTCATAATCTGTGAGATTAAAATTATATACTCGTATACTCTGGTATACTCATTTTTATAATAATTAGACCTGTAGAAAAGAAGGATTCGTGCGCATAATGAGGTGTTAGTTAAGTATATCCTTACTATTAGCATTATGCCAAAAAAGATAAGTAAGCCAGTTTCAACTTATTTTCATAGAAACAAATATATTTTTACAAAACTTTGCGTAATTTATTTGGCTGAGTACATACATATTTACCAACTTTTATTACATGGCATATAGATTTAACATATTTAATATTCATTATCTTATAATTATTACTTTCTTTAAATGGAATAATGTGATTCACTATTGATTTTGTGTCATAGTGATAAAACATTTTAGTATGGTCTACACTAAAAACATTAAGTACGAAATGTATTACATTTTCTACTTCGAAAAAGAATTCAATAGATCCATACATTGGAACAGCATTGTTCTTTAAATAAACCTGTATGGTATAACTATTTGTTTTGATTGATTTATACGCAGTTGACGTGTATAAATTGTTTTTTATAATAGCTCGATTATATATTGTTAGGTAACTTGGATCTATGAGATGAGATGTTAGTAAATCTATTATAGTAGCATCAATTTGGAAATCAGTAGATCTACCAATCAATTGATTTTTATCTTCATTCAATGATTGATTCGCACGGTTGCCAAGTTCTGAATTGTTTAGTAATTGCACTGCTTGAGCAATCCGTACATTATTAATTATTTCTTGACCCAAGTGTTTGGAACCATGAATACAATTTGCCAGATAACCATTAAAATTCTCGAACGGAAATGCTGAAATTGCCCAGAGAGGACCCCAACGTTTTACAATAAGTCCTAGGTGCAAGAGTTGATGCACATTATATGTAAGTTGACGGTCACTATACAATCGGCTAATTTGCATGACAAATAAATTGAGCAAATTTTGCGCTTCAGTGATTTCATCTTCTTTTATTTCAGCTTTTAATAAAATGAATATCGCTTTAACGAAGAGTAACCAATGCTGGAAATAGTCAGTTGGTAGATAATCCATCAAAGCCGGAAGTGAATAAAAAAAACAAAAATTATAATACTCCGATGCTTTGAAAAATTTTGATTCAGATAATGCACGCGGCATTCGATTAAAAAAATAAGGCGGTTTAATGTTTTTTAAAAACCCATCTATTTTTTCTAAGTGGTTCTTTATGCTCCAGGGTTTTTGCTTTGGTTCAATCCATAAACTGCAAAACTGTCGTCCTACTCCAAGCAATACAGAATGCATATATTCTGGTACCAAACATGTTGCTCGATCAAGCATAGGCAATTTTGTAATAACGCTATGGCCTTTTACACCTTTAATATTTTTTACGTTCAAGAAACATACTTTTTGAGCTTGTTTTTTCATTTTTTTTCCGGTCCTTAACTTTATTAGCTCTTGTACTACAAAAGGATACGTAGAGATATTTTTTTTTCCTGCAATTTCTTGACACGACTGCTTTTTTAACTCGCAAATATTGCAGCCATATTTACCGTTAAAATTCACAATATTTTGAATACTAGCTCTTGCTGGAGCATCAGCAATTATTATAGGAGCGATTATTTTTGAAATCGTTTCTTTTTTAGTTATTGGATGAGTCCATTTAATCCCTTCTTCATAACATTTTATCAACTTTGAACAAAATGGGTCAAGATAAACATTCATATTTGGTTTCAAATCTCTATCATACCAAAGGCCGATGAGAGTGAGATATGATTCTCTTAATCGTTCCGGTAGTTCTGCTATGGTGAACATCAATGGCCAACAATGGGTTTTTGAACTCTTAACTAACGAAATACCATCGGTATTAAGTAGTAAAGTCAAATCGTATTTTTGCCTGTCATTTCGCGAGTTCACTCGTAAGTATTCGCTACCATCTGTAATATCAGTGATTTTTTGTTTCTCTCGATATGATACGAATTGTAATTTATCAGCCAAGTTTCGTTTCTCAAACATATTTTTTATTTGGCCGTAAATATCTATTTCGAAAAAAAACGAACTCTGTTGCATGGTTTCATTACAAAAAGAACATTTGTTAATTCTGGATTTGCTACCGTTGTAGGATAAACATTTTCGACAGTAATAATGTTTGATAGCAGTGAACGATGGCACAGTGTCATTTACATATTGAAACAGTTTGTACACTGTTCTTGGTAAACAGTTGTCATCAGGGAGTACTTTATGCAAAAGATGAAGAATATCTTTTAAAGCAGCTTTGGTCCAATTATGTTTAATATATAATTCTAAGACAGCTGCAATACTTTGGTGTAAAGTCATAGAGCTATGTTTAGAGAGTAACATTCGAAGCCCATTCGCGTCGTTTCTTGGTTGATTATTGTCAGACTCATCGTCGGAATATAACTCATCTGGATTACCGCTATTATTATCATCATTAACAATATCTTCATCATCATTGTCATTACCATCAATAACAGCGCCTTCTTCATGATTATCATCGTCTTGATCGTCATGAAAATCCTTATTATCGTCCTCATCGCTGTCAATATTTGGATCTCTTGATCTTCCGTCAGAAGTTGATGGACCAGCGTCGTTAAAATTTGCTGGGCAATTGTCAGACGTATTCGTCTCGTATCTTGAAATTGTTCTTAAAGGTATCTAGGAAAAAATACAAATAATATTTTGATAACTAAATGTGGCTATGAGACCATATGGCAACGGAATAATAATCAAATTTGAGAAAAAATAAATCACTATAAAAAAAAGAATTTCAGCTAAGCATCTATTTTATACGTTATCACATCAATTTTACGTGATTAATTTCAACATATTTGAACCAAATTATCTACCAGTTTCAAACAAAATAATGCTGATGGATATTACATTTTTTTGTTATTTACATAAAGAAAATTATACCAAGGCTTTATAAAAAAAAATGTCTTTTAGACAGGTCAGGTTTCCAATTTGTATTTAGAGATAACTAAAAAGAAATCAATATATTCATCCAAAAAGTGCTTTCAAGGCATATTTTTTTGATACATTAGATTTCTATCAAGGGGACGCAGTCAGTGTCAAAATATCGATTTAAAAAGATTATTAAAAAAATTTGTAGAATGCCTAGAAGTATAATTTGTATGTCATTGAATATATTGTATGGAGAGATTTTGGTTCTAGTTAGAACTTCTAAGGTGTATCAATACCATGATAAAAGAATTTTTCAGTTTTTTCTCTCCACACATAATTCAGAATGCATCGCTGGATGAATTCTGCTCTACGATGTCTCACTTACTTCATAGAGCAGAATTTTTCCAGCGGTCGCTAGACAAATTCTGCTCTATTCAGAATGCATCGGTGCATTCTGAATTATATATGCAGAGAGAAATAACTCAAAAATTGTTTATCAAGGTATTGATACACTTTAGGGGTTCTAACTAGCAACAAAATATCTTCCATTTATAATAATATATTCAATAATATACTAATTATACTTGTAAGCATATTCTACAAATTTTATAAATAATTTTGTAAAATTTTTAATTTGTAGGTTAATAACTCTGATTTTGATTCCGTAAAAAAATAGAAATCACCACACATCTAAGTAACCTCTTTTGTAATTAATAAGAGAAGTATTTTATGAAAATAAAAAGTAATTTACTGATTGACTAATCTGTTTTAATGTAAAATGAAATAAAATTATTAGGCTACAACAATTATTAAAAGCCCACTTACCATCAAGTTCTGATCTTCCATCCAAAGTTTATATTTTTTAACAGGATTACCATGATCATAATTTCCCGAATTTTCGGACATCTTGTTTATAAAAACTTTTCTCAATTATGAATAGATTTTTTATAAATTATTGTAGGAATTATTTTTCTTAAACCCTACAGGCAGTGTGAGCGAGTGGAAATTTGGAAGGATGTAAGTGATTCACAAGTCTTCTATATGAAATATATATATATTCACTTTTCTTTACACGTCTTTATAGGTATATCGATTACTTCTGTCGTCACTGAGCGTCTTTTTACAACTGACTCCCTTGGGCCTCAGCCTCATATATATATATAAACACGCGTGCTCTCGAACGCTCTGGAGTTACTCGAATATTCTCGAACGCATCACTCCACACGGTTCTTGACTGTTCTCGCTCTTTCTGCGCGTCCACCTTTCTCTGTCTCTCTCTAAACAGAGCGGCGTCGCACGCTCGGCGATAGACTACCGTATTTGGGATCCTACATTATTTACATTCTATAACTTCAAATTTTATTCCGTTAATCTAAGATGTGTATAACTTCATGTAATATAAACAATCAAACATATCGATATATTATATTGTTAGAGATAAAAATAATCGGTTTGAATAATCGCGGGCGATGGTAGGAGGCGCGACGAGCGGCGGACGGAGTCCGGCGAGAAGGCGGCCATGTTGGGCCGGCGAGGACGAACAGCGGAGCGCGAAAAGCCAGTAGTGGCGGTTAAGACGTGCGAGAGTGTGGTTGAACGAAAGAAAGACTAGAGACAGTGAGCTGTGTGCGGAGGTGAAAAAAAGGAGAGCTGTGTGAGAGAGAGAGAGACGCTGTGTGCGAGAGTGAGAAGGCGTGGGCTGTGTGCGTAAAAAGGGAGAGCTGTGTGGACGGACCAAGAGGAAGGACTGTGTGGTGACCGGTAAAAAGGGGGCTAAGTGACTGTGTGACGGTTGGACGAGGGGAGCTGTGTGTGTGTGTGTGAGACGGGCTCCGAGAGTGAAAAGGAGCGAGACGCGCGAACCGCGTGCTTATTATTACTATATCATTATTATTGTTATTCTATATTGTACCTGATCATTAAAAATAAATATTTAGTCATTTTAGTACTTAACAATATCGATATTCTGATACATCGATGAACCCCCCGCACACACGCGGCCGCCATCTTATGCAAAGCTAAATTATTTTCTTGCCGGCATCAGTCACGAGTCACGATCAGTCCTAACAGTGTCGCGTGTGTTGTATACGCCGGTTTGTCGGTACTTGTTCAATCCGAAAAGTGGTACTTGATCTTGTTTTTCAAATGTATTTAATCGAGTGTGACGAAGATAATTCCCTAATTATCTTGGAAAAACACGATATCATTTGCGATGAAGAAACCGTCGGAATCGGTGATATCATAACCTTCATCTATCAAAAAAAACGCTATCAAGGAATAATTCGAGCGTCTTCAGGTAAGAATAAAGGAAAATTATTATTTTAGGTGAAATGCAATAAGCATATGTAACATTTATATTTTACTCTGTGAAAATGCATGACAATTTTGAAAATATATCAAAAAAATATGAATTACAATTTCCATATCATAAAAGCGAGTGTGTAGTGTATGTAAAATTTTTTTCAGACAATGAAGAAACTTTGAAGAAAAAAATGAAAGAAATCGAAAAGTCCGATAAGAAACGAAAACTCGAAATAAAAGAGGGTCATGATTTGGGTAAATGCGGTAAAAGAAAACATGTCTGGACACAAAGCTTTTCACCGTCAGATTTTGAAACAAGAACGCAATTGCCCAAAAAAAAGCGTCATACAGTCGCTGCAAGAGAGCCGGTATATGTTTCGTTTCAAAGATAAATTATTAATCCTATTACCAATATTATTGATATTGAAATATAGTTCATTTCAATATTATAAAAAATATTTTTTTTCGTTTAAGTATATTTGGTTTACAGTCAATTTTATATAACATTATTAAACTTTAACAGCAATTTGAGTAATTCGGAATGATTGAAGATTAAAATAATTAGTTCATGGTATGGACTTTCGAGACAATACGTAAATAAGATTTTATTTTGATTTTATCATTATATATTTCGTTGTTTAGGAAAAAGGTAAAAAAACTTTCCTGGGTAAGAAAAAACTAAATGGATCAGATTTGGAAGTATCGTCTGATGAAGAGAGTATTCCAAAACTATCATCCAAAGTTAGTATCATTTATGAGTTATTGTATCAAGCTCGATGGAAGTTCTAATAAAATAATTATTTCTTTTTGTATTTTTTTAAGGAGTAGTAGTAATAGTTGTTATAAAATGTTTAATTAGTCAACATGATCATCACATTATTCAATGTGTACATCATAGATGTTTATTATTTGAATTTGCAGAAAAATCTATTGAAATCTGATTCCATGCGATGCGGGAAATCATTTGATCTGAGTTCAGAAATTTCTTCCGATGGAGGTTGTAGTCCAAAAAAAACATTTGGGGTCAGTAGTATTCGTATTCATTACCATTAAATTTAATGTAATAAATATAAAATCGATTATTTTTATTAAGTAAATATTGATAATAAAAATTGAAAATTCTTGCGGACACACTTGAGAACTGAGGAAACTTATTATGTAACTTTTTTATTTAGAAAAAAATTTAACGTATTATTTTAACATTACGAACTTTTCTTTTTATTAAAGGTCAGAACTATTTCATTTATCATATGGTGTTAAATCATATAAATAACTAGTATTTTATTTCTAATATGAAATCTAATTTGTATGATAGAAATGATCATTATTTTTTTATCTATAGACGATTCCATTGAATAATTCTGGGACAGAAATAGAACCGAAATCAAAAGAAAAAATGGAAGCTTTCCCTCCTGCTGATGATGACATCCAGTTGTACGGTGCCGATTACGATGATAAAAAGGTATGCACTACATTCTTATAGACTGCGATCTCTTTTATTTATACTAATAATTAATTATTTTTGTTTTATATAGATGGTTCACCTAAACAATGGTATATATTGTCGTAAAAACGTGTACAGCTCAGCGGTGAATGGCTCTCATTCAGCGACGGGACTAGCGCGAAAACTCCTTCCAGGTGTTATTAAATTGGAATATCTTTTACAATCTACCATTACTGGTCAAACACCAAGAGCGCATGGTCGAGAGCGACAACAAGAGGATGTCATTTGCTTGCACCAAACAGCACGAGAGGCTATCACAGCGTTTGCTCGATCGTATGCGCATGGTCGAGAAGGTTGGACTTCAGAAACTCCAGTAAAAATAACTTCATCACTACGACAAAAACTAACGGAAATTAAGTTATTCCATAAAAAAAACGCGGCTAAGACTACAGCCGGTAATAATGGAACGGACCGTAGATCAAACGATGAAAAGTAATATAACAGTAAAGGTAACATACAAAAAATACGATGTTACATATCTTTTTTATGTCAAATTAGATTATTCTGCTTCTTAATAATTAATATTCTTGGAGACTGAAAACCAAAAACTAAAAATGGAAACTTACTGTGATTATATTCGAAGATGTGAAAAACATAGCCTTGTTATCTTGAAAGTGTTATGTTGAAATATTTGCTAAGTTTAAGAAATGTTTTACATTTTGACTATGCATAAGCAGTTTATTTCCACAAATAATTGATTTTACGTTAAGAGTCAAAGAAGTTTGATTTTAAGAACTCCAGCACATAAAGTCAAATCACAAAAATTATGGTAACAGTTATTAAATGATAAAAAAACACGATTTCAAGTATTTTGTTTTGATTTTTTTTTATGGCTGGAACTTAAATTTTTGAACTATGCATATAAAGTTTATTTCCATAAATAATTGATTTTATGTTTATAGTCAAAAAAGTTTGATTTAAAAAACTCTAGCACATAAGTCGAATCATAAAAATTATGAAAACAAAGCGATTGATTATATAAAAAAACACGATTTGAAGTATTTTATTTTGATTTTTTCTTTTTTTAAGGGCTGAAACTTAAATTTTTGAACTATGCATATAAAGTTTATTTCCATAAATAATTGATTTTATGTTTATAGTCAAAAAAGTTTGATTTAAAAAACTAGCACATAAGTCGAATCATAAAAATTATGAAAACAAAGCGATTGATTATATAAAAAAACACGATTTGAAGTATTTTATTTTGATTTTTTCTTTTTTTAAGGGCTGAAACTTAAATTTTTCTTTTTTCAATTCCTAAAACTGTATAATTTTCTAAAGACTAAAACTAGAAATTAAAAGTTAAAATTTACTAGAAATATACCCAAAGATGTGAAAATAAGTTGTAAGATATGTTTTGAAATACATCATTTTAATTTTTGCTAACAATATATGATATTGAACGTCAATTTATTCAAAGTATGAATAAATATAGAAATATATGAACGTAAATAATCATATATCATTATATTTATTCATACATGACAATATCCCTCAATAAGGTATCATATCCCTCTACATACGATCATATCAACTCATATATGATCAGATTGCTCTATATACGATCATATTAACTTATATATGATCAAATTGCTTTATATATGCCCATATTAGCTCATGTATGATCAGAGTGCTTTATATATGCCCATATTAGCTCATATATGATCAGATTTCTCTACATAGGAGCATATCAACTTATGTATGATCATGTCTGAGCATATATGAGAACATTTGTTCATTCATGTGCATATATGGCCAAAACTCATACATGATCATACATGGCAGTTCATATACGTTCATATATTTACATATATGTTTCTTTTTTCGCGGGTTATACCGTCCTCTATTGGGTATTCCCATAGCTGATTTTCATGCTGTTCAACAACCCTATTTTCTTCTTCCACTTCTTCATCACCGTCTTGCGATGATGAAGCGACAACATTACGGTCGTCATAAACGTTAGCGTGAGCGTCGTCTTTTTCGTCACTGCTATCCGTATCGGTTACTTCATATTTCCTGGTACTTGTCGGTCTTTGGCATAGCCCTGAAGGACCTGCAATCGGTTCACTTTGCTCTTCCGCGTAGGGTTGCGCTGGTATGTCTAATGGATAAAAACAAAAGTATAAGAATAAAGTTAAGTCTGCGATATTGAAAAATCAGTGATTTTAAATAAATAGATTTTTTATTTCAAAAGAAAAATTTAGAATATCAGGAAATTTAAATACTTACGTTTCGCGGTGTTTTTCTCAAAATTTTCTACAGCGCAGACAGCTTCTACAAGAGCAGCTTCTTCATCACTCGATGCGTCCCAAAGTTGTCGATAACCTATTATATCGTTTCCGTCATATTATACCGTTTTCATTTTTTACATTTTGTAAAAAGTACTTACTCTTGATTTCATCAGCAATACCACGGACGCTCTGAGATCCTTGAAGACCTCTTCTGCGTAGTTCCTCATACACACACATTATCACCCTCTGACCCTGCAGTATGCCTCTGTTATATGCCGTCACTATGTTGCGCAGAGGAACCCACCATATAAGATACTTCAATCGGTTGATGAGTTTATCACCCGATAAATGTTTTAATTCGTAACACCACTGACTGTCGCAACGACGCCGTATCTGTACACTGTGCAATTGTACAAATCGCGAAAAATCGCGAATACATTTACGAAGGGCGCGGTCTGCCATCATTCACAATAAAATATAATACGCTGTTACGCTGCTCGATTGAGACTGTCGCTTCTGTATCAAAAGATGGGTATAAAAGCTAGGCCACTGTATGCTTTTGATTTGTATGCATTTTTTATCAGATCAACACGTCTTGCTTAAAACGTGCAAGGGATATCGGTTTCATGAGTGGTTTGCATAGTCCAGTCGCTTTTATACACACACACACACATATATGTATATATAAGATTAAAAAGTAAAAATTAAAAATTAAAACTGTATTCAAAAAACCTCTCCAATAATTTTCTATATTTTTTAGAAGTACATTCAAAAGCGAAAATTTTCAAAAAGAGATGTTTTTTTCGATCGAAGAATTTTTCGATGGATATTGAAAATATTAAAAATGCAAAAATTAAAAATACTGGTAATTGCACCGTTTTATGTGCAACGGCCCTACATATATATATATATATTGTCAAATACATCAATGATCGTATGTGCAAAAGAGTGCGCGATAGCTCTTTATAAAGGTACGAGAGAGCGTACAGATCACTCTACGAATAACCGCACACGAGAATAAATATCGTTTTTCGTGATGTACCAAATCGAATAACTGCATAATCTTTTCAGTTATTATGAATATATATATATATATATTCATAATAACTGAAAAGATTATGCAGTTATTCGATTTGGTACATCACGAAAAACGATATTTATTCTCGTATAAAGAGAATAAAAAAAGATGCAGGTTGTAGCATGGTCTCTGTCTTCCTAGAGAGTGCTCTATAGTTCTTTCTCTCTCATCCATAGTATAGACGAAGCGAAGATGAGTGGTACAGGTGAGCCACGCTGCATGTCATATATACTGCGATGCCTTCGCGAGCTCGCCCCTCTGTCTCTTTCGCTCTTACGCGCTGCCTATGGCTCTCACTCTCTCTCTCTGGAGCAGAGGTATACCGTATATGAAACGCTTCTCTGTGTGCGGTTATTCGTAGAGTGATCTGTACGCTCTCTCGTACCTTTATAAAGAGCTATCGCGCACTCTTTTGCACATACGATCATTGATGTATTTGACAATTTACAGGTAGTTAATATAATTAAGAGGAATTGCGCATATATTGAGACGTTTTCCCGCCCAGGCCAAGTGCCGCCACCTGTCACCGCACCTGAAAATGAAATTAGAATTAGAAAAGGACAGAATAAAGATTAATTCACGGAAAATGAGATAGAGGGAAGAGTTTCTCCAAGGTAGAAGGAGAGAAAGGAAAATATATAAGCGAGGAAAAATAAGCAGAAGACACCGAACAACACAAATTGAAGGGAATCCTTTACTAGAAAATCTTAAAATTAATAGGAGAAAGGACTTACCTTACAGAATTAAGTATAAACTACCACAACATATCATCATGACACAATGAAACACAAATTTTAATTTACGCAATAACAAATCACAAAAGTCATAAGTCAAACTAAAAGAAACAAACACATGATTAAATGTATAATAGCTCGAACAAACAAATGTACTTAACACAAAGGAGTGTAACAAATTATATATTATACTGTAAATAATATAAATATATATAGAACGCATTATACATTAAACAAACATACTTACCACCAAATCATCACAACCTGGTTATTAATTAACCAGACAAATCTCATATGTAAATAAAAACCAATGTATAAAACGCAATGTACAACAAATGTAAACAAACCTATCAACCAATCAACACATCCAGGTTAATAAATAACCAGTCGAACCTCATATGTAAATAAAAATAAAGAGGTTTTCCCCCCAAAAACATTTCCTCTATATACACATCCAACTTAAACAAACATTAAGACAAGAAACACTCAAAAATTAAATAATAGGCTCAAAAGAGCAGGCGTATTTATTTTCACCGAAATAACCAGATTTTATAAAGTATACTTTACTTATACAAATTGTAACACGTATAAATAAAAGGACGTTGAAAATTGAAAAAAAAAGAAGACACCGAAAATTCACAGACTTTGAAAGCAAGAAAGTCTTGAGAAAACTGGTACATTGCTCTCCGAAAGGAGAGTGAGGGTGGCTAGCTCGAGACCGACTCGCTGGAGAGGAAAAAGGGAATAGACGGGTTACAGTACAGAATTTTTGGAGCAAAATTGTACCGACATCCATTAACTTCAAAGTGAGAAATTCGTGAGAAGGCTGGGACATTACTCTCCAAAAGGAGAGCGAGGGTGGCTGACTCTAGAACGACTCGCGGGTAAAGAAAAGGAAATACCATATTGAATTTTGGGAATAACATTATATCACGGAGTGGAGAAGCAGTAAGGAGATTCAAAATCATTAAGAGGAGATCAGATTGCGCAAAGGCTCAACAGCGGAGAATCTCAAAGAGTTCTAATAGTAAGAAATAATCAAGTGCGCAAAGGCACCGCGGTAGGGAAACTCATATCGACAAACAAGGAACACATTAGATAAAGAATAGAGAGTAAAGAATAAAATAACATTCACAACTACGAAAAGGAAAGGGAGGAAAATATCAAAAATAAAGAAATTACTCACCAAAGTTTTGGGAAGAACACAACGTGTCGTACTGCACAAGATCGGTCTGACCCACAAACGGCAGCCACATTAAAGGGTCCTGCCTCAAAGACAAGCCCTGCGACAAAATAAAAGACAACAATAAGGCAGGAGCAACGAACAAAATATCTTAACACGGCGCATACTCACTGAGACTGAAAGACGCCCCATACCAGCGCAAAACTGAAAAAAAAGAACACCCGGCGGACCTAAAACAAAACCAACGCAAGAGCAAAACGCACACCAAGCTTAATTTATTTGAAAAAGGACTTACCGTCTCGTATTAATCCATAAATACGGCACACAACACAGGAAACACGTTCTCGATTCACTCTGGCGCCGCCATCTTAGCTGTCAACCAGCAAGAATCGATTCCCATCGATTAAGACGCAGCTAATCAGACCGGGCAGGACGAAATTATCACTACGGAACGCGCCAATCACCAAGCAGCAACGGCCGGTGATACGCGCCAATCAAAGTCAAAGAACGAGAGTGGACAATTAGGATAAGGAACTGTGTGAGCTTAGCAGTATAAAGATAAAATAAAGAATAATTAAAATTTTTTTTACGTCTACCCCTCAATTTTCTTCGAGTACCTACAGAACGTTTCAATATATATATATATATATATGTGTGTGTATGCGTATATATATATATATATACGACTATTGAAGTAAATTATATTACTATGTGTGACTGCTATTGTTCACTATTTCATACATACACTAGTAATTATATATTGTAATGGTCCAGCGACGGACGACCTCGTGACCTGTAAACAAAACAAACAAAGGTAAGTTAAATAAACTACCACCAGATGGCGAGCAACAAAAACAGATCTCGCAAATAACATAATGTTTGCGAGAATATAAAAAGGCAATAAATAAACCAGAAAAGCACCTCTAAAAACGGTCCTGATTCGAGCAAACCACTCGAGGGAAGCAGTAACCCAGGCGGAGCAGCACATACCTCGGTATCGTGACAGCGGAGCCAACGGGTGAACAACCCTCAGGGCAAGCCCGAATCAGGCGAACTTACCAGTATCGAGGAAGTCTACGGAGACACAGCAAGTTCCAAGGAGGCGCAACATTCAGAAGGCGCAGCAAGTTCCAAGGAGGCGCAGACAGAACCAAGAGGCGCAGCAAGTACCAAGAGGCGCAACAACAATCCAGAGGCGCAGCAAGAACCAAGAGGCGCAGCAACAACCAAGAGGCGCAGACAGCAACGAGGAAGCGCAGCAACAGGAAGGCGCAGACCATATTTGAAGCGCAGTCGACAGGCAAGGCGCAGCTCACAGCGCAGTCCCCAAATCTGTCACCTGAAAAACAACAAAGACATTAATAAAAAGGAAAATTGCGGAACGTGCATTAGAATGCAATTTACCTCTTTATCCAAGATGTTAAGATGGTAAGCTGCCATACATCTAAATATCGGACACAACCAATGCCAACGGCGACGCACTGCAGCACCTGAAAATATAAAATCACGCATCAAATAACCGAATAAAACGGACGCGCGCATCAGAAAAACACTCACCAAATCCGATTATCCGGCGAAAAACGGCACACGAGACACTACACTACACTAAAACACCAAAACCTGTCACGAAAACAAACAATACGCCCGCGCGCACATGTCACGGCCGCGGCCATATTGATTACCGGCACGCCATCGATCAACCGCGTCAGGATTGACGCGCAACTCCGAGATATCACGGTATCGAGGCGCACCCAGCGGCAAATTAAGTGAAACCGTGGGTATTTAGGGAGAGTACGTATAACGGCTCACGCAACATACTCTGTACATCTATTCGAAACAATAAAACCTAATTTACCAACGCATTCCTTCGTCTCGACTATCTTAATTTCTCTCGAGTCCTCGAACAAACTACGTTTCAATATATATGTAAAAATGCTGAATCGTAAGTACGTGATGAGCCCAGGTGTGAATTCCTCACTGCGGTACATATTCTACGAAAACACTCGTTCGTCTTTGTGTAATGCCGCGATCTCTGTTGTTTTCTCTCTTGCGAAGATGCGCTATACACAGATGCAAAAACGCTGATCCAGGGCTTTGGGGAGTGTCGCAACAGGGTGCTGCTACTCGTCATTAGCGTCTAGAAACCAGTTTCAATTCAAGACGCGCGGTGGAAACAACAATGTATAAGCGAAAACTGAGCGATGCCATGTTACCGTATAAGCTACGGTGCATGGATCGTGTTTTAACTACAGCGGTACTACCCCATAGTTTTCGATGTACCGTCACGCATTTCGAGTCATGGCAGCGGGTGTATGTGCGGACGCCGTTGATGAATGCTGCATGGTGGCAATTGCAACATGCTATGCGGTGTTTTTAAGCGCGTGAGAGACGGGGTGTGCCCGTCGATGTGACCACTGTCAAAGCAGGGGCTCATTATGTTGTGGCACTCGGACGGGAGATTCACCGGGCCGTCGCCGAGTACCCGACGAAAACTCGTTGGCTACGCGTGATATACATCGACGACGGCTGCGGTGAACACGCTGAAATCGGCAGCGTGTACGAGATAACCGAGGAGTTTGAAGTACCGCCTGCCCTATCGGCTGTGTGCACGGTGCCGAGCCTCAGGCTCGTCACTGTCAACCACGACCCCATGGAGGTGCAGTGTCTACTCTCGGCCGAAAAACTAACAGCTACCGTCATCGACCCCGAGAGCCACTGCACCATCAAACTCGCGATTGAGGACGGGAGCGACGTGCAGTTTGTGTTGTAAAAAGTGTACGAAAAACAGGCGCGCGCGCGTGTGTGTGTGTGTGTGTGTGTGTGTGTGTGTGTGTGTGTTTTTTAATAGGAGGTGGAAAGATGCTTTTATGCACACCAGCAGGGTGCTGGTAGTGTGGAACTCCTCCTCTAAGGGCCCTACCCACTAAAAAACCACCTCCATGCTCTTCTGCCCGTCCCGCGGAACCGCCGTCAAGCACTACTTCGCGGGGGAGCGAATGGCCTGAGCCCGCCTTTATTCGCTGTGATCATCTTCTATTCTTCTCCTGGTCGTGAGCCCTTTCTTTATTTCTCTTCGCTTCGCAGCTTCTTGATGATGCTACTTGCGAAACTCCCCACTGCATCCCAGTGCGCCTGGGAAATCAACATCTGGGAAACTATATTCTCAGGTAAGAGCTCCTGCTCCAGCAGGTGCTTCACCGCTTCCCTCTCTCCCTGGAAGCGGGGGCAGGCAAAGAAGACATCCTCTGCATCCTCCACTACAGCGGGGCACGCTGGACAGTCCGGGGCGTCGTCTAATTTGAACCGGACTTGGTATGCTCGGAAGCAGCCGTGTCCTGTCAAAAATTGCGTCAGGTAGTGGTCGACCTCGCCATGTCGGCGATCGATCCACTCTCTGAGGGCAGGGATCATTCGGTACGTCCATCTCCCTTTCGTCGACGCATCCCACTTTTGTTGTCACTGCTCCATGGAGTTAGTTCTCTCCTCGGTGGTAATCGCACGCCGGGCCTCTCGGCTACCCAGTCGCCCACGTCGGTAGATCCGTTGTCTCTCGTCTGCAAGCAGCTCGATCGGCTGCATTCCAGCTACAACACACACTTCGTCGTGTGATACGGTACGCAATGCGCAGGATACCCTCAGTGCAATCCTTCGGTACACCGAGGCAGCCTTGCACCGGTATTCCTTCGTCTATGTGTGTGTGTGTGTGTGTGTGTGTGTGTGTGTGTGTGTGTGTGTGTGTGTGTGTGTGTGTGTGTGTGTGTGTGTGTGTGTGTGTGTGTGTGTGTGTGTGTGTGTGTGCGTGTGTGTGTGTACAAAAGAAACAGGAGGGCGCGAAAAAAATTCGTGAGAGTGTAGGAGAAACGAACAGCACAACCAAATGGTAAGTCGTAGATTTTATTTAAAAATTTTGTAAAAAATTTTAAAAAGAAAAGAAAAAAGAAAGGGCAGAAATAAAAGTTCACCCCCCCCCCCTCCTGCCCCGTGCACCTCTTCACCAGCAACCGCGGCCGCTCGAGCTCACGGCGAACTCGGCGCCCGCGGAGTGGGGAGAGGAGTGCGCCACGCTTGGCCAAAAATATTATCCCCGAGGGATCGTGGGAGGGAGAGATAGATAGATAGATAGATAGATAGATAGTGGTTTTTATTATACCTAGCCGAAGGCGTTGCGTATAAATGCGTACAATAATAATGAACAGTGTTCGTTTCAGAAGGCGAAAGATAAAAATATAAAATTGTAAAAATAAAAAAGAACAATGAAGTTTTAAATCCGTGCGTACTATGGTCACGCGCTCCAGACCCGTCGCTATAAAAGCCTTCCGCATCAACTTAATATCATAACGGGTCTTGGTGTAGAGTTAGGTATTCAGACTGGTAATTAGTCGGCAGTTCGAGTCTCGGTGTCTGCGTTGAATTTTTTAATTCTTTAAAAAGATTAAACTAAAAACAGCACTCGACCATACCGACAAAAATAAAAATTAAAACAGAACAAGCGCTCCACTATACCGACACGCTCCACCCCCCCTCCCCTCCCCGCGCCCAAACCGCCAAAATCACCTGTCCAAATATATTCATTATCGTAAATTAAAAAATGTAATAAATAAATAAAAAAACAGCGTGCCACTATGCCGACCCCCCCCCCCTCCCGCACCTCTCCCCCCGCATCCACGACCGCTCGAGCTCACGGCGAGCGGCCGCGGAGTGGGGGAAAAGGAGTGGGGATAGGAGTGGGGGTCGCCATAGTGGCCGCTATACTACTTCTGTGCATTACTGCGAATGTTGTCATTACTGAGTCCTGTGACAGTTATGAGCTGCCTTAGGATCTGCACATCAATTTGCGCATCATGAGCTCCTTCTATTGAGGCGCTACCGAGAAAGTCGTACGCTAAAGCTGTCAGGCTGAATCTTTTTTTCTCCCTCTTCCGATCTTCCAAACGTTTACGGAATATGGTGGGGTATCGGCAAACCCTTTGACGACAGCCATGAATTCTGTGAGTAGCTCACAGATTCGAACGTGACGTACAATTATTCGTGCATCGAACCTGAAACATATTAAATGTGTAAAACAAATTATAAACGAACCAACGACAGGTCACGTTATTAGTGCATAATGTATGCTACCTAGACCCATTATGGGCCACTAATATTACGTTGTCTCCAATTTTACGCAAAAAAGCTATAAAGCTCATCAAGCCTGTTCGCGTTGGTACAGTGTCCAACCGTTGGTCTCTGAGATATAACTCGCCCATTTCGACATGCAATCCAGTTAATGCAGTTGCTCCAGGAGATATGATTTTCGGTGTCATATACACGTTGAACGTATGTGTCTCATAGACTGCAGCGATCTGAAATAATTATGAATACGCATATAAATATAGAGAAACAGAATTTCGTTTTTTTTTACATTTTTAGAGCTCAATATTTCCTTTCTTTTAATTATGGTGAAATGGTGGTGAATTTATTAACGATGGGACAAAACAACTTATGTTAGGGTACTCAAAAATAAATAAAAATAAAGATTGGTATATACAATGCGTGCATACCGCTCGCCATAGTATACTATATACTTCTCAATGTAGAAAACAATACTCACTTCGCATATTTCAGCACTGCCTGACAAACCACTCGTTTCCAAATCGAATATAACGATTGTGCTCTTTGATAGATCAGCTACATCACCTGTAATAATAGGTTTCAAGTTTTAATACCACGACTGACAAGTAAAATATATATAACATATACTTTGTTTCGATCCGTACACGTGGATCGATTATTATTATTTAGTTGATCGCACAGAAGCTTCGATACGCCATCGAGCGCGCACCCCGTTTCGTAGGTTATTCCTTCCCGTTGTTGTGAGACAGCATTCTTTTTACTTCTGGTATTGGCGGCGAACAATCTTTTTTTTTTTTATTTGGACGGTTTTCGATAGGTCAGCTTTTTTCAATCTCGCAACATCTTTGAGTTGTCGATACGTTGTCGTATTTTCTCCCGGAGCAAGATCGAGTTTTTTGAATACTTGAGGAACGTAGATTGTTCCGATATTTTTTTGGCATACGGCGGTTGTCACTCTGTAGGCCATCGACTCTAAAGCACCGTAAAATTGAGCCTTAGGATGTTTGCTGCTCACTATTCGGTTGAAGCTTTCGTTTGCTTGTGAAGAACCGCATGGTGCGAGTTTACCGGCGTTGTTCGCATACTTTGCAATTACGGTGGTTAGTTTCGAACGCAGCTCCGGATCCATCAATCCCTTGCTCTCTATCAGACGATCATCTGCACAGTTTTCCTTGGCATGACCATGACACCAATCTCCGCATTTGTCGTGGTCTCCGTAAGCATGATCAATAATGTTGAACAATGCTGCTCTAACCGCTGCCTCGTCTCCTTTGTTTTGATACACAGCATAAGAAAATGCTCGTGCGAAATTATTTATTATCTCTTTCGGTACTTTTAAGGCGTAGAGAGCACTGGTCAGGCCCTTTTTGGCATGATTAATGTCAGACCACTTCTCAATCTTATGTACAGGTTTACGACGCACGGCGGCGATTGATGAGGCGTCGTCATCTCCAATCATAACTGCGATCGATACATTTTCCACTTATAAATGACAATATTTTGTTATAAGTTCGACCGCCATATCTGGCTCCATCGCTTTTGCGCTACGATCGAAATTCATCCGGCAGTGATCATCCTTCGGGTGGTGTCGATCACATTTTGCGCATTTTTTAGAACGCGTCGTATACGATAACACCAAACCACGATAATGACCAATTAATGATGCGTGACCTGCAAAATAATGTTATTTTTTCAAAGAAATTGCATTAACGAAGAGCATATTGATGTCTATATTTACATATCAGTCAGACTATTATATGCATGCCCTGTACCACGTCTTTGCCACCCTGCATCGTAACTGGATTTGGGAGGAACTACTTTTTGTGGAATTGATGAACTGATACTGTAATTTAAAACATTCAACAAAAAATTAATATTTGCATGTGATTCCGGTATAATATGAGATGAAGAATAAATCCAAGTATTTCAATTCCAATCAACGCTCAGTCGATTATAAATTCCATGATTGTTGTAGCGATTAAACGAATCCTCCTCGCTGCTTTCAATGGTTTTCCATAGATGACATCCTGTGCTAAAGTACAACAAAATTGTGTTGTTAATAAATTTATTCATATTTTACCAATTATTTATCTACATTATTCAGCTACAACAGTTAAAACTGCAGAATGAAATAATGTGCAAGGTTAATGCATTAAATGCTGCCATCGCCCTGCATGCCGCTGTAAAAGTGCTTGTAAGAACAAAAACCTGAATATACAAACAGAAAACAGAAGTAGCTCGTATAGTAATAAACCAGAGGAAATGATATTCAAAAGCATAGTGAAATATAAAGGAATATGCATTTTCTATTCTCTTGAGTATCTAATAAATTAATAAAATATATAACATATAACAAAATAAAAGAATAATTACATCATACATGCATATGCTTGAAGGTGATGATAGAACGTCCAACAATATCTTAATTAGCAGCATTGTAAATGTAGCCATTACCATAACGAAGAATCCACCTCAGCTGCTACCGTCAAATCTTTTTCGATGCGAATACTCGTTCGGCAACTTTTATTCGCTAATTCTTCGATCGCCACACCAGCAATCCTTTCATGACGCTTCAGAAGGGATTTGGTCACTGCCGGAATATCAAGTGCAGACAATATTGTGTTCATCTGAGCTTCTCCGATACCAGCGTCGATTATCGCTACATAAAATTTAATTATATTGATACATACACGTGCATGTATGTACAAAAAAGGTTCAGATTAATTTAAATTATATTCGTTTAAAATTTACGTACCAACGGTTAATTTGAGATTCACGTCGTATTGTCTGTTGTTGTTGTGGATTTTACTTGTTCCGGTGCGAGTTATCTTCACAGTATTGCAGACTATACATCTGATGTGCAGTTCATTTGCAAGACCGATGGTGCATTCTTTTTCTATGTTTCGCAGCGATAGGGGGATGTCACATTGCTGGCACCATAATTCTGTTGCGAGGTATCCCCATTCAACGATTCGACGACCGGACAAAAAACATTCCTGTGTCGTATCCTCAACATTGCTGGGCCTTGTTGACTCTTTATTTGATTTTTTTTTTAACGTCGAGACGTTTTCTCGCCACTGCTTCCTTTTTTTAGAGATGAACCTCTCATTCGAAATGCCGTATTCGCTTCGAATATCATGGCGTTCCGTATTCATCGTGTCGTAAACTCACTATCACTCCATAACAATACAGCCGGCGAGATTAGAGGTTAAGGATTTCTGTCAGCTATCAGGTGAGAACCGATATATATATATTGAAAAATGCAGTGCTGCCAGATCAACCTCTTTACCATACTACTTTCAAGAGCTTATATATAAGGTTGTCAAATATCTCCCTTCCGCTTTTTTGCTTTTTATTCAATGCTTTATAAAAAGGGTTACAGTGATCGGATTTAGTTCAAATATGCGCCGTTTTGTTCGATAATCTGTTTCCATCTAGACGGCAACTTCATAATACCTCCCTCGTAGAAGCCCCCCTCCTTATTTGCGAAGAACTCAGACAGCCACTTTTCACAAGCCTCTTCTGAGTTTAACTTTACACCACCAAGGGCGTTCGCCATGGACAGGAACAGGTGGTAAACACTTGGCGCTATGTCCGGGCTATATGGTGGATGCGATAAAACCTCCCATCCGAGCGCCCGTAGCTTCTGACGAGTCATCAACGAAGTGTGTGGTCTGGGGTTGTCCTGGTGGAACACTACACCCTTCCTGTTGGCCAATTCTGGACGCTTCTGGTCAATCGCATGCTTCAAGCGGTCCAGTTGTTCGCAGTAGATGGTAGAATTAAGCGTCTGGCCACATGGGAGCAGCTCATACTGGATGATTCCCTTCCAATCCCACCAAACACACAGCAAAACCTTCCTGGCCGTCAATCCCGGCTTGGCCACTGTTTGGGACGATTCACCGGCCTTCGACTACGACCATTTTCGCTTGATATTGTCGTATGTGATCCATTTTTCGCCGCCAGTCACCATCCGCTTAAAAAATGGGCCGAGTTCGTTCCGTTTCAGCAGCATATCGCAGGCGTTGATTCGGTCCAGAAGGTTGTTTTGCGTCAAATCATGCGGCACCCAAACATCAAGCTTTTTTTTTGTATCCAGCCTTCTGCAGATGGTTTAAAATGGTTTGGTGACTAACTCCCATCTCCTGGGCGATGTCACGATATGCCACATGCCGATCTAACTCGATGTTTTCTATGATTTGATCGGTATTCGTCGTCACAGGTCTTCCGCCGGCTGGCTTATCCATGGTGTCGTGTTCACCGGCTCTGAATCGTCGAAACCATTCCTCCGCGGTTCGAAGTGATAGAGTACCATCCCCCAAAACACCATTAATCTCACGGAACGTTTCTCTAGCGGATTCGCCTTTAACGAAGGAAAACTTTAAAATAGCGCGAATTTCGGCGTTAGTGAACTCCATGTTGACACGTCTATAACTGTTGAACGCAATATCCAAACTAATCATGCATAGCGTCGTTTTGTAGGTTATGTCAAGACCTTTCAAATGATGTATAGTATTGCCAGATACGAGCTCTGTAACGCTTTGTACATAGCCGCGAAATTCAAAAGACAAAAAGGCGGAAGGGAGATATTTGACAACCTTATATATAGAGCTACCAACAGCTGATTATAACTGAGTCAAATCAGCAATCGTGAAATATTTCTAATCATAAATTATTAAATATGATCTCGTATAAATTTATACGAGAACAGTTTAAATTGCCCTAGGATTTATTCAATACAGAAAACCTTTCTTCTAACCCTTTTTTATTTCGACGATTAATAAATAGTCATTTGACCATAGAGTGGCACTACTCCTACCTTAAGATTTCAAAGTTGGGCCCACGCCCAATCTAGGGGTTGGGTAGTTTCGTACTTTTGGATGACCCCCTTCGTACTATACAATTTTATTCCAGCAAATTTTTCTGTGACCCTTATAGTTTCGAAGATATCTAAGGTGCTAATAGTTATTGGGACACCCTGTCAAGAGGTACTCACTTATGAATATTTTTAATATTGAAAATATTCTGTAAATCGGCTATTGTTGGCCCTACCTAGCGATGAAATTTATGTTCGGAGAGGTTTATTTACTTGCAGATGGATTCCCATGTGCAATACTCGAACTCTAGCTTGATATGAGTTAATTTCTGAGGCACATCAAACTTTTCTCTAATCCTAAAAGAATATTACAAGTACCAAATGCATCTTTAATAATTAGATTTTCATTTATAGGCTTTGGATGACGATGATAACAGTTTCATTCGAAAAGATTCGAAAACTTCTGAAAGGCCAAAATACAATGACAATCGTTCAAGATCAATACCTAAGCCTGCGGAAACCTCAGCAGGATTGCTCCACCGTATTGATTCGCCAGACCATCTCGAAATGCCAGAAGTTATCCAGGTAAGTGTTAAATGATATCAATTTGCTGGTGAATGTCGGCTTCAATTCGGTCAATGCTTCCCCGTGAAGAAAATTAATACATTTTGTTGTTTTTTAACGTTTCGATCCTGATTGGGATCCTCTTCAGAAATACTTTTATTCTTGTTAGGATGTGTAATCTCGCATTTCGTCATTTTACACTAGCTACCAAAAAGATCACTATATGAGTTTAAGTTGGCAGTATGCCTACGTCACATAATTTTTTGTCGATACGTTCACTGCGTATCCATTATACTTGTAAAGCGGTCACGTTGAATAAAAGTATCCAACATCATCGGTGTTATAAGTATCTTATATCAAAAACCCAAACAATTCTCTGTACAAAGTTAATACTCTCTTTTAGAAATTATTTTACAAGTGTTTTGCTTATATTAGGTTTCTACTCAGGATTATTGCTTAGGGTTAGTTGAGAACATGTGCTACCTGTTAATATGATCAAATTTTTGCAGGTTATGAGTACGAGCTCCATGACTAACCTTATTAATTTTTGAGATTTTATCATTTTCCATGAGACTATTTTAATTAATCCAAGGTTATTAATGCTCTGGTGTCCTCAAAAGGTACAATGAGGTGACGATCATTGTGAGTTTGCATATTTCAAGACAAACGATGTTCAATATTTGTTAGCATTCACGTGAGCAAGTATTACTGATCTCGCTTTTGGCGAACTCTGAGGTTTCAAACGCCTGAGAGATATTTCCGACAGTTGGGTCAATGCCGTATTTATCAAACAACGATTCATGTGTCAATTTTCGGTAGGTTGCCGTCCTGTTCCAATTAATGTCTATGATGGAATTTCATAAATATGAATTTGAATGGGGAAGATGATTTGTTTAATTGTATAATTATGTTTAACATTATGTAATTCAGTGTGGATGGTCCATGTGCGTGGAAAGTCAATATTGTTTTTATCGTTATTTAGTAAAAATTTCTTCCCCCCCCCCCCCCCCCCCGTTATTCTGGTTATGCCAATATGTTCATCGTTAAATAATCAACTCATATATGTTACTGAGTTTATCTATGCCTGTTCTAAAGTTTATTGAATTTGTGTGTGATTTTATTTGTATCATCTCTAAGATGAGTCGTTTCTTTAGCCATTCTTCATTGTTCAATATTTTTACTTCATCAAATTTAAAATTGTGTTTCATTTGAATGCTATGTTGTGCCAGAGCTGTATGTTGAGCGTCTACGTGTCTTACGTTATTCCTGTGTTCGTTAATTCTGATTTTTAAGCGCCTTTTTGTTTGCCCAATATATATTGCATTGCAGTCTTCACATTGAATTTTATATACTACATTTGATTTATCCCGAGTTTCTATATTGTCTTTCGTTGATCCCGTTATCGATAAAATGTTGTGTTTGTTGTTGGTGACCATTGTTATATTGTATTGTTGAAATAGACGAAATAGTTGGTGGTGAACGGTTTTCGCGTAAGGTAAGTTAATTATTCTTGAGGGATCAAAGTTGTTGTCGGAAGGTGACTGCGTTCTGATTTTTGTTAATCTTCGATTTATTACTTTGTTTGTGAACGATTCTGAATACCAATTTTGATTCATGGTGCGTTGAATGAGTTCTATGTTTTTTAGGTGAAAGGATGGATGGGCTAGTTTAATGGCTCTGTCAACTAGCATGATGATTATTCCTTTCTTTTGGTTAAGTGGATGGTAAGAAAAAAAGTTAATGTATCTGCCTGACCAAGTAGGTTTCCTATACCAATCTGTGATGATATTGTTATCCTTCCTGATTAGGAGTAAGTCTAAAAATGATATCTTGTTGTTGTTTTCCCTTTCTATGGTAAATTGTAGTTTCGTGTGATATGTGTTAAAGATTTGTAGAGTAGAATCAATTTCGTTTGTTGGTAGAGCGATGATGATATCATCCACATACCTTTTATATATGGGTAAAGTGAATGTTAGTGTTTTTAAACATTGTGCTTCTAAGTCAGTAACTATATTAGAGAGAATGGGCGCAAGAAGGGATCCCATCGGTAAGCCACCAATTTGTTGGTAAATTTTTTTGTGGCAACTGAAATAAGTGGAGTGCATAATAAATTCTATTGCTTTGATAATTTCGTTAAGTGGCAATTTTTCAGAGAATAATTCTGACCTTTTTTGAAGGCTTAGGATGACTAGTTCTAGAGGTATGTTGGTGTAGAGGGATACC